>OY740787.1:20160252-20665252 GCA_963514005.1 Raja brachyura
CGTGTTGTATTGGAGAGCATTCCACCAGATGACAGAACCAAGGAGACCAGGGAGTTGGATTTGGACGAAGACAATTTGCCAATGGAAAGAGCATTGGGACTGCACTGGTGCGTTGAAACAGATGTGTTCAAGTTCAGAATCTCGATTCAAGAGCGACCATGTACTAGAAGGGGTAACTATCCATGATTGGTTCAGTTTACGACCCTTTGGGATTTCTTGCACCATTTACACTGCCAAACAAGTTGATTTTGCAGGATCTTTTAAGGAAAAACTTGGATGGGATGAGTGTATAACGCAAACTTCCTCTCACCGATGGACAGAATGGTTAGCAGATCTCAACAAGATCTCAGAATTCCAAGTGGACCGGTGCATGAAGCCTACAAGCATTGGTATGATCAGAAGTGCACAGCTGCATCATTTCTCAGATGCCAGTGAAAGTGCCTATGGTACTGTTTCATATCTAAGAATGGAAAATGATAACAAATAAGTACATGTTGCATTCTTAATGGGAAAGGCCAGAGTGGCACCATTGAAGCAAATGACAATTCCCAGAATGGAACTTACTGCCACAGTCTTAGCTGTTAAAGTTGACATAATGCTGCAAAAAGAACTACAGTTTCAACTGGAATAATCTATCTTCTGGACTGATAGTACTATGGTGCTTAAATACTTCAGCTATGAGACCAAACATTTTTTGACATTTGTAGCAAACAGAAACTCTTTTGTATTGGGAGCTACTAATGTTTCATAATGGAAATATGTTAACACAAAGGAAAATCTAGAAGACAAAAGCAGACCGCTTCTTAAGCCACATGAGATGGATCAATGGACCAGAGTTTCTCTGTAAGCCAGACAGAGAATGGCCAAAGCTTGAGCTGGAATTTGAAATCTCTGCTTATGATCCGGAAAGTAAACAAAATATCATAGTGAACGTTATTGCTAAAAATCCTATTATTCTCTCGAAGGACTTTCACATATCAACATTATTGTTACGACACATTAATGAATTGATCGGACATGGAGGAAGAAGTTTTATGCTGTCAAACTTTGGACTTTTGTGTGTTGGACTATATGCTGGGTATCATGCCTGATGTTAAGGGTTTGGTACGCACGGTATGACTTCAGACTAAGTACAATGTTTTAATAAGACCAATAACCAAGTTATGCATGCTTCTCGAAGGCAAAGGGGAAAATGGAAGAATCGCTAAAGAAGTCTGAATGCTTATATATAATGCATGCTATTTTTTTGATATATCTTAAGCTTTTATAGCTCCTTTTTTAATATCGTAATATGCCTCATTATATAATCAGAACAATTAGGGGCCAGTATGTAGTAGCCATTTAGCTTAACTCAGTATGTTATAACTATAACCAGTTACCTTTAAATTTTATCTGCCTGTAATTATGTGGGTGGGATTTATACGTAGTCAGAGGCATGTTTGCGGCTGGGATTCTCGCGCAGACGCCCTAGTAATTAGTTTAGTTTAGTTTGAAGAATCATGGGGGAGAGGTCACAGATTTCCACCATGCACGAGTTTGACTACGAGTAAGATCAATATGTGCTTAAACAAGAAGTTTGGATGAATATCTTACTGTTTTTATTACTGCAATAAAGAAACTATTAATTAAGAGACTGTGTTTTGGCTGAGATTGAGGTTTATCTTTCGATTGCATTGAACGTATTGTGGAGAGCTCGTAAATGCATATCGATTAATCTCCTGAACCCCTGTATACAATCATAGTGACTAGAGGAAAGATTCCTTGACCGATATAGAACTCTGTCACTACAAAGGTATTCTCTGATAAAGTGTGTTGGAATTCCTTGGAATGCAGCAAACAAATCATAGCCCTTTATCTCAATCAAATATTTTGTTCTTTTGATAGCAATGCATAATCACTACCATCAGTCACTTCATGAAATGGACTCTCGCAGAGCATTTTCGTTTCGCAGATATCTATCTATACTATTACCAAAACTCTCATCTTACCCTGAAGGTTTAAAAAAATTATGATATCAGCAGATTGGTCTTCATGCCTGTCAGTCACTATGAAGGTCACACTCCTTCTGGGCGAGGAGAATAAATCCCCGGAGGCAGGGCTGAGTCCACAAGCCGCTGTGTGGAGTCAGGGGAAGCCGCTATGTGGAGTCGGGGGAAGCCGCTATGTGGAGTCGGGGGAAGCCGCTATGTGGAGTCGGGGGAAGCCGCTGTATTGAGTCAGGGGAAGCCGCTGAGTGGAGTCGGGCAAGCCGCTGAATGGAGCCGGGAGGTGCTGTGTAGTTCCGCAGCCGGTGGCCGCTGAGTGGAGTCCCTCCCCCCAATACACCCCCCTCCCGCACCACAGCCCTACACCCCCCTTCTCCCTCCCCCATCCTTTCCCCTTCCCCTTTCCCTATCCCCCTCCCCCCACACACCCACACCACCCCACGAACCCTCCCACATTCTTCTGCCCTTTCCCCCACACAATTCCACCCCCACATCCAATAAAATCCAATCATTAACCAAGACAGGTTGAGAGAGAGAATTGAAATGAAACAAGCATTGTGCTCTTCATTACTGATTTCTCAGAAGGAATTTTTGGGTTCATACATATTGTTGCTCCAGGCTTTACATCCATGCACGGCTCAAATACGAACAACTCTGTGCCATTGTTGAGGAAAAAAAGCATTCCAAATATCACACCATAATCACACCATGTTTAGTACATAGATTTTGCAATGTAGAAGAAATGCTAATTCATTCTTCTCTCATAAGCAGACCTGCATTACAGTAAAAATTGTGCAAGTTATTATCTTCAGATTACTGAATAGGATATTCCATTACTTAATTTGAAGAGAAGTTCCTAGTGATATCTAGATATGAGGAATGAGCACTGTTCCTGCTTTTCAGTCACTTCTCCAGCACATTTAAATCGATATAGATCAAATGTTATCACTGTGCAAGCTACTTGGTGCTTTTCATTCAATGTGCTGATAGCACCTAGCCCTAACTCTATAACACAGTCTTAAATCCATGAAGTGAAAGAGTTTGAGTTTTATCCATTCAAATAACAAACAAACCAAGTCCTTGTTATTTGGCTGGCCACAGAACCTGAATTGCACACAATGATCCAAGTGATGCAGAATCAATAAATATTGATCTGTGTTTCAATCTTCCTGTATATAAGCCACTGCGTATACATGCCACTGAGCATCACTCAAATCTTTTTGGTTTCTGATTTAATTTCAGGTTTCTAGCAAATGCAGTATTTTTAATTGATACATTATTTGTCTGTATCTTGTCTAAACCTCTGGTGTCTACAGCAGTGATTTAGTTGTGATCAGCTTGTTGGGTGGAACGTTTACATTTTTTAGACGTGGTGTCTACAGCAATAAATGTTACTTATGACAGAAGACTTTGTATTTCAAACATGTGAGGATAGAACCACACATTGTTGGCATGGGACCTCTTGTAGGCATTCAAAAGAGATGATGGCGTCTTGATGTCTTGACCAAAAGACAGGACCCCAGTGAGTGTAGTACTTCCTTATGACTACTGGCATATTAGCCTAAATTTTGTCCTCAAGTCCTTGGGATGGCATTTGAATAAACAACCTGTTGATTCAAAGCTGGCTCATACTGACACATAACTAACATCTGAAATGTGGGTTTCGTCCATTAATCACTCCTACTTCTCATTCATTTGTGAAGAACATCCTCTGTCCATCTATTTTTATCTATGAATTATTATTCTACCAAGAATTAAACCATCATCTATATTCAGCAATGATTTTCTATTGCTTGAGACTTGAGACACATGTTGCCTTTATGCCCCTTTGTGACTCTAAAAGTGTCGCACAGAGATTAATATCAGCATGTTAAAACTCGGAATAATAATAGCATAATTAATTTAATTCAGTTCAATTAGATTTCACTCGTAGAATAAGAAATCTTTCTACATCAGACAGTAACAAAACATCATCTGTCTGTAAAATGTTCAATTATCTTTGATTTTCTACAGTTACCATTTAACTCTATTGTGGATCTGCATTTTTAAATGCTTGGAGGAAATTCAGCAAAGATATCCAGTTATAATCAATCGTGTTGTTTAGTAAACCTTTAAAAAAATCATCCATTAGTGAAGTTCCACATGTCATTATTTAACATAAATAGACAAGACAATAGACAATAGGTGCAGGAGCAGGCCATTTAGCCCTTCGAGCCAGCACTGCCATTCAATGTGATTATGGCTGATCGTCCTCAATCAGTACCACGTTCCTGCCTTCTCCCCATTTCCCTTACTCCGCTATTTTTAAGAGCCCTATCTAGCTCTCTCTTGAAAGCATCATGATAACTACCCAGTCTTAAATATTCTGCCCCCATTTGACAAAGAGTCAAAGCTTGTGGTCGATTTCATTAACAATCGGATTAACAAAAGAGTAGCAGAAAGAGAGGCATTCTCAAGTTTCAGCTACGCCCTACTCACTATTTTTCATCCACTCAGGTTCCCGCAACCATCCCCGCAACCATGGACACCTTTCCTTCTACTAGTCCCCTCCCCATTCACCCTGTTCCTTTCCCCTCTTCTATCTCCTCCATTCACTCATCGCCCATCCTATTTTTCTCCCATCTCCCATTTTTCTTTTCCCCCTCCCATTCCCTTCTCAAGAAGTTTGTTTAGTACTTTACAAAGAGACGAATCCCTAAGGAAGATTTTAGGAAACAATAAAAGAACATGAAAAGTAGAATATCAGATGAAAGTATTTTAGTTTTAGAGACAGCATGGAAACAGGCCCTTCGGCCCACTGATCGCACTCCGACCGGTGATCCCTGCATATTAACACTATCCTACACACACTCAGGACAATTTTTACATTTGCCAAGTCAATTTATCTACAAACCTGTACGTCTTTGGGGTGTGGGGGAAACCGAAAATCTCAGAGAAAAGATCTGAATCTGTTTCCCATGTTTCCCATATCAGAAAAAGTAATGGGAATCTGGAATGTGCTGCCAAGGATGTGTAGAGTCAATTTGTTTAAGAAATATCTAGATAAGCACTTGAATCATCAAGGCATTGAAGACTATGGACCAAACACAGGTAAATTAGATCTGTCACCAATTCCTTCTTTCCAGAGATGCTTACAGTCCCGCTGAGTTACTCCTGCATTTTGTGTCTATTTTAAATTAGATCTGTACAGATTTGTGCAATGGTCAGCAAGGAATGGTGAGCCAAAGGACCTCTTTCTGTCCTGCATGATTCTATGACTGACTCAAAATAACTTGACAGAGGAGATGGGAACTTAAGCATAGATGGCATGCTTTAGGCGGCACAGTGGCACAGCGATAGAGCTGGTGCTTTACAAATCCAGAGACGAGGGTTCGATCCTGACTATGGGTGCTGTCTGTACAGAGTTTGTATATTCTCCTTGTGACTGCGTGGATTTTCTATAGATGCTCTGGTTTCTTCCAACATTCCAAAGATGTGCAGGTTTGTAGGTTAATTGGTTTCTGTAAATTGTCCCTAGTGTGTCGGATAGTGCTTGAGTACAGGTTGATCGTTGGTCAGTTGGACTCAGTGGGTCAAGCAGCCTGTTTCCATGCTGTTTCCATGCTAAACTAAACTGAACTAAACTAAACTACTGAAATGGGAGAGTGAACGTTGAAAATTGTACCTAGAGGATTAATAAGAGATTGTAGAAGCCCAAGGAAGTTAATGTAAAGTATCAGCAAAGTATCTTGGCAGTCAAAAGCCATACATTTCAATGAAAGCATTTCAGAGCATGAGGGCATATGAAGGCAATAAAATATTACATCAAAGATAGACACAAAATGCTGGGGTAACTCAGAGGGTCAGATAGCATCTCTGGAGAATTAGAAGCATGGTATCATATCTTTTATTGAAGTATGGCTTAAAGACAAGCAGAAATCACAATTGTGAATCACAGTGTTTTTTAGAGAAGAGACAATGATAAAAAAAAAAAGGGAAAGGGCTGGGGAAGGGGTAGAATAGTGGTAATAATAGTAATTAAATAAACATTTACACAGTGATGATGGATAATGTGTAGAAAGATCAACAAATAAAGCCTTCAGGGCTGAGGTGAGAAATAAGTTTAAGGGGGAAATAAATCATTTGAGGAGAGTCAAAAAAGTGTTGCCTGGTGCTCTTTCCTCATGTGCCCAGCATTTATTGGAGGTTAAGGGCCTGTTCCACTGCGGGGACATAATTCACAACTTTAGAAGAGTTTGCCCTCGATTACTACTCGCAGCATGGTCGACACGAGGTCCTAGGAGGTCTTTGTAACTCTCCTTCATGCTCGAGACTAGTCCCCGCGAACTCGAGGCCTCAGCTAGGTCGCGGCGTTTTTATCAACATGCTGAAATATGCCCGCAAGTAAAAAAGGTCGCATTCTATATTTATTTACTCGTAGCTTTAGTCAAGGTAGGTCGTAGTAGGTCATAATGCTATCATAGGTAGTCGAAGGCAATCAAAGGTAATCGAAGGTAGTCGAAGGTAAAGCTCGTTTAGAAAAAAAAGGTAAGTAAACCGACCGGTAATGTTAAATGCCTGCTAAACTTTATTAAAAAGTTGCCTGGCTTCTTAAAAGTGTCTCCACTCCTTCTCTCCCCTTCTCTCCCCTTCTCTCCCCTTCTCTCCCCTTCTCTCCCCTTCTCTCCCCCTCTCTCTCCTTCTCCCCTCCCCTCCTCCCCGCGCTCTCTAAAGGACTGACCGTAACTGTGCCAGCCGTCTTTTACCTTCCTGTTCATCGTGGGCGTGACTTTCAGACAGCGCTCCCCCACTTTTCCTGGCCCCGCCTTTGTGATGTGTTTGTGTGTGTGTGCAGAGAGTCAATCCGGCTTGCGGTTTCATCGCTGACGGTCGATCCAGCTTGAGGTTTTTCAGGTGTGGCCTCGAGCTTGAAAGATGAAGACAGTTGCTGAAACATCAATGGGACAGGCCCTTTAGTATGTGGGGTTTTGAAACCAGACAGTAAGTGTAGACAATTGTGCAGAAGATCAACAGGTGGAGATAATACACCAGTATTTATGTAGAGTTGTGGGAGATCAAGGGATTGGTGTGAACTAACTTTTTTCTGTGTGATACTAACTTAGCATTTTTCCTCTGCATTATTCTCAAAATACATGTGGAGGGTGACTTGGTTTGACGAATACGAAACGATGTGGCTACATCTTTTGATTCCTTTATGCTAATTAGAGCACACAGAGCTCTTCCTTTCAACACTTAGGAAAGCGTCTGTCTTCAAGTATGCATTTAGCTTTTTTTTTGCAGGCACTCACTTGCAGCTGAACCTTCATCTTACTTTGACAGTTTCCCACTAGGGAAACATAGAGGCCTATTTTTGAATCGGCAGGTGTTGAGCCACTTTTGGAGCTAAATTAGCTCATTCACTATCATGCTGATTAGGATGCCACTTTGCTTGGATCAACTAGCTGTTAAGTTTGTGATAGACTAAATTAAGACATCTCCTGGTAAAATTAATTGACAATGTGCAAACTCAAATTCTTGCAAACAGCTGAATGGATTTAATTGCAGTTTACAATAGCATGTTAGAAAATGCTACTGCCATCCAATTGGTAATAGATGGGACTGAGATTTTACAGATTTTGACTTGGTTGCTGCTTATTTTTCTCCGGTGAAGCAGTATTGATTTACTGTCTAAAACAATCACAAAGTTGGGTGGAAAGATTTACCCCACCTACAAAGTCAATGTTGGAAGTCTAATCTGTAAATTTTAATGTTGGGTGGCAGCACAACGTTAAAACAATAATGTAATATAGAGTTATGGAGTGATGCTGCATAGAAAAAGGCTCTTCAGTCCATTATGTCCATCACCCATTGCACCTATTTAAATTAAATTAATTTGCCCACATTGGGTTAGTAGCTTACTCTGGCTTTGAGATTTAAGTATTTGTATTGATGCCTGCATCACCACTTCAGGCAGCACTGCCCACACTCAAACCACCCACTGTGTGGAAAAAAAACCCTCTTGGATCCCTTCTAAATCTCCTTCCTCTCACTTACGGCTAACAAAAATGTAAAACTGAGTGACGTTTCGGGTCGAGACCCTTCTTCTCGACCCAAAACGTCACCTGCTCCTTTTCACCAGAGATGTTGGCTACTCGCTGAGTTACTCCAGCATTTTGTGTCTATATTCCGTGTAAACCAGCACCTGCAGTTCCTCCCTACGCATGCCAAAATGAGTATTAGGGACCCAGCAATCTTCTACTTTGCCACGTATAGCAAGGAATGGATGAGCTTGACTGGTTTCAAAGGTTCCAATAATCGCCCTAAAAGTTCTGTAAAAGGTAAATGTTAGAACAGTTCTGCAAGGATGAAACTTATTTTTGTCATTTTGTTATTCCTGCTGGTGATGATTCAGTGCTTATGGAATTAGCTGGGTAAAACAGGCATTAAGTCAAACACGAACCAGTCTTCAGAAAATCGATGAAAGGCTTTTGGTTCCTTGGTCTTCATCAGTCAGAGTATAGAGTATACAAGTTGCAGTTGAGGTCATGTTGCAGTTGTATAAGACGTTGGTGAGACTGCATTTAGAGTATTGTGTTCAGATTTAGGCTATAGGAAGAATGTTGACAAGCTGCAAAGGATACAGAGAAAATTTACGAGGATGTAGCCAGGACTAGAGGGTCTGAGCTATAGGGAGAGGATGAGTAGGCTGGGACTATTGCTTGGAGCACAGGAGGATGAGGGGTGATCATATAGAGGTGTATAAAATCATGAGAGAAATAGTTCGGGTAGATGCGCAGTTTCGGCCTAGAGTAGGTGAATAGAGGACCAGAGGACATAGGTTTAAAGCGAAGGGGAAAAGATTTAATAGGAGAGATATCTTTTTCACACAAAAGGTAGTGGTTGTATGGAACGAGTTTCAGAGGAGGTAGTGAGGCAGGGACTATCCCAACATCTAAGAAACAGTTGGACAGGTACATGGATAGGACAGGTTTGGAGGGATATGGACCAAACGTGGGCAAGTGGGATTAGTGTAGCTGAGACATGTTGGGTTGTGTGGGCAAGTTGGGCCAAAGGGTCTGTTTCCACACTGTATCACTCAATGACACAAGTGCTGGATAGGTAATTTAAGGATTTAATAGATACCTGAAGGGTAACGTTTTACACAAAAGTGGTGGGTATTAGGAACAAATTGCTGGAGGAGGTAATTCAGGCAGGTACTATCGCAACGTGCAAGAAACATTTGGACAAGTACATGGATAGTATATGTTTGTGTCGGAAGGAACCTCAGATAGACATAAACATCCGGAGTAACTCAGCAGGTCAGACAGCATTTCTGGAGAAGATTCAATAGGAATCTGAGTGATAACTTTTTCACACAAAGGGTGGTAGATGTATGGGACAAGCCGCCAGAGGGGGTTGTTGAGACAGGGATCAACATTTAAGAAGCAGGTAGACAGGTATCTGGATAAGACAGGTTTGGAGGGATATGGACCAAACGCTGTAGCTGGGACATGTTGGCCAGTGTGGGTATGATGGGCCGAAGGGCCTGTGTCTGTACTGTATCACTATGACTTTATGACTATGACTCTAAAAGGAATAGGTGACGTTTTGGATTGAGACCCTTCTTCAGACAGGCAGTGAGCAATAACTTATTTGTTTTTCAATAATTGCCATGAATTCTTTGCTACTTCTGTGATAATTATTTTCTATGCTATCTCTTTGATACTATATAAGTGTTTGACTTAGAACAACCTCTAGTACCTTTTACATACTGTCAAGCGTAATGATTACCTCTGCCCACTGAGTATTCTTTAAAATTACGAACTACTGTTAATGAATAGATATGGACCTGAGTCATCCTGAAACAAACTGGTTTATTCTCAATTAATTTGGCCAGGGGAGTGAATGTGTGAACATTTTCAATTATTTTCAAGAAGCAGGTGGATGCTATTATTGAGGCAAGTATAAGTGAGACTTTCTATATAATGCACAGCAGCTGATTGAAATCGCTGTGTCATGAATGACAGAGATGCCAGACTTAGCAGAAAACGGAGGGAGAACCATCGGAAAGAGTTCAGAGAAGATTTACTAGGATGCTGCCAGGACTCAAGAACCTGAGCTATAGGGAGAGTTTGCACAGGCTAAGACTTTATTCCTTGGACTGCAGGAGATGGGGAGAAGGTAGGAGAATGGGGTTAGGAGGGAGAGATAGATCAGCCATGATTGAATGGATTGAGTAGACTTGATTGGCCAAATGGCCTAATTCTGCTCCTATCACATGATCATATGACACAGAGGTAATTTTACAGAGGTATAAAATCATGAGGGTAATGGATAGTGTAAATGTACGGAGTATTTTTCTAAGGATAGGGGAATTGTGAACTAGAGGGCATGTGATTAAGGTGTTAGGCGGAAGAGGAGGTTGAATGACAATCTTTTCACAGAGGATGGTGGGTACATGGAACAAGCTGCTAGTGGAAGCAGCTGAGGCAGGTGCACTAACAACATTTGAAAGACATTTGGACAAGTACATGGATAGGAAAGGTTTTGGGGATATGGGTCTAATGTGGGCAAATGGCATTAGCTTAGATGGGGCATTGCCATTAGTGAGAATTGCAGATAGACACAAAAAGCTGGAGTTACTCAGCGGGGCAGGCAGCACCTCTGGAGAGAAGGAATGGATGGCTTTTCTGAAGAAGGGTCTCAACCCAACACATCACCCATTCCTTGAAGAAGGGTGTATACCCGAAACGTCCCCCATTCCTTCTCTCCAGAGATGCTACCTAACCTGCTGAGTTACTCCAGCTTTTAGTATCTATTTCAACCAGTATCTGCAGTTCCTTCCTACACAGTGAGAATTGCAGTGCAGAATCACTGCTGCATTCCCAATAATTCAGCATTCATAGAGTCATAGAAGGTTAATGAGTCAAGTCACTATTATTTCTATAGCACATTTAAAAAACAACTCTTGTTGACCAAAGTGCTTTACATTGGTTGAGGTACTAACGTTATACAACAGTGGTTCATAGATTGAGTACATCCATAAATACATACATATAGCCCTCCCTCAGAGGACGTCAAGAAAGGCTTGAGAGTAAAGATGAGTTTTAAGTCTCGACTCTTTTGAGTCGATGGAGGGGTAGTTCTGATGGGAAGAGGGATGTTGTTCCACAGTCTAGGAGCTGCAACGGCAAAGGCGCGGTCACCCCTGAGCTTATGCCTAGACCGTGGGATGTTCAGTACCCCCAAGTCGGCCGATCTCAGGGATCTGGAGGTTGTGTGGTGGGTAAGCAGACTTTTGATGTAGGTGGGGGCAAGCCAGTTAAGTGCTTTGTAAACATAAAGAAGGATCTTGAGATTTACTCGGAACCGCACAGGGAGCCAGTGGAGAGCAGCCAGAATCGGGGTGATGTGGTCCCTTTTTCAGGTGCCCGTCAGGAGTCTCGCTGCGGCGTTTTGGACCAGTTGCAGGCGAGACAGGAAAGATTGGCTGATGCCAGTGTGGAGGGAGTTGCAGTAATCAAGGCGGGAGGAGATAAATGTGTGGATGATCTTTTCGAGGTCATCAGACTGGAGGAATTTTTTTTATTTTAGCTATCGTCCAAAGCTGGAAGAAGCTAGCTTTTACTATGGCATTGACTTCGACAAATTTCAATGCTGAGTCAAATATCACGCCAAGGTTTTTTATGTGAGATTTGAGTAGTGGGGTAGGGCTTCCAAGGCTGTTGCTATAATTTTGATTTAGTCCGAGGGGCCGAGAAGGATAACCTCAGACTTACTCTCGTTTAGTTGGAGGAAGTTCTGGGCCATCCAACACTTTATATCCTTGAGGCAGTGGATAAGGTTAAGTAGATTTGATCAGTTGTTGGGCTTCAGAGTGAGATAGAGTTGTGTATCATCTGCAAAACAATGGAAGGAAATGCCGTGCCTTTGAATGACTTGGCCTAAGGGGAGCATATACAGGGAGAAGAGAATGGGGCCAAGGATGGAACCTTGTGGAACCCCACAGCAAAGGCTAGCTGGGGAGGAGAAAGAGTTGCCTATGTTAGTAGAGAAACTCCTACCTTTGAGGTAGGAGATGAACCAGCTCAGGGCAGTGCCATCAATACCAACCCTGTACCGGAGACGGTCAATTAGGATGGTGTGGTCAACAGTATCAAATGCTGCGCTGAGGTCGAGAAGGAGCAGGATTGCACAGTCGTGGTGAGAAGTAGGTCATTATGTACCTTCAACAAGGCAGACTCTGTGCTGTGGTGGGCCCTGAAACCTGATTGGAACGTTTCCAGGATAGTGTTTGGTGAAGGTAATTTGACTTAAAATTACCGTTTCAAGGGCTTTTGAAAGGAAAGGCAGTTTTGAAATAGGTCTGTATTTGCTTGGCAAGGTGGGGTCGAGGTTAGGTTTTTTCAGGCGGGGCTGGACCACCGCGTGCTTGAAGCAGGTAAGAACAGTGCCAGTGGCCAGAGAATTGTTGGGACCAGCTATTGTAATGACATCCTCCTGAAGGGCAGAGGGGACAATGTGGAGGGGGCAGGTAGTAAGTTTCATGGTGGTGACCAGATTTACAAGGGAGGGTAGAGTAACGTGTTGGAAACAGTCTAATTTTGAAGAACAGACCAATGAGACAGCCAGGTCACGGATGGGAGGGGAAATATTCGATCTGATGTTCTTAACTTTGCTGGTAAAAAATGTAGTAAATTCCTTGCAATTAGCATGGGACCCAGTTAAGCTGGTGCTGGGGGCAGGACATATAATAGAGGCGATGTTATTAAAAAGGAGTTATGAGCGTTTTTGGAAATAAGGGCGGAAAAGTATCTTGTTCTTGCAGATTTTACTGCTCCCTGGTATTTGTGAAGATTGTTTTTCAGAAGTTCAAAGGAAATTTGAAGCTTATCAGATTTGTACTTCCGTTCTGATTTTCTGCACTCTCTTCTTAGGGCTCTGGTGGTGTCATTGAGCCACGGCCAGCCTTTAGGCTTAGGCTTTTTCATTTTAAGAGGAGCAACAGAATCCAGGATGGAAGAGCAAGTAGTATTGAATAAAGAAATGAGGTCGTCGGTGCTGAGATGGAGGGGAGACGCCTCATTAGTGGAGATGTCGGGGGCGGCTGTGAGAGCTCAGAGAACTTACTGGCAGTCGAGGAGTTTATGTAGTGGGAGTAGCGAGCAGGGAGATGGGATTTTGAGGGAGAGAAAGGCAGAGATGCATCGCATATAATTGCATCATGATCAGACAGACAGGCATCAATAATTTCTGTATTACAAATTGGGAGACCAGACGAAAGCACTTGGTCTAGTGTATGGCTAAGCTTGTGCGTGGGTCCAGTGGTGAGTAGAGTCAGATTGAAGGACTCAACCAGGTTCATAAATTCACTCACAAGAGGCTTTGTGGGACAGCAGACATGAATGTTACAGTCACCAAGAATCAGGACCCGGTCAAATTTGGGCAACAAGCTAGCGATAAGATCAGCAAATTGTGAGATAAAGTCTTTATGCATTTTTGGTGGGCGATGCACAAGAACAATTAAAAGCGGACAGATTAGACCAACTATGATTTGTCGATGTTCAAAACTGGAGAAATGATAAGGATTCAGAAGGCGGCAGTTGAAATACTTCTTAAACACAGTGGCTCGGCCCCCACTGCGACTGGAGAGCCTAGGTGAGCTGAAAAAGTTACAGGTAACTGGACAGAGTTCCACGAATGGAGCAAGCTCACCAGGATTAAGCCAGATTTCTGTGATCAGTAGGAAGTCCATTCCACGTGCGGTGAAGAAGTCATTTTGGATGAAGGTTTTGTTCAGCACGGATCTCTCGTTGATCAGGACCACTATTGCAGGGACTGCAGGTGAGTTGTGGTCCAGAAGCAGCTCCCACGCCAGCGGGCGGAGGTTCAGGGAGACCACGCCGCTGCGTTTCACAGATGGCCTGGCTGGGAGCCCGCGTGCTGACAGACCGTGGACCGGGAAAATCGACCGGAGAGAAGCATACCTGGGCTCGAGGGACTGCCGATGGATGGAGCAGTAGGACCACCAGATCCGTCCTCGCAGCGCTGGGCAAGGTAAGCTGATGTTAAACGGGTGTGGGCGAGGTTCTTCAACCTTACCAGAGCGCCCGCGCTCCTGGCTCGGCACGTGCGGCCGCCGTCGCAAGGCCAAGCCCATACATCTATCGGGAGCCGACCGAGGAGCGAACGGTAAGAGAAGCCTTGTCCGGGGCTCAGTCGGGGGCTCAGTCCGGAGTCCAGTCGGGGGCCCAGTCCCTGGCTCAGTCGGGGGCTCAGTCGGGGGCTCAGTCCGGGGCTCAGTCCGGGGCTCAGTCCGGGGCTTAGTCCGGGGCTCAGTCCGGGGCTCAGTCCGGGGCTCAGTCCGGGGCTCAATCCGAGGCTCAGTCCGGGGCTTCGGATGAAGACCTCGACGACAGAGGCTCGGCTCAGTCCGGGGCTCAGTCCGGGGCCCAGTCCGGGGCCCAGTCCGGGGCCCAGTCTGGGGCCCAGTCCGGGGCCCAGTCCGGGACCCAGTCTGGGGCCTCGGGTGAAGACCACAACGACTGAGGCTTGGATATCCAATAATGTTAGCCGTTAGCCAGCTTTGACTGCAGGCCATACGAACAGTAGAGGTTACCTTGTTTGGAGCTTTGTCCAGACAGGAGATGACAGGCAGCCAGACACAACGGCGTGGCCATCTTGGAGAACGTGGTCATACTGCATGGAAACAGGTCCTTAGGCCCAACTTACCCACACCGACCAACATGCCCCAGCTACACCAGAACCACAGGGCGGCCACGGTGGTGCAGCGGTAGAGTTGCTGCCTTACAGCACTTGCAGCGCAGGAGACCCGGTTTGATCCTGACTACGGGTTCTGTCTGTACGGAGTTTGTACATTCTCCCCGTGACCGCATGGGTTTTATCTGAGATGTTCAGGTTCCTCCCACATTCTAAAAATGTACAGGTATGTAGGTTAATTGGCTTGGTGTATGTGTAAATTGTCCCTAGTGTGTGTAGGGTAATGTTAAGGAGCTGTCCCACTGCGGCGACCTAATATGTGAGTTTAGAAGAGTTTGCCCTCGACTCAAACTCACATCATGGATGTCTCCTAGGATGTCCTATGAGGTCACTGGAACTCTCCTTCATGCTCGAGGGAAGTTCCCGCATACTCACGCCCTTAGCTAGGGCGCGGAAAAAATTTCAGCATGTTGAAAATGTTTCTGCAAGTAAATATTGGTCGGCATGATTCTTTTGAACTCGTAGTGCAGTGGAATGGGGTCGCTATGTAGTTACAGGCAGTTGAGGGCAGCCATAGGCAATCTCCTTCGCTGACCGAGCATTTTAATTGGCTCATTGGAATTTTCAGGACCAAGGAAAACCAACCGGTAGGTTAAATGCCCGCTAAACCTTATCAATATAGAGAAGAACAGGAAGTTGTCAAGATCAGACTTTTCATAATATTATCTATATTACTAAATGTCTGATTTTGACCAACTCCAGTTGTTCTGTATATTGATTTTAGAAAAAAACGCTGCCTCTTACAGTTGTGATTTTTGACCATCTTATTCATCTTGTGCAGGACAAGAGGATTTTTCCAATCGATTAAAAATAAAAGAGCTATTAGTCTTAAAAAATATTGTGATTCTCTCTCCTGAAGGCCACATCCCTTCCAGAAGGAGTATAAAACCCAGAAGTGTTGAGTGCCTCAGACAGTCTCTGCAAGATGGGGGGGGGTGGGGGCGAGAGGGTCACGTCTCTCAGTCTGAGCTGTGAATAACACTGAACACCTGTCTACTAAATTGTGAGTGTGGTTTTACCTTGAGTGCCGTTAATGTGGTTTGAAAATGAAAATGTGGTTGGTTTGAAAAATCACAGCAAATGGTTGTTGGTGGTGGTTGGTTTGGAATAAAGCATAAAAAATGGTTGTTAGTGGTGGTTGGCTTGGAATGAAGCACAGCAAATGGTTGTTGGTCGTGGTTGGTTTGAAATAAAGCACAATAAATGGTTGTTGGTGGTGGTTGATTTGAAATAAAGCACAGCAAATTGTTGTTGGTGGTGATTGGTTTGAAATAAAGCACAGTAAATGGTTGATGGTGGTGGTTGGTTTGAAATAAAGCACAGCAAATTTTTAGCCGTCTTACTCAGTCCCCCTCTGATCATCAGGTGCAGAGGATTCTTCCCATCAATGTAAAATAAAAGTCTTATTAGTGTTCCAAAAATGTTGAGAATCTCTCTCCTGTCAATCATGCCATGAAGGCCACGCCTCTTCTGTCGGGAGGGGGGAGGGATTATAAAACCCGGAAGTGTGGGTGTGGCTCAGTCTCTGCAAGATGGGGGAGGGAGAGGTCATGACTCTGTCTGAACTGTGAATCAACTGAACACACCGAATGTCTACTGAACGGTGAGTGTGGTATTTATGTGGTGTTTTGTGTGGTTTGATGGTGGTTTGATGGTGTTTTCACCCTGCTTGAAATGGTATTAAACTTAATTTGAATGTGGTGGCCTTGCACCCTGCTTGAAATGGTATGAAACTGCATTTGAATTTGGTGGCCTTGCACCCTGCTTGAAATGGTATGAAACTGCACTTGAATTTGGTGGCCTTGCACCCTGCTTGAAGTGGTATGAAACAGCACTTAAATTTGGTGGCCTTGCACGCTGCTTGAAGTGTTACGAAACTGCACGTGAATTTCATGGCCATGAACCCTGCTTGAAATGGTATGAAACTGCATTTGAATTTGGTGGCCTTGCACCCTGCTTGAAGTGGTTGGAAACTGCACTTGAATTTGGTGGCCTTGCATGCTGCTTGAAATGGTATGAAACTGCATTTGAATTTGGTGGCCTTCCACCCTGTTTGAAGTGGTAGGAATCTGCACCTGAATTTGGTGGTCTTCCACCCTGCTTGAAGTTGTATGAAACTGCATTTGAAATTGGTGGCCTTGCACCTGCATGAAGTGGTAAGAAACTGCACTTGAATTTGGAGGCCTTGCACCCTGCTTGAAATGGTAGAAAACTGCATTTAAATTTGGTGGCCTTGCACCCTGCTTGAAATGTAATTTCAAGGAATAGCCAGCCCACCAGCCATGAGTGACCTGTCAGCACATCAGGCTTGAGTGACTGAGCTGCCACCCTAAGAATACGTTTGGCCCACAATGTCCATACTAGCCCTGTGGAAACCAGTCCCTTCAGTCCACAACACCCATACTAGCGCTCCAGAAAGCCCCCCCCCCAACTGGCTACCAATATTGGAATTGGTGGAGAGGTGGAATATGGGACCCACTTAGTCTAGTACTTCTTAAAAGTGTCCCCACTCCTCCTCCCTGAATCCTGAGTAATAACCAGATCATGCTCACTTAATGTATTTCAGACAATAAACTATTGAAATCATCTTTATCTTTTTCCTAACATACCTGCTTTGCATGATATTGGAACTCAGACCCCTGTGCTTGCAAGGATAGAGCAAATTTGCAGGGAGTTTCATTTTCTGTGATAATTTCTCTAAAAATTATGAAATATCTGACACATTTTATTTTTTAAAGATTTATTCTTGCTAAAGTCAATATTTTTTTATCATGGAGTTTCAGCATTACAATTCACCGATAGTTTGATACTCCATTGCATTATTAAAACTGCTTTAAAAAAAATGACATTTAAATGAATGAAAACTTGAATTTGCAAAGTAAAAAGTCCGCACCATGCAGATTTCTAATGCAGATGGTCATCAGGCAGATTTGCTGGCTGGTGCAAAATCATTAACAGAAATAGCAAATCTATTTTGTTGAGCATTGTGTTGAACTAGGATCATCTGTCATCCATGGCTTGCAATCTTTATTACCCTCTACTGAAGACCAATATCGTACTTAACTGCAATGATCGTATAAAATGAAATGGCCTTTTACTTAGCACTGAAGCAAAATCACATCTCTATGCCATCCTCATTAGAGCATACAAGTGGAAGCCTCAGGGTGTATGATGTTGTACACACAGCATGATCTAGACACCAGTTAATATTGACAGTATGCTGCATATTCCTTCTCAACTTTTCCTAAATGAGATAAATGTTATACATTCACAAAAACAGCAAATGCTGGAAATACTCCACTGAAAGAACGAGAAGGCATATTTCTTTTCCCCTTAACAACAGATTTCCCCTCCACCATACCAGAATAATCCCTTCTCCGTTCGGCCACACCAAAGAAAGAGGTCCCCAAGCTTCATATTCCACCCCACCAGCCTTCACATTCAATCTTTCATGATTTCCACCACCTTCAAATAGCTTTTTTAAATAGCCTTTTTTCTCTCCTATCTGGATCACTAATCTAACAACATGTAGACTACATAACAGGGACAATAAACTCTTTTGACTTTGACTTTGACTTGACTTTTCTCTCTTCCCTGACATTGCCTGATCCGTTTGTTAGTTGTAGCATTCATCTTTTGGTTTCAGGTCTAACAACAGCTTTGGCGTGTATTTCACAGCTTTAACATGTTCATTTTTTCTCTCCTATCTGGATCACTAATCTAACAACATGTAGACTACATAACAGTGGATCCCAGCAATCCTGGCCTCACTCGAGCAGAGGTATTCACTTTGTCCAATCCATCCTCTCCAATCCTCTTTGCAACTTAAACCTATCTTGTTTGCTCACTATCCCCTTTCTGTTAAAGGTTCTTCAACTTGAAAGGTTACATTTGTTTTTCTTTTAGGAGATTGTATTAGAGCATTCACAGCAGCTTCTAATTTATATTCTGATTTCCAACATCTTGAATTATATTAGCCACAAGTGATCATTGTTCTAACTTGCTTTAACGCTCTCTCTCGCTCTCTCTCGCTCTCTCTCGCTCTCTCTCGCTCTCTCTCGCTCTCTCTCGCTCTCTCTCTCTCTCTCTCGCTCTCTCTCGCTCTCTCTCGCTCTCTCTCGCTCTCTCTCGCTCTCCTTACCGCTGTGATTTTTGGCCATCTTACTCGGAGTCCCCTTCCAGCTGTCAGGGCCAGAGGATTTATCCCATCGATGAAAAATTATTTTGTCCTCTGAAAAGCCTCTCCACCTCCTCTATTTTTATTGTTGATGATGGAGAAGTGATGTTGTGCAGCTCGGCGGGTGTGGGTGATTGGGTGTGAACTGGTGATTGGAGGGGGGTAGGTGTAGAAGGGCCCAGTCTTTGCAGAATGAAGTCAGGCTGTGAGTGGGTGAGTGTTGATATACCTCGAGAAACCAGTATTTCAGCATGGACAACTACATGTGGCTCTTAGCTGAGGAAAGGTGAAGGAAAATGTCAAGGTTTTCGTGAAGGATGGAACATCAATGAAGAATGTTGTCATTAAGCACGTGCTTGGTTGAATGATGACTTCTGAGATAAATTCTCAGATTTTCTTCAAGTTAAAGTTTGACCACTCAATAATGTCTCTATATTAAAATTGTGTGTCTTTTTCATCAACAGCAAAGAGACACCGAGACGCAGTGAGCAGCAGAATGCAACAAGAAAGAACTGAACTGATTAAATCTAACCATTAACATTTAAATTGTTGTTGTATTTTAAGACTTATTCACATTTTAAGCTTTAATAAATCCCTTTTCGACTTGCCGCGCCCATCAGCTGCGCCTGTGCAGTAATGCATGTTCTACTTCACAATTAACATATGGTGCCAGCACAACAACCTGGCTCTCTACTTCAGCAAAACCAAAAAACTGATTGTGGACTTTGGAAGAGGAAGGTTGAGGACCCACAATCTTGTTTACATCAATGGGATGATGGAAGGGAGAGTCAAAAACTTCAAATTCCTGGGCATGCATATTTCCGATGACCTTTCCTGGACCAAGCATACTGATGCAATCATAAAGAAAGCACATCAACACCTTTATGTCCTGAGAAGATTACGGAGATTTGGTATGTCAAAGAGGATTCTCTTGAACTTCTACAGGTGCACAATAGAGAGCATACTGACTGGTTGCATCGTGTCCTGGTTCGGCAACTTGAACGTCCAGGAGCAGAAAAGGCAGCAAAAGTTGTAAACACTGCCCAGGCCATCACCGACTCCATCCTCCCCAATATCAAAGGGATTTATCATAGTTGTGGCATCAAAAAGACTGCTAACATCATCAAAGACCCACACCATCCTGGCCACACACTCATCTCACCACTGCCATCGGGAAGAAAGTACAGGAGCCTGAGAACTGTAATGTCCAGGTTCAGGAACAGCTCTTCCCCACAGCCAACAGGCTATTAAACACTACAACCTCATAAGCTTTGAACTACAAATCTATATAACTAAAAGTCTCATCTTCATCACTTCCAGTCTGCGCTGTATATTGATATTATAAAAAATGCTACCATATATCGCTATGATTTTTGGCCATCTTACTCACAGTGTTCCTCCACTGAGGCAGCCCCGAGGAGTTTTCCGATCGATGAAAAATAAAAAAGTTATGAGTGTTTAAAAAAACTTGAGATCAGCTGATTGGTCCTCTCGCCTGTCAATTACCAGTATGAAGGTAACGCATCTTCCGGGGGGGGGGGGGGCGCAGGACTATAAATCCCTGGATGCCTGGACGTGAGTCAGTCAATCTGGAAGATCACGTGGGAGAGTGCAATATACTTGAAATCACAACTCTGATTCTAAGCTGTGAATCAACTGAACTGCGAGTCTGCAGTATACTTGAAATAAATGATTTATTAGCCCTTAATGACAATGCAATGAGCTGATTGGCAATTTGGTGGCCTGCACTCTGCTTGAAATGCCTTGAAATTGAATTTGGTGGCCTGCATTCTGCTTAAAATGCGATGAAATTGAATTTGGTGGCCTGCACACTGCTTAAAATGCGATGAAATTGAATTTGGTTGCCTGCACTCTGCTTGAAATGTTATGAAATTGAATTTGGTGACCTACACTCTGCTTGAAATGCTATGAAATTGAATTTGGTGGCCTGCACTCTGCTTGAAATAGAATTTCAAGGAATAGCCATGAGTGAACTGCTTGCCCACCAGCCCTGAGTGACTGAGCTGCCAGCCCACCAGGCCTGAGTGACTGAGCTGCCAGCCCACCAGGCCTGAGTGACTAAGCTGCCAGCCCACCAGGCCTGAATGACTGAGCTGCCAGCCTACCAGGCCTGAGTGACTGAGCTGCCAGCCCAAAAATCAATTTGGCCCACAATGTCCATACTAGCCCTCTGGAAACCAGTTCCTTCGGCCCACAACACCCATACTAATGCTCCAGAAAGCCCACCTCCCCTCTGGCCGCCATTATTGGAATTGGTGGAGTGGTGAAATATTGCATTGGGGATCATCCCTCCCATGTGAACATGGGACCCGACGGGTCCCACTTAGTCTAGTTAATCTTCTAAAATGCACATCGTGAGCCTCAGTTCATCACTTTGACAAAGTGGTATCATTATTCATGAGCACAGAAATAAATATAATTTAATTCAATTGCATGAGTATTTGGTATTTGGCACATGTGATTTATTTAGATATGAAATGCTGGCATCAGATCAATACTTTTGGTTATGATTCATTTTGTAATAGCAATTTCAGCGCTTAAATTATTTTAACCTCTTAAAACTATTTTGCTTTGTTGCTCCCTCATGGTTTAGGCTAAATCTAGTTCTTGGGCTTTGAGGTAGCTGACAAAACCAATGTAGAACTTACTCATTTGTACACTAGTGCGGCAGAGCGTGCTTGACAGGATTTATGGAAAGTGATATACTGCTTCGACCACTTTCAATAGATTTCCATGTGCCCCTGATGAAGCGATTTGAGATTACTGTGCAATTCCTCTGTTCGTTCTCTGTTCTGTGTGAATTTTGGTGAAGAATATCAAGCTAAAAGTGTTTTATGGTCATCTGTCCCAAAGCAGAACAAACAAATTCTTAAGGGCCTGTCCCACTCAGGCGTCATTTGCGCGTCATTATCGCGACAAGGCGGCAGTGACTGACGCGTGAAAAGCAGTACGACAGTCACACGCCAAGTAGCTAGTCTCCGTGGCAAGGATTTTCCCAGTGAAAAAATTAAAAAACTCAGAATGCAATATACCCGGGTGATCACATGGTGCGGCACTCAAATGACATGCAAATGGCTTGCAGACGGCGTACGGGCGGCATGTGGCGATGCATGCTTACCGATGTTGATGCACAGTGATGCATAATAAATTAGCATAGGCAATGTTCGTGTGTCACCGTGCGTAACCATGCGTCACCACGTGCTACACGTACGCCATCAGTACATTACGCAGGTGGCATGTGAGGATTTTGAACATTCCAAAATCCTGGGGCGATAGGGAAGCACCGCATGTTACCGCGCATCATGCATACGCCACCACGCCTCACCACGCGCCAACAAATTTTTAGGATGTCGCGTAAATAACGCACAAATGACACCCAAGTTGGACAGGCTCTTTACTTATAGCAGCGCAACAGGTTTTTATACACAGTACTCAATAAATAATATGACAAACAAATAAAAATGTTTAATAACCTGATGATTGTTGGAAAGAAGCTTTCCTGAGCCTGGATGTTACAGTTTTCAGACTCCGATACCTACTTCCCGAAGGCAGGAGTGAAACGAGAGCATGTCCAGTGTGGTGTGGGTTTTTATTGCTGCTAGCTGCCTTTTTGAGGCAGCTCTTCTCATATGTCCCTTTGAAGCTGGGGAGGTCAGTACCCTTGATGGCATTCGAGTTGCTAAACCAGGCCATGATGCAACCAGTCAATAGTTTCTCTACCGTACACCTGTAGAAGTTCAAGAGAATATTCATCAACATATCAAATCTCCTCCTTTTGAGGAAGTAGGGGCGTGGATGGGCTCTCTTTATGATTGTAGCAATGTGCTGGGTCCAGGACAGATGTGCAGAGATAAGCAGGCCCAGATATCCATAACTTAACAAGAATTTTGAATGAGGTTTCTCTGTCCTCATGGTAATCTCTCATGATGATGGAACTCAGAAAAGATGCCCATTTCAGAAAGCTGGCAGCAGAAGCATAAACAATGTGGTCCACTCATCAGAACCATTTGAGCATAATTTGTGTCTGCATATTGAGGATTGTGCTTGGAAGACTATGCTGATGTTGGTTTATTTAGCCTTCCAGTGGATTTGGAAGATATTGCAGAGACAGCATTGATGATTTTTCTCCACTGGAAATCGCATTAATGTCATTGCATGGTTTACTTGTACCAAATTCCTCGCTTTGCTGTTTTAACGGAGATATTATCATTTTTATTTTAATAGTGCTTTTACACAATTAAATGCAGAGTAATTTAATATCCATAGAAATATACTTTATATGATAACACTGTGAGTCATTTACAAGATAATATGATAATCATTAAAAAAACATTAATCATGATTGGATTTTGTAAGATTGAATCCATGTGCATGGCTAGATTCATTTTATTACAATTTTATTCTGTGATTATGATGTAAGTTAGCAAATTGTTTCAAATACATTTTTTTTTCTATTCAGGAATTTGACATATGACGTAAATTATACATTCAATTTCAGTTTACCCTTGGCAAGATGTTGGTGAGCTGCTTTCTGGAAATGCAGCTGTCATTGTTGTGAGGGTACTCACAAAAGACAATGAAATAGATAGTACCAGAATTCTGACCAACTAGAATGAACAATGTGTAGTGTGTGAGTTGGAGAGAAATGTACAGTGGAGGTGTCTGTTCATGTCGCCTATCCATGTCTCACAGAGATGCTGCGTGACCCACTGAGTTGCTCCAGCACTTTGTCATTTATTTGTAAGCCAGCATCTGAAATTCCTTGTGTTTCCAAGTGATTGCATGGGCAGCACGGTGGCACAGCGGTAACATTGCTGCCTTAGATGGCCAGAGACCCAGGTTCAATCCTGACTACGGGTGCTGCCTGTATGGAGTTTGTACAGTATGTTCTCCCCATGATCTGCGTGGGTTTTCTCTGGTAGCTCTGGTTTCCTTCCACACTCCAAAGGCATACAAGTTCATAGGCTAATTGGCTTGGTAAAAATTGTAAATTGTCCCTAATGTGTGTTGGATTGTGTTAGTGTGCATGGATTGCTGGTCAGCGTGGACTTGGTGGGCCGAAGGACCTGTTTCTGCACTGTATCTCTAAACGATAATAAACTACATGGTCGTATTTTATGCACCTGCAGCTTTTTTAGATTTTATTGATGTCGCTTTGGGAAGTGTTGTTTACGAATTTTTGGCAGGATATAGCAGTATACTGTGTCAATGCTGCACACTGCAGTCAATGGAGAGTAGTTTATGGAAGGAGTAAACATTTAGGGCGATGGGTAAGGTCATAGTCATAAAGCATGGAAACACATCCTTCAGCCCAATTGACCAAGATGCCCCATCTAAGCTAGTCCCATTTGCCTGCATTTGACCCATGTCCTTCTGAACCTTTGCTATCCATGTACTCGTCGAAGCGTCTTTTAAATGTTGTTATTGTATCCACCTCACCTACTTCCTCTGACAGCTCATTCAATATACCACAACCCTTAATATGAAATATATACCCCTCAGGTTCCTATTAAATACTTCCCCTCTCACCTTAAACCTATGTTCTCTAGTTCTTGATTTCCCTACCCTGTGTAAAAGATTGTATATATGCCCTATCAAATCTCCTCATGATCTTATACTCCCGTGCACAAAGGAATATAGTCCTGGCTTGCCCAAATCGCTTCCTCTAGGTCAAGCCCATTGGTTCTGGCAACATCTTCATACAACTTCTCAGCGTTCTTTCCAGGTGAACAACATCCTTCCTACAGCAATGTGACCAAAACTAAACACAATACTCCAAAGGCTGCCTTACCAACTTCTTGTATAATTGTAACACAATGTTTCAACGTTGAAACTCAATACCCTGACAATACTATCTGTGAAGTCACTGTCAGAGAACTGTCTATCTGTAATCCTAGATCCATTTGCTGAACAACACTCCTCAGGGCCCTACCACTGTGAGGGTCCTGACCTGGTTTGACTTTCCAAAATGCAACACCTTACACATATATGTATTAAACGGCATTAGCCATTCTTCAGCCCACTTGCACAGCTGATCAAGATCCTGATTTGAGGTATTGATTGGGTGATTTTTGGTCGAGAGGTGCTGCCTGACATTGAGTCGGGGGGGCCGAAGGGCTTGTTTCCGCACTGTATCTCTAAATTAAACTAAACTAAAAAGTAAGATATTACACCGCTTGAGGAATTTGGAGGGAAAATTAAATATAGAAAACTAATAATGGTTACAAAGTGGTGGTGATGGAGTGGGTGATTCAGTGGAAGGAGAAGAAGAAGAAGAAGATTTCATGTCAACCTTTGCTGTACTTTCTTGAATACAGATGGTTGAGGAGGAATTTGATGGAAATTACCAATATTCAAGACCAAACCTTTCAGAAATATAAAGAATACCTATTTGGAAAATCCAAAAAAACTCATTAGCCAAAAACATACTAGAAATTGCAAACTTAAAATGATGTTTATGTGCCAGTTGGTTACTTAAAGAATAATACATAAAGAAAACACTGAAAAAGCTGAAAAATGAGTTGATTAAAGATCTATTTAATATCTTTTGACAAATAAATAATTTGCTCTTATGCTGATGTCTATGTTTGTAATTAATAAATCATGTTAATGTCCAGATGTTAATTGGTATTCAATTTTACTACTATAGGATAATTAATTATCCACCAGTGTTTAATTATATACAAACCTATGTTTGAGTTATAGAGCAAAGCTTGTTTTCTATTTAAGCCGATCCATAATGTGTTACTCTGCCAATACCATGCACACCAGTGGCCTCTACCACTAAGAAATATAAGGGTTGAAGGGTTATTTGGTAGGATCCCCTCCAAATCGTCCACAATCCACATTTGGAAATATATTCCTGGTTGTTCATCAGCATTGGGTCTAAGTCATGGAATTTCCTTCTCAAAAGTACTGTGGGATGATCTTTACCACAAAGATAGAGTGGATTAAGAAGGTGGCTCACCACTGTCTTAAGTGCAATTATGGCCACTAATTACTGACTTGCCAGTGATGTTCAGATTCCTAGAAAATGAAAAAATAAAGAAAAATAAATTAAATATTAAATAAAGCTTTGTAAAGCTCAGAGAAATCTCCGTGCAGAAATCCAAATTGCTTATGCATTTAACCGAGACACAGCTATTTAATACTGAATTTACAGTTGTTGCATCTATTGTTGGTTTGCAGAAGGAGTTACTCATGTGCTTCCTGAGCATTGATGTGACTAATGTCTTACATTGTGAGGAAACAACTGATCTGCAATAAAAACCTGATGCGCAGCCTTTAAAAAGACAGTTGAACTTGCAGTCCTCAACAGAAGATTACATAGCCACATAGAAAATAGGTGCAGTGGTTCGTACCTTGCTGAAAACAAACACCCAATATCAGAAAAGTAGACTTCAATGATTTGATGATACTTTATTGTTACATGTACCTAGGTACCGTGAAATCCTTTGTTTTTGAAAACAATCCGGTAAGAACATGCAGCAGATTTAACCTAGGCATTACACAAAGAGTCGCCACGTTACTGACGCTGACAAAGTTTCAAAGGTTCTTAGTACATTCTTAGCTTTTCGCAGCAGCGAACCAGGTCTGCTGGCCCACTGGGTCCCTCTAAGTTTCAGCGGCCCCCCCACCGGGTCCCTCTCAGCTCTTGGCTGCCCGTCTGCCAGGTTACACTTGGCGGCCCGTCTGCCAGTTGGCTCCACGGCGCAACCCGGGAGTCTTCTGCCACCGCACGACGCATCCTCTGAACCCGTCATAAACATTGAAGACAGGAGTCTCATATTTCTAGGTGCATTTGCCAGAAATTATATTCTTCTTCCCTAGAGAAAGGCAGCACTGGACGATAATTATCAATTTCCTCAACTTAAAAACTGCCAGTTTAGTATTGGATGCTATTTGCTGCATGTCAATACTTGAGGTGTTGGGCATTACCAAAAAGCCATCCTCATAATATTTTTGTAAAAGAAAGATGTTATAGAAGTTTAAGGTTTCTTTTGTCCACACACATTCACAATATTTCCATGAACTATTTTCTCTCAACAAATATGTTTGAATGTTCAAACCTGATGTCAATTTCATTTCGGAGTCACGTGAGTGACTTCGTGAAGAACCCGCCAGCACGCATGCGCGACATATCGTCGCTCGCATTTGCAGTCGACGGCTGGAGGAGGAGCGCGGCTCACCACCAGCCCTCATAAGGACCAACTCAGGTAAGTATAATCAACCTTGAGCTGGTTGGTTTGTCTGTTAGTAATTTTTTTCCTACAGAGAAACATGGACAGAAGAAGTAAGGGCCGCAGGACGTCCGGAAGGATCTGCAGGCCACCAAGCCCGGAGCTCCCTTCTACAGCGCCCGCTGGAAGGACCGGGAAAAAGGCGCGCAAATCGGGGAGGCCTGTAATCACAGGACCCAAATCACCGGCACAGCTAAGCTCTAGCGGGGTTCCCGCAGAGCAAGAAGTCGGAATAGCGCCGGAGCAGGTGGACCCTGACTCCATTTCCCTCTCGCCAACTGGATCATTGGCAGAGGCGAGCAAAAAGGGTTTACGTGCTGCTGCACGACCCTTCTCCCTGAGCCCTCATAGTAGGGCTAGGGATAGAGCTCGAGAACCTAGCCCTTTTCGGGCAGAGGGTTCACCAGGTGCCGCTAGATTGCGGCCTGGTGTAGCAGCGAGACCCGAGTCCACTGGCAGACCAAGGAGGGCCAGTAGAGACTCACCACCTAGTCGGACCAGGAAGAGTCACACAGGTGGAGGCTCGCCACGGTCACCGCTTCCCCCGCGGGGGGATGGACGGGACCGTACGCCGTCTGGGTCCAGAAAAAGGACAGTCGGCAAGCCCGTGCGGATGTCGGGTCACCACACCGAGGCGTCGGGTGCCGACTTATCACCGCATATGCCCACGGAGGCAGCCGGATGCAGCTCAGCCAAAAGGAGGCCTATGAGCAGATCCGCGCAGGAGTCGTTCAGTATCGCTGAGGCGGCTGGAAGCGACTTACCGTCACGGCACCGACATTACCTCGACGAGGTACGGGCCGATGATAGGAGCCTCAGAAGTTCCTTCGGGCATGAGGACTCTAATCGCCCATTCATGCATGATGAAGGGCGCATAGACCGGATGGAGAGGATAATGGAACAACTCCTGCTTAATCAAAGACAGGAAGCCCACAGTTCCAGGGGACTTATGGACATATCCCCATCATCTATGGGCAGCATGAGGCCAGATTTTGGTACATGCCCCAGTTGCACCTGAAGTTCCCCAGGAAGAGCTCCTGGACGTGGCAGCCAAGTTTGGATTACCCGTTTCATCGGGCCAACCCCTCGATACCAAGCTGGCTGCTACCATTGATTTCCTCACGAATCATCAACTACAGGAGGAGGTCCTTGCAAAGGCCATGGATAGACACAAGGCGCCGGGCAATTGTAATTCACTCAATGTGCCTACAGTCAACATGCCGATTTGGGGCAATATCAGCCCGGGCATTCGCACTCAGGAAGTAAAATTACAGAGGATCCTGAAGTTGCTCACATCTGGGATTCCTGCGTTTGCAAGGTCGGTGGATGGAGTGGACTTGAGCATCGATCAGGAGGATGCACTGGCTCTACTTTGCAACACGCAATACGAAATTAATGCTTTTAGGAAAAGTATTATCAAGCCGACATTAAACCCCAAATTTGCGGGGTTATGTAGAGCACCTCCAACACCACCACCCAGACAGCTATTTGGTGAAGACCTCCCGAAGCAGGTCAAAGACCTAGATGATCATGCCAAAACAGTGGGTCTGATGAGGTCACACCCCGTGACCAGACAGACGGCCAAGAAAACACCATATTTCAGGCCACGAGGTCCCACCGATAGGCCAGCAAGGACCTACGTTCCAGTGCCTCCTATGTACCAACAGCCTCAACAGCCCAGGCCTTTTTTAGGGCAGGGCCCTCAACGGCCAGCATGGAAAATGCGGTTTCCGTATTTCCAGCGCAACCCAGCACCTCCACGTCCCACCAAAAACGTCAGGGACCGCCAATAACCATGAAGGTAAGGGGGTCTGGGTTTCATACACTGGCATGTCTAACATCACATGTTGGGGGTAGGTTGCGGGGGTTTAAGGAGGCATGGGAAACCATCACCTCAGATGAGTTTATTCTACAAAGTATTCAGGGTTATGAGATTGAGTTTACAAATGGCCAAATTCCTCCACCTCAGCATATGCCGAATTGCAGATTTGCACTTTCCAAGAAGGAAACAGCAGTAGGCTATGCTGAAATCTTAAGACTCCTGGAGAAAGGTGTAATAGAAAGAACTACACATGAGCCGGTTGAGTTTGTATCCAATATATTTACTAAAACCAAAAAAGATGGTGGATGTCGGGTCATTATAGATCTAACCCATTTGAATACCTTTGTACAATACACCCATTTCAAAATGGACACGTTTGAAACAGCCAAATCTTTGATTTCTGAGGGCTGCTTCATGGTATGCATTGACTTAAAAGATGCATACTATTCAGTATCCATTCAGAAACATCACAGGAAGTTCTTGAAATTCATCTGGATGGATCAACTTTGGCAATATAAAGCTTTGCCCAATGGGCTTACCACAGCCCCTAGACTATTTACCAAATTACTCAAGCCAGTGTTAGCCACACTGAGGAGGGCAAATCACACGGTCATGGCTTATCTAGATGATATCCTCATTATTGGGCATACATTGGAATCAGCAAATTTGGCAGTTTCAGCCACTGTGGATATATTCCAAAAAAATGGGATTTATTATCCATCCAGATAAATCAAAGTTCTGTCCTTCACAGATCATGGACTATCTGGGGTTCACCATAGATTCCAATCACATGATTGCCACCATACCAACTAACAAGGTTGGGGATGTCATCCAAACATGCAAAAACCTGGTCTGCGCCAGTATGCCATCAATTAGACAAACTGCTAAGGTAATTGGAAAAATCGTAGCAGTTTTTCCAGCTGCTCAATTCGGACCTTTACATTATCAAAATTTACAAAGATCCAAGATTTCAGCATTAAAATTGAATGCTGGACATTTTGATAGACCTATGCAGCTGCCACTCAAGGCAAAAATTGAGTTACAATGGTGGATTGATAATACCCATAACTCATTTAAACCCATCATTGTGCCTCGTCCGGTGGTATACTTACAAACAGACGCAAGCTCCCATGGCTGGGGAGCTACGGACAACAACACAAGTTGTGGGGGCAGATGGGACTCACTAGAATCTACCCTTTTGTTAGCACAAGGGATAAATTATTTGGAGATGCTTGGGGCATTCCACGGACTTAGAGCTTATTGTTCAAACTTTACTGACACTCATGTCCGTCTCCAAATAAACAACACCACTGCGGTGGCATATCTAAATCATATGGGTGGTACCAGGTCAATTTCATGTGATGAATTGGCTAATACAATTTGGCTCTGGTGTATTCAAAGGAATATTTGGATTTCAGCTACCTATTTACCAGGTAAGCTCAACATAGTGGCGGACACCAGGTCACGGAAATTCAATGATAACATCGAGTGGATGTTGAATTCCCAAATATTCAAACAAATTACAGCCAAATTTGGTAAGCCGGATATTGACCTTTTTGCGTCACGGTTAAACCATCAGGTACCAACATATGTATCATGGGAACCAGATCCTGGGGCAATAGCGATGGACGCTTTCTCGCTAGACTGGGGGAAATGGTTTTTCTATGCATTTCCCCCATTTTGCCTCATCAGTCGGGTATTGCGGAAAATCCAGCTAGATGCTGCTAATGGCATCCTTATCATACCCGACTGGCCTACTCAGTCATGGTATCCGGTGGTCCTTGGGATGATCAGTCAACCACGGGTCCTCTTGGAGGGTTGCCCAATATTGGTGACGAACCCCGTTACAGGGGAACCACATCCCTGCCATAGTCATTTGGATTTATTGGCTTGCAGGATTTGAACAGGCCATTACTGCAGTATGGCCTATCATCAAGGACCATGGACACCATAGGAGCATCATGCAGGGAGTCCACAAGACGGCAATATTTATCGCACATCAGGAAATGGGAAACCTACTGCGGCCGCTTGGACATTGCATATGACTCCGTGTCAATCACAGATGTGCTGGAGTTCCTTGCGGGGTTACATCATGATGAACAACTCAGCTATAGTGCCATCAACAGCGCCAGGAGCGCACTATCATACTACCTCAATTTGGAGGTAGGATCCAATAAGTTGGTGTCCAAACTGATGCGGGGAATATTTAATTCCAATCCGCCTAGACCGCGTTACAACGTTACCTGGGATATTGGGAATGTACTGACCCTGCTCAGGACGTGGTCGCCCATGATTGGGCTTGAATTGGACAGACTCACCCTGAAGTTGGTGATGTTATTGGCACTTACTTCGGCACAAAGGGTACAGACTCTTCATCTGGGAGTCTTCCCGTGGATTTTGAAGCAACAGCAACAAAGAGAAGCAGGAGAAAGCACTGATTGGCTCTAGCCCAAGTGGGAGGAGAGTTCTCAGTGAGTCAGAGGGGGAGAGCAGTTAAAAAGGAGAGGCAAAGCACAGGCAGACTTCACTCAGTCTTCCCGTGGATTTTGAAGCAACAGCAACAAAGAGAAGCAGGAGAAAGCACTGATTGGCTCTAGCCCAAGTGGGAGGAGAGTTCTCAGTGAGTCAGAGGGGGAGAGCAGTTCCTCAAAACTGAGGAATTTGGTTTGTAAATTAGGCAATTGAACAGTCAATATAAGCAAGGCAGCTCTTGGGGAGAGGCAGTGAGGGAGTGGTCTTGTGAGGGAAGTGCCCTGTGAGTAAAGTGTGAGTCTTTGGCTCGAGAGTCTTCGGCGAGGAGGCTGCGCAAAATACTGGATAGGGCGAGACCGAGGCAAAAGAAGATGTCAAGCAAGCTGATGCAGTGTGATGCTTGCAGTATGTGGGAGGTCAAGGACACTGCTGGTGCCTCTGGATGCTACAAATGTGACAAGTGCATCCAGGTACAGCTCCTGAAGGACCGTGTTGGGGAACTGGAGAAACAAGTGGATGACCTCAGGTTCATTCGAGAAACTGAGTCGTTTCTCGACAAGTCCTTCAGTGAGATTGTTACACCCAAGGCACTAGAAGAGAGAAGGTGGGTGACGGTGAGAAAGGGAGGAAAACATGGGATGCAAAGGTCCCCGGGTGTTGTACCTCTTGTGAACAGGTTCACCCACGTGGAAGCTGCCGGGACAGAAGACGGTATCCCACTGAGCGGCGGACTGGCTTGCCAAACAAAAAGGGCTGATGAGCCAAACCCACAGAGGCCAAAGTCGGGCAACGCCATTGTAGTTGGAGACTCCATTGTGAGAGGTACGGACAGGGGTTTTTGCGGCAACAGACGGGATTCCAGGATGGTGTGCTGCCTTCCTGGTGCCAGGATCCAGGATGTTACGGACAGAGTGCAGACAATCCTCAAGGGCGAAGGTGACCAGCCGGAAGTGGTCGTGCATGTTGGCACAAATGATGTTGGAAAGAAGGAGATGAATTTTTTGCAGCGGGACTTCAGAGAGCTCGGAAAAATGCTGAAAAGCAGGGCTTCCAGGGTTGTTATCTCCGGTTTGCTTCCAGTTCCTCGTGCTGGCGAGAGCAGGAACAGGGAGATATGGGACCTGAATGTGTGGCTGAGGAACTGGTGCAGGGGGCAGGGATTTAGATTCTTAGATCACTGGGATTCTTTTTATAGTAAGGGGGAACTGTACAAAAGGGACGGATTGCATCTTAACAGGTGGGGGACCAGCATTCTGGCCGGCAGGTTTGCCACTGCTACACGGATGGTTTTAAACTGAATAAGGGGGGTGGGGTATCAAATGGGATAGTCGAGGACGGAGTTAGAGGGAAAGAGAGTAAAGCGATGGTTAATGACCCCAGAATTAACGGGGAAGAAAGCTCACAAAGGGATAGAGTATGGCCAAGTGTAATAGGGATCGATGTGAAAGGGGCCACTTGTCAACATCATTGTATAAGGAGTAAGAGTGTTGTAAAAACAAGCCTGAAGGCTTTGTGTCTCAATGCGAGGAGCATTCGTAATAAGGTGGATGAGTTGAAGGTGCAGATAGCGATTAATGACTATGCTATAGTTGGAATCACGGAGACTTGGCTCCAGGATGACCAAGGTTGGGAGCTGAACATCCAGGGATATTCAATATTCAGGAGGGATAGACGAAAAGGAAAAGGAGGTGGGGTAGCGTTGCTGGTGAGAGAGGAGATTAATGCAATAGAAAGGAAGGACATTAGCGTGGAGGATGTGGAATCGATATGGGTAGAGCTGCGAAACTCTAAGGGGCAGAAAACGCTAGTGGGAACTGTGTACAGGCCACCTAACAGTAGTATTGGAGTTGGGGATGGCATCAAACAGGAAATTAGAAATGCGTGCAACAAGGGTAACACGGTTATAATGGGTGACTTCAATCTGCATGTAGATTGGGTGAATCAAATTGGCAGGGGTGCTGAGGAAGAGGATTTCCTGGAATGTATGCGGGATAGTTTTCTCAACCAACATGTGGAGGAACCAACGAGAGAGCAGGCTATCCTAGACTGGGTATTGAGTAATGAGGAAGGGTTAGTTAGCAGTCTTGTTGTGCGTGGCCCCTTGGGCAAGAGTGACCATAATATGGTTGAGTTCTTCATTAGGATGGAGAGTGACAAAATTAAGTCAGAAACAAGGGTTCTGAACTTGAACAAAGGTAACTTTGAAGGTATGAGATGTGAATTGGCCAAGATAGACTGGCAGGTGATTCTTAAAGGGTTGACAGTGGATGTGCAATGGAAGGTATTTAAAGACTGCATGGATGAAGTACAAAAGTTGTTCATACCAGTTTGGCAAAAGAATAAATCGGGGAAGGTGGTGCATCCATGGATAACAAGGGAAATCAGGGATAGTATAAAAACAAAAGATGAGGCATACAAATTTGCCAGAAAAAGCAGCCTACCGGAGGACTGGGAGAAATTCAGAATCCAGCAGAGGAGGACAAAGGGCTTAATTAGGAAAGGGAAAATAGATTATGAAAGGAAACTGGCAGGGAACATAAAAACTGACTGCAAAAGTTTTTATAGATATGTAAAGAGAAAGAGACTAGTTAAAACAAATGTTGGTCCCTTGCAGTCAGAAACAGGTGAATTGATCATGGGGAACAAGGACATGGCAGACCAATTGAATAACTACTTTGGTTCTGTCTTCACTAAGGAAGACATAAATAATCTGCCGGAAATAGCAGTGGAACGGGGGTCAAATAAGATGGAGGAACTGAGTGAAATCCAGGTTAGCCGGGAGGTGGTGTTGGGTAAATTGAACGGATTGAAGGCCGATAAATCCCCAGGGCCAGATAGTCTGCATCCCAGAGTACTCAAGGAGGTAGCCACAGAAATAGTGGATGCATTAGTGATAATTTTTCAAAATTCCTTAGATTCTGGAGTAGTTCCTGAGGATTGGAGGGTAGCTAATGTAACCCCACTTTTTAAAAAAGGAGGGAGAGAGAAAGCGGGGAATTACAGACCAGTTAGTCTAACATCGGTAGTGGGGAAACTGCTAGAGTCAGTTATTAAAGATGGGATAGCAGCGCATTTGGAAAGTGGTGAAATCATTGGACAAAGTCAGCATGGATTTACGAAAGGTAAATCATGTCTGACAAATCTGATAGAATTTTTCGAGGATGTAACTAGTAGAGTGGATAAGGGAGAACCAGTGGATGTGTTATATCTAGACTTTCAGAAGGCTTTCGACAAGGTCCCGCATAAGAGATTAGCATACAAACTTAAAGCACACGGTATTGGGGGTTCAGTATTGATGTGGATAGAGAACTGGCTAGCAGACAGGAGGCAAAGGGTAGGAGTAAACGGGTCCTTTTCAGAATGGCAGGCAGTGACTAGTGGGGTGCCGCAAGGCTCAGTGCTGGGACCCCAGCTATTTACAATATATATTAATGATTTGGACGAGGGAATTCAATGCAACATCTCCAAATTTGCAGATGATACCAAGCTGGGGGGTATAGTTAGGTGTGAGGAGGATGCTTGGAGGCTGCAGGGTGATTTGGATAGGCTGAGTGAATGGGCAGATGCATGGCAGATGCAGTACAATGTGGATAAATGTGAGGTTATCCACTTTGGTGGCAAAAACATGAGGGTAGACTATTATCTGAATGGTGGCAGATTAGGTAAGGGGGAGATGCAACGAGACCTGGGTGTCATGGTACACCAGTCATTGAAAGTAGGCATGCAGGTGCAGCAGGCAGTGAAGAAAGCAAATGGTATGTTAGCATTCATAGCGAAAGGATTTGAGTATAGGAGCAGGGAGGTTCTACTGCAGTTGTACAGGGTTTTGGTGAGGCCACACCTGGAGTACTGCGTACAGTTTTGGTCTCCAAATCTGAGGAAAGACATCCTTGCCATAGAGGGGGTACAGAGAAGATTCACCAGACTGATTCCTGGGATGTCAGGACTTTCATATGAGGAAAGATTGGATAGACTCGGTTTGTACTCGATGGAATTTAGAAGATTGAGGGGGGATCTTATAGAAACCTACAAAATTCTTAAGGGGTTGGACAAGCTAGATGCTGGAAGATTGTTCCCGATGTTGGGGGAGTCCAGAACAAGGGGTCACAGTCTAAGGATAAGGGGGAATTCCTTTAGGACCGAAATGAGGAAAACATTCTTTACACAGAGAGTGGTGAGTCTGTGGAATTCTCTGCCACAGAAGGTAGTTGAGGCCAGTTCATTGGCTATATTTAAGAGGGCGTTAGATGTGGCACTTGTGGCTAAAGGGATCAGGGGGTATGGAGAGAAGGCAGGTACGGGATACTGAGTTGGATGATCAGCCATGATCACATTGAATGGCGGTGCAGGCTCGAAGGGCCGAATGGCCTACTCCTGCACCTATTTTCTATGTTTCTATGTTTCTATAAGATCAAGATTGATAGAATGATCTCTACCCCAGAAAAGGTTATTTTCTTTATTGATGAATTGCTTAAACAGCACAGGCCTGGGTTTACAGGTCTGCAGCTGGTGTTTCCAGCATACCCCGCTGATGCCAGGCTATGTTTAGCCACCCACATCGGCCACTATATTAAAGTGACGCGGAAATTAAGGGGAATGGAGCAATACTTGCTAATCAGCCATAAGAGACCTCACCATAGAGTGACGGTACAGACTATCTCCAGATGGCTCAGAATTGTTTTGAACGAAGCAGGTATAGATACTAATGTATTTAAATCCCATTCCACCAGGGCTGCATCTACGTCGGCGGCAAAGGTCATGGAGGTGCCCATGGACCATATTCTAGCCGCAGCGGGATGGGCCAGTGAAGCCACCTTTCAACGGTTTTATAATAAACCTATTACCGCTCCTGGAATGTTTGCAGAAGCTGTACTGAATGCAGGCCGAGGTCATTCGGCTGTTCCCCAGTGAGGGGTTTTTTCTTTTGTTATTATTAATAAATATTATTATTTTTCAGAACTAGCAGTCTGAAAATTTTTGATACTCCTGTCCATCCTTATCGTGGCGTGTGTGATAGCATGGACGTTGTCCAGGGCGTGTAATCACAGAGCTTTGAAGTCTTCACGAAGTCACTCACGTGACTCCGAAATGAAATAGTAAGATTAAACGAGAACTTACCAGTTTGAAGTTTGATCTTTATTTTATGAGGAGTTGCGATGAGGGATTTCGTGCCCTCCGCTCCCAACCCTCGATCATAAAGTCAACTGGTAACTAGAGTCTCTTCAATCTTACTATCACAAGTCATTTCCTTTGGTTTGTTGGTTCTGTGATTCCACACCGCTGCTTTGAAGAGATGTCGCGCATGCGTGCTGGCGGGTTCTTCACGAAATCCCTCATCGCAACTCCTCATAAAATAAAGATCAAACTTCAAACTGGTAAGTTCTCGTTTAATCTTACTATTAAAATGTGCTTCCAGTTTTAAATAAGCAATTCTATGGAGCCATTAATCACAGTCAAAATATTGAGGTAATTTAGACATTGTACGTATTGAAATTGTATTTAATCGCCTACTATTAGCAAAATAGATATTCAATTTGTTGAAATCAGTCCCCTTATATTTTTCAGGTTCTCTTCACTTCATAAATCCTTTAATAGTGCACAACAAAGGAACCCACTGCTATGTGTTTCTGGCTTGCAACCTAACAAATGCAAATAAGTGCAATGGCAACTCAATATGTAAATGTAGGGACCCTCATATGATGCAAGCAGAGATGGAGAAGACATGTTAAGATGGGCAACCTTCTGTGGGAGGGCCAAATTTGCAACCCAGACCACATGAATGAGCTGAGATATATCTGACAAGTCCTTGTCCCTGTTAGTCTGACTGCATTCTGACACTGGACTTTCTACTCGAATGCTAACATCCTGAGCCCTACCAGTGTTTATATTGCCAGCAGAAGTAATGGAGGAGAATGGCTTCAAAGCTGTGAGCAAACATGTGCAATTACAAATAATCTTTTTTGAGATCTGGGCATTGTTAATAAGGCTATATTTTTCATTCTGCCCTAAATGTTCTTGAATAGGTGGTTGTTATCTGTCTTTTTGAAACATTGGAGGTAAGCACAAATGCTGGAGAAACTCAACGAGTGAGGCAGCATCTGTGGAACGAAGGAATAGGTGATGTTTCAGGTCGAGACCCTTCTTAGGAACATTGGAATCATTGGAATACTTTTGGTGAAGGTGCTCCCGCATTCCAGCATTTAGACCCGGTGATGAGGAAGAGCCAGAAGAATATTTTCAAACCAGGAACCTGAAGGGGAACCTGCTGGTAGTGATGTTCTAAAGCTTTTCATTGCACCTCGGTACATGTGACAATAAACTAAACTCAAACTCAAACTGATGTGCCTGATGCTCTTGATCTTTCTTGGTGGTGGAGCCCACAGTGTTGGTAGGAATAGACTGAGTGTGTAACTCTGTGTATTTGTTGATGGTTCGCACCACAATCACTGTGCACTGGTCGTGGACGGAAATGATGTTTAAGGTGATTTAGATTCAGATCCATGTTCACATTCACATTTATTGTCACATGCACCAATTAAGGTACAGTGATATTTGAGTTACCATGTAGCCATACAATTAAAAGAACACAACACTATTAAAAAGAACAATAGAACTTAACATAAACATCCATCACAATGATCACTGTGATGGAAGACGATAAAGGTCAGTCAGTCTTCCTCCTTTTGTTCAGCCACGTTTGGGGCCTTGACCCTCAATAGTCGCCGCTACGCACGGCCCGATTTTACAGGCCCTCTCGTCTGGATGATCGAAGTTCCGACGTCGGGACGGATGGAACACACTCTGCGGCTTGGAATGCCCGAATCGGCCACTTTCTTACCGGAGACCGTGGCTTTTCGATGTTCTAGGCTGCAGTCAGGCCAGCGGTTGGAGCTCTTCTCCGGCGATCCCCGGCAAGGGATCCCTGGCTACAGGATGGTAAGTCCGCTCCACATCTGCTGTTAGAAGCTTCACGATGTTAAAATCAGCAGGCCGGCGGTTGGAGCCTTTCTTCTGGCTCCGCGATGGAAGTCCGTGCCGAGCCTGCTGTTGAAGCTCTGGGCCGGTCTCCAGAAAAGGCCGCACCAATCCATGAAGGAGACTCACCAGAGACCACTAGTGAACATGTGGCAATCATCTGGCGAGCGCAGAGTCTCCTGCACTCGCCTAAAAAGTCGCCTAAGTGGGACAGGCTCATAACTGTTTCTTAAATATAGGGATAGTCCCAGCCTCAACTACCTCTTTTGACTGCTTGTTCCATACACCCACCACCCTTTGTATGAAATAATGACCCCTCAGATTCCTATTAAATGATCAGAACATAATCTGTGCCTCAATATCTAAGGATTTACAAATGGGAATGTAAGGAATTATTGGAAGTAATTTATGCTCCCTGAGAGGTTGAGTTGACTCCAACTCACTGTGGGGCTGAATGCATAAGCACTGAAGATGGTGGAAGGGAACATAGTGTTTAATAATCTGTAACTATTGATTGGAATACAGGCATATTGCAAACTGTATCGAAGACAGACACAAAATTCTGGAGTAACTCAATGGGTCAGGCAACATCTCTGGACAAAAGGGAACAGTTTATTTGTGATTAGGAAGGGCAGGACAATGGGGTTGAGTGGGAAAGATAGATCAACCATGATTAGTTGGCAGACTCACCTAATTTTTCCCCTACATCTTCTGGTCTTCTGATCTTATTGCAGCTTTAAAATAAAAAAAATTGCTAATGAAAGTGTCAAGAATGAAAATATTTTTCATTCGTAAGACCAAATTTAAAATAATACCCAGAATGTTCTCTCTTCAGATGTCTGATAGCCCTGCTGTGCATTTCCTATGGTTTTCTCATTTCTATTCAGTTGAAGTGACAAATTACATAAGTAATTACATCATTTTCTCTAATGATATGATTCATTCTCAATTGTACCTTAATATCCATGGAATACTTGTTTCTCGGCAGGTTAGCTAAAATAATAGGCAGGCTGGTATGATGACCTACTGTTTTTATTGGACATGGATTGGATAATAACTAGACTCCTGAAACAGAATATCTAAGTGAATGACTGGATCATTTTAGTCAATACTAGACTAAGTGGGACCCGTTGGGTCCCAGCTTCACACGGGAGGACTGGTCCCCCAACACAATATTCCACCTGTCCACCAATTAAAATATACACACACACACACACACATATACAGACTCATGAGCACACACTCACACACTCTCCACTTCACTAACGCCTTGTGCAGTTACACTAAAACTTATTTTTTAATATTCCAACCACCTTGAAATAATAAGCAGCATTCTATTAGCCTCTCCAATTACCTGCTGCACTGGTAGGCTAACTTCTATAGTTTCACTGACAAAACCTCCAAATCACCTGTGCTGCAGTGTTCTGTGGTATTTCTGCATTCAGTTAATAATCTGCTGTACCATTCTTCCAAGAAATTGATCTACCCAACCCTAGGTTCATGTCAAACTGCTGACATTTAAATATTCACAAAAACAACCCAGCACATTGTATCAAAATACTTTGGAGGATGAGAAAAATTGTTGAAAGGAAAGCTTACTTCCACCTTCCAAGGACAGTAAGAGATAGGGAATAAATTTAAATCGTCACTTGACTGGGAATATATGAAAAATATTTTAATTATATGAATTCTCATCTGTTGACAGCAATAAAAGCAGAAAAGCTGGAAATATACAGAAGGTTTATCAGAAACTGGAAATGAAGTGATGAGTTAATGTTTGAACGACTGATTACAAATGCAAAGCATCATTAACGTTTTCTGTTCCTTTTGTTCATGTTTTTTGTGTTTCTCTGGATAAATTGCAAAAAGGAAGCAGCTACTAATGCATTTTTGTCATTCATCTTCTCTCTGCCCTTCCTCTTCTGAAAGCTTCAGCTGTTTTCTTGCGTTTGAACACATCCATTGTTTCAGGCACCTTGGCCAAGTGTTGATAGTAAATGTTGGCAGGCAAACTATTCTCAGGGGCTTGTGGTACCCACTGTGTCCACATATGCACGATACCAGTAGATGCCAATGAACAGCAAGTAAGAGTGTTAATCACTGCTGATTTTCCCTTCGCTGGTTCGAGAAGTAAAGAGCTTTGGAAAGACACACTATTGTCATCCTAGCTACTATCAATCCTAGGGATGAAATCTGCAATGTTCTGTGTGAACCTGCTGAGCCATTAATACGTTAAAGCTAATTTTAAAATCAGCAATATTAACATTCTGTGGGGAAATTATCACTGCCTAAACAGTATATATAACATTTAATTTTGCCTCTCTCTTTACTGTAAAAAAATTCAAATTAATGACCCTTATCAATCAATTCCATATGGGATAAATATGTCCTTTTATTCACCCTTTCTGAAAATTAACGCGTCACAGAGTCGTGTCTTGCTGTGTTAATATATATGTTTTTCCTTCCTTTACACCACCGTTTTAAAGCCAATGACGGATGATTGGAGACACAAGGAGCTGTAGATGTTGGAATATTGAGCCAAATAACAAGTGCTGGAGAAACTCAATGGGTCAGGCAGCATCTGTGGAGGCAATGGGCAGATGGTGTCTCAGGTCGAGATGATTGAATGTATTTAAAACATCACGACTATCTATTTCACAGTTATTTGGATGTTAAATGTCTATGAACAATTGGGATAGGATACCCTGCAGAGGGAGATCAAGGTATTTGTGGTTCCCTCGGAAGGAACAGACTGCCAAGAGTAAAATATTTATCCAACTGAAATTAAGTAAATTATATTGGACTGGATAGACTTGGTTTATACTCTCTAGAATTTAGGAGATTGAGAGGGGATCTTATAGAAACTTACAAAATTCTTAAGGGGTTGGACAGGCTAGATGCAGGAAGATTGTTCCCGATGTTGGGGAGGTCCAGGACAAGGGGTCACAGCTTAAGGATAAGGGGGAAATCCTTTAGGACTGAGATGAGAAGGACTTTTTTCACACAGAGAGTGGTGGGTCTCTGGAACTCTCTGACACAGAGGGTAGTTGAGGCCAGTTCATTGGCTATTTTTAAGAGGGAGATGTGGCCCTTGTGGCTAAGGGGATCAGAGGGTATGGAGAGAAGGCAGGTACGGGATACTGAGTTGGATGATCAGCCATGATCATATTGAATGGCGGAGCAGGCTCGAAGGGCCGAATGGTCTACTCCTGCACCGAATTTCTATGTTTCTATGTTTCTATATATTGGAAAATCAAATGACACTCAAAGGCTCCAGTCACCAAATGTGGATGTCCCTTAATGTAAGTAATCTGAGGTTGAAGGCTATTCATCCAGGCCTCTGAGTTTCCAATGTTTTGAGAAAAACATTTTTCACACAGAGAGTGGTGAATCTCTGGAATTCTCTGCCACAGAAGGTAGTTAAGGCCAGTTCATTGGCTATATTTAAGAGGGAGATAGATATGGCCCTTGTGGCTAAGGGGATCAGGGGGTATGGAGAGAAGGCAAGTACGGGATACTGAGTTGGATGATCAGCCATGATCATATTGAATGGCGGTGCAGGCTGGAAGGGCCAAATGGCCTACTCCTGCACCTATTTTCTATGTTTCTATGTCAGCTACCATCTCTGAAATACAGGCACAAACATCAAGCCTTTTCTGCGTGCCCAGAATTGTTGCTCAATACACATCAGCCCCACTAAGTTGCAGCTCAAACTTCTCCCTATCTAAATACATTTAATTTATTGTAGAAACATAAAAACATAGAAGTGAGGTGCAGGAGTGGCCTTTCGAGCTAGCACCGCCATTCAATATGATCATGGATGATCATCCAAAATCAGTACCCTGTTGCTGCTTTCTCCCCATATCCCTTGATTCCGTTAGCCCTAAGACTATATCTAAATCTCTCTTGAATACATCAAGCACCAAGCACCTTGGTCTTCATCCCCAAATTGGTTTCAGATGTTATGGTTGACGGGTGCCACACATTAGGTTTCATCCAGGATAAATCAATCATTTTTCTTCTTATTCGCCAGCATTGCTTGGTGGATTAACATGTGTTGCTAACTTGCCTCAAGAATTAATTGCCGCATTTTATGAGAACCAGCCAACTCGATCATGAAAGACAGCAGTACATTGCCGTCACCTCCCCCAGTCAGATATCTGCCAAAAAGTTCAATGCTGCAAGTATTACTTCTCTTGTCATTGCATAGCCTCTGTCTAAATAAATGCACATATTATAGTTTGAAACATCATTAAATATCTGTATTACTAGAAGTCTGATCTTGACCACTTCCTGTTGTTCTTTATAATAATTTTAGAAAAAACACTGCCACTTATAGCTGTGATGTTTGGCCATCTTACTCCCCCTCCGCTGTGCAAGACAAGAGGATTTTTCCCATCGATGAAAAGTAAAAGAGTTATTAGTTAAAAATTTTGAGATTCTCTCTCCTGAAGGCCACGCCCCTTCCGGACGGACTATAAAACCTGGAAGTGTTGAGTGCCTCAGTCAGTCTCTGCAAGATGGGGGAGCGAGAGGGTCACGTCTCGCAGTCTGTGAATAACACTGAACACATGTCTACTAAACTGTGAATGTGGCTTTACTGCCCTTGTGTGCCCTTAATGTGGTTTGAAAATGAAAATGTGGTTGGTTTGAAATAAAGCACAGCAAATGGTTCTTGGTGGTGGTTGGTTAGAAATCAAGCACAGCAAACGGTTGTTGGTGGTGGTTGGTGATAGGGTATTTGAATTTGGTGATAAACCACACAAATTACTAGCATGCCAACTTCGCAAATTATAGACTGATCTTACTATACACAAAATTAGATCAGAAAAAGAAGATTTGCTTACATTGCCTAAAGATATCAATGAAAGATTCTTACAATGCTACCAAACACTATATTCATCAAAAACAACAGTTGATTCTGCAAAGATTAAAAGCTTTCTTGAGAATTGCAATCTCCCGTCTCTTAATGAGGGGGAACGGGATGAATTAGGTGCAGAGATAACAACAAAAGACATTGTAGAGACTATTAAATTATTGAAAAGTGGAAAACCTCCTGGCCCAGATGGGCTTAATAACAAATTTTATAAAAAATGTAATAATTTAATCTCTCCACGCTTACAAGCCCTTTACATTCAAGCATTTAAAGAACAGACTTTACCACAAACTCTTGCTGAATCAACTGTTACATGAATTCCAAAAAAAGATAAAAATCTCGAGGAGCCTGCATCCTATAGTGCAATAGCCCTTTTAAATACAGGTCAGAAGATACAAAAGACTTTGGCTCATAGATTAAGCCTAGTTATCGGTAAACTAATACATCCAGACCAAACTGGGTTTATACCTAAACGACACTCGTTTTATAATTTGAGACGTTTGTTTAACATAATATATTCAAAGAGAATGCCAAACAAAGATCTAACGATTATTTCTCTAGAAGCAGAAAAAGCTTTCGACAAAGTGGAATGGTCTTATCTTTTCACAGTGTTGAAAAAATTCCAATTGGGAGAAAACTTTACTTTATGGGTGAAGCTCTTATATACTAATCCGACAGCTAGAATATTGACAAATCAAATGCTTTCACCTAAATTTTATTTATCTAGGGGTAACAGACAAGGATGTGCTCTTTCTTTAATGTTATTTGCTTTAGCCATAGAACCCCTTGCCGAGAGTATCAGGTCCCATTCAGCCATTTATGGATATAATACCAAATATACCTCCAATAAAATTTTGTTATATGCAAATGATGTACTTTTATACATTACTGATCCCCAAGTTCGTATTCCAAATGTTTTAAACATTATAGAATAATTTGGTTCTTTTCTGAATAATAAATTGGAACAAAAGTGAAACCATGCCAATAAAAGAACAAGATCCTTCTCAACTCCAACAATTTCCTTTCAGAATCATTACTGAAAAGTTTAGATATCTTTGAATTTACGTGACTAGAAAGTATTCATCTTTGTTTAAAATAAACTTCCCACCATTAATCACTAAATTGTATACGTACATCCAATGACCTACACTTATTGGTAGACTAAATGCCATAAAGATGATCTTCCTTCCGCAACTTTTATACTTATTCCAATCAATACCAATATATCTCCCTAAAAGCTTTTTTTTTTTTTAATGACTCTTGTCAATTATTGTCACTAACTTTATTTGCGACTACAAAACCCACAGAATACATAAAAGACATTTGTGCAAATCCAACGAAAATGGAGGATTAGCTCTTCCTAATTTTATTTTTTATTACTGGGCAACTAATATTAAAAATATAACTTTCTGGTTGGACGATACATGTCAACATGTAAATTGGTTAAACATGGTGAGGGAAGATTGTTTGCCTTTTTGTCTAGGCTCAATCCTCCTATCTCCAATACATCTGAATAAGTCAATGTATGAGCAAAACCCGATAATACATAGTACTTTCCGTATCTGGAAACAGCTGAAATTCAGTCTTAAATTGAGAAATATGTCTCCTTCTTCATATTTCAAATAATCCCTCATTTAAACCATCTACTTTAGATGTGGTGTTTGTTCAATGGAAGAACCTGGGAATCAATACTGTGGGAGATCTCTATAAGGGGACTCTCTCCTCTTTACAAGAACTACAGGAGAAGTATGACTTGAATGGCAATAATTTCTTTAGATATCTTCAAATCCAAGATTACGTGAAAACATATACACAAGATATTTTAGACGATTGTTTGAATAGACATGCCGATACAAGTAAGTTGATATCTTATATTTATAACATTCTTCTAAATATTGACACCCCACCCTCTGAGATTTATAAGCGAGCATGGGAAGACGAGCTGGGTTTACCCATTTCGAAAGATATATGGGAGGAAAGCCTACAATACATACACTACTGTTCATTAAATGTCAGGCATTGCCTGATACAATTTAAAGTATTGCATAGGTTATACTACTCAAAGACCAAATTGAACAAGATCTTCCTAACTGTCTCTCCTCTTTAAAGAAGCCACCCTAACTCATTCTTTTGTATCCTGTATAAAAATACAAAACTTCGGGATGGAAATATTCAATATCATTTCTAAAACACTTAAAATTAAATTGGAGCCAGATTCAAAACTAATAATGTCAGAGGGCTGCCCTAATCTAACGATATATCAAATACGCTTCCTTAACTATGGTTTAATAACTGTGAAAAAACTTATACTTAAATTCTGGAAAAAGATAACAGTCCCCATAGTGAAAATGTGGATCACAGAAATGATCGAGACACTATATCTAGAAAAAATAAGGCTTGTCTTGACTGACAAACCAGATCAATTTTCCAAAATATGGTCTCCTTTTATTGAATTTCTTCAACAACATAATGGTTGAACACAAACTCAAAAACGACGCTAGGGTCGGGTGAGCAGGCGTATGGAAGGGCAGTGGGATATACCTCCGCGTCTTTCACTTCTTCGTTAGTTCTGGGCTTTTTCTTTTATTCATTTTTGTGTCTTTCTCGAAATGTTTTCTTCTTTCTCTTCTTTCTTTCCCTTTTTTCCTTTTTCTCTTTTTCCGATTTAGTTATTAGTTTATAAAATGTTAAAATTGAAGCAGTACGCAAATTGTATAACTGTTATGTCGATTACTTTCTTTGTACGATTGCTTCTAATAAAATAAATATTTCAAAAAAAATAATAAAAAAATAATAATAACTAATTAGAGTTTGCCTAATCGTAATCAATTTCCACATTTTTTGGGCTCCATAATTGTTATTGTCCCAAGAGATTTGAAGTGAATTAGGTTTGTTTCACCGGATGTATGATTCATTACTGCTTGTTAATAATAAATTCAATTTACACCAATCTCATGTATCAATTAAAATCTTACATCCTTTGAAATAAAGCACAGCAAGTGGCTGTTGGTGGTGGTTGGTTTGAAATAAAGCACAGCAAATGGTTATTGGTGGTGGTTAGTTTGAAATAACGCACAGCAAATGGTGTCTAAACTTGACAACTTCCTGTTTGCACTGTATATTGATTTTAGATAAAACGCTGCCACTTACGGCTGTGATTTTTGGCCATCGTACTCAGCCCTCAATTCCGCACTCTCCTTTATCGAGACTGACCAGCTGGGTATGTCCCAAAGTCCTGGTATTAACAGAGTCAAAGAAGCATAGTTACCATCTACATCTTCCTATTAACCCGTTTAATGGGCACAATGGTGGTAGATGCTGGAGCTACTGCCTCTCAGCACCAATCCTGGGTTCAACCGTGCCTCAGATGCCGTCTGTGTAGAGTTTGCACATTCTACATGTGATTATGTGGGTTTCCACTAGGTGCTCCTGTTTCCCCCCACATCCCAAAGATGTGCAAGCTTGTAGGTTAATTGGCCTCAGTAAAATAGCCCTTAATGTGTAGGGAGTGGATGAGAAAGTGGGATAAGATAGAACTAGTGCGAACTGCTGATTGATGGTTGGCGTGGACTCTGTAGGCTACAGACCCTTTTTCCATGCTGTATCTCTAAACTAATCTTGCCTCTAAAATAATATTCCCTATTTCGTATCCACCCCTCCCGCAAACCTCTCTCTGCCATTTTCGATAAAGGGTCTTCCAAATGAAATATTAGGTCTTTTTCTCTTTCCATATGTCCTGTCTGACCTACTAAGTGTTTCCAGCATTTTCTGATTTTATAATTTTGTTATATGCTTTTTCAAGGAGTGAAAATTCACAATTATATTTATAAATAACTTAAACAATATGCCACTAAATAGGTTTTAATAAACAAAATTAAATGAAATATAAAACTTTCTATTTCAGGTTAAGCTGTTTTGTTAAGTTGAAAATTAAGTATCTTTCCTTCACAGTCAAAATAAATGATTATAAAATATAAAATTACAACCATTTTAGGTTAAGCTATTCTGTAAAATAATCTTTTATTTGTTAAAATTCATATTTTCCTTTAAAATAAATAATTCAAATAAAATATTAATCTACTACGATTTAAAGTTAAACCATTCTGCAACATATTTTCATTTGGTTAAAATTTAAATTATAAATCCTGCCTTCTGGGTCATATTTCTTGCGATTTGCTTTTCTGGTGCACTCAACTACCCATGTAAAATGATATTGATTCTATTCCAGGAACAGAGTTATTTTGGTGCATGGACCTGGTGGCCTATGCACCTGCAACTCGAAATTGTCTTAAATATTCTAACATATGATGAGTGTTTGATGGAACTAGGCCTGTACTCACTGGAGTTTAGAAGGATGAGGGGCAATTTTACTTCGGAGTCACGTGAGTGATTCCGTGAAGAAGCCCGCCAGTCCGCATGCGCACCATTACGTCTGACGCATTGCACAACGACTGACTGGCGGGCGCGTCGCTCCTTCCAGCGGTAAGTTTAAAACGGTCAGGTAAGTGCTTATACTTTATCTGAGGTTGTTGCTCCCGGCTCATTTACTATCTTTACAGAGTACTCGAACTTTGCGGAGACTATGTCTAAGGTGAAGAGGCGGGCCACAACGAAGCTGGCTACTGAAGACCGCGGGCCTGCAGGTAGCGGGCGGCCGCCGATTTTGCCTTCATGGTCGCTAGCAGAGGAGCCAGCGGCTACAGACTTGGTGTCGACAGTAAGCACCTTGGCTACCCCGCAGGGGAGAAAAGCCACCAGGAAGTCTGTCAGGGCCCTGGACTCGGAAGAGTTGGGCCAGGATGATTCTCCTCCTTCTATAGGCAGTGTTTTTTGGAGACTGACCCACATGGAGCACCTAATGAAGAGGTTGCTCCAAAGAGATATGCCCCAAAGAAGGGAGCTATCTGAGCCCGGGTATTATGGAGAACCCGCGGCAGCGGCACCTGTCTCAGGGCTGCATAATGTCTCTCTCTCTGAGAAGGGGAGCGTACAAGGGGAGCGTCAGTTTTACACTGACTCAGATTACGGAGGAACAGCTGGGGAGCATGCTTCAATGCATGACGGGCTAGCTTCGGGAATACCCCCCATGTCATCCAAATTTGCCATCAGGGGAACCACTGGGAGAGGAGTTGGACATGAACATTAATTATATGGCCTCTCACCAGCTCCAAGATCAGGCCATGGAGGAAACCATTTCCAAATATCAATACTCCAGTAAACTGTGCCTCATTGAATGTCCCGGCAGTGAATCGCTCCATCTGGGGACACATGGAGGTGTCAGAGCCCAGGAGGTAAAGCTACAAAACATTTTAAGATTACTTGCCTCGGGCATCACGGCCTTTGCCAGGTCGGTGGATGGGGGGCCCCCTCTCTGATGCTCAGCAGGACAGTAGGGCATTAAAGTGCAATGCACATTTTGACATTAATTGCCTCCGAAAGAATGCCATCCGTCCTGCTCTGAACCCAAAATTAGCAGTATTGTGCAAGGCCGGGAACGTCCAACCAGTAAACCTCCTGTTCTGGGAAGAGCTGCCTAAGCAGCTCAGGGAGCTGGATGATGAGGCTAAAAGATCAGCCTTACGAAGGCCCCAACACCTTCCAAGACTTAATCCTTCCGGCGGCAGTACCCCTATCATCCTCACTACACCAGACGGTTTGCCGGATATGGTGGGCATCACAAACATCAGGCACAGAGGCCTTTTTAGGGCAGGGCCCAAGGCGGGCCATGTTCAAGATGTGCGGATGGCGCCCTCCAACAGCCCTACCCCCCAGACCTCAGGGGCAGAAGCAAACACCATATCGCCGATAACCACTGAGGTAAGTGAGTTTGGTTGTTTGCGTAACACATTTTCGATGGATCAGTTACAAGTTGGGGGGAGATTACAATTTTTCTTACATGAATGGTATTGGATAACATCTGACCTGTTTATACTGTGCAGTATACAAGGTTTCCAAATTGAGTCCCTTTTCAATTCGCCTCCACCCACACAGAATACACCGAGCCGCACTTTTATTCCTTCACAACAGGAGTGTGCGAATGCACAAGCCGAAATTAAGAAAGGGGTAATTGAGAAGTCGAGTCATGAGTCTCACCAATTTGTGTCCAATATATTTACTAGGCAAAAGAAGGATGGAGGATGCCAAATCATCCTTGATTTGACTGAGCTTAACACCTTTGTGCAGTATAAACACTTCAAAATGGAAAGCTTTGTTACTGCCAAACAACTGGTTTCCAAGGGATGTTGCATGGCATACATTGACCTCAAAGATGCTTACTATTCGGTGGCTATTCATGAAGGCCACAGGAGATATTTGAAGTTTAGCTGGATGGGGCAATTGTGGCAGTTTAAAGCATTGCCTAATGATTTAACCTCAGCCCCCAGACTATTCACTAAATTGCTAAAACCAGTCCTGGGGCTACACAGGGAACAGAATCATATAGTCATGGCATACTTGGATGACATCTTAATCATTGGGAAGACTATGGAATTAGCTGAATTATCTGTGTCAGCTACCAAACTCATGTTTGAAAGACTGGGGTTCCTAATCCATCCAGTTAAGTCCAAATTGGTACCATCTAGAGTAATTGATTATTTGGGATTCACCATGAACTCAATTCACATGCCAGTGACTCTGCTTTGGGGCAAGCAATTAGAATTAATTGAAGCCTGCAGCAACCTCATTGTTAAGAACCAATCTTCTATTAGACATTAGGCTAGTATAATTGGCAAATTGGTGGCTGCTTTCCCAGCTGCTCAGTTCGGGCCTTTGCACTACCAAAACTTACAATGTGCAAAAGAGCAGGCACTCAAACTTCAAAGAGGTCACTTCGATAGACCCATGCAGTTGCCAGCTGATACCATTGCTGAGTTACAATGGTGGGTGACCAATATTCGGTTTTGCTCTAGTACTATTTCAGTTGATACACCATCAGTTATCCTGCAAAGTGATGCCAGTGCTCTAGGTTAGGGTACTATCAACACCGTCTCAAGCTGCGGCAGCAGATGGAATATGCAGGAATCATCGATGCTCATGGTATTAACTACTTAGAGTTGTTGGGAACACTCTATGGGTTAAAGGCTTATTGTAGCAATATGCATCATGTGCATGTTCAACTTCAGGTTGATAACACTACAGCAGTGGCATACATTAATCACATGGATGGAAATAAGTCTGTATCCTGTGATAAATTGTCTAACCTCATTTGGCACTGGTGTATTACGAGAAACATCTGGGTTTCAGCTATCTCCTTAACAGGGAGATATAACATGGTGGCGTCACCAGATCATGAGAATTCAATGACAACAAATAATGGATGTTGAATCATGAAGTGTTTATCAACATTGTCGTTCGGTATGGTGTAACGGACATTGAACTGTTTGCATCCAGACTAAATCATCAGTTACCAAATTACATTTCATGGGAACCAGACCCAGGGGCATTAGCAGTAGATGCATCCATGCTACACTGGGGTGGAAAGCTCTTGTATATGTTTCCCCCATTTTGCCTCATCAGTCGATGCTTGGCCAAGATCAAGCAAGACTCCGCCTCTGGCATATTGGTAGTACCAGACTGGCCTACTCAGCATTGGTTCCCACTCATCCTAGCCATGATTACACAGCCTTTTATGGCCATCCACAACAGCAGAAATCTGCTGGCATATCCTGTGACAGGGGAAAGCTATCCTCTTCATGACCGAATAAATTTATTGGTTTGCAGATTCTGAGGAGACCATTCCTGGGGTTCGGACTTTCAGATCGTACGGTAGATGTGATCACTGCGGCCTGGAGGAAGAGTACCCAGAAACAGTACATCACTCATATAAGGAAATGGGAGATGTACTGCTCTCTCGAATATTTCGTATGACACGGCTTCCATTACGGATGTTTTGGAGTTTCTTTTTACACTATTCTATGATCAGAAACTCAGTTATAGTGCCATTAATAGTGCTAGGAGCGCTTTATCATCTTACTTATGGCTAGGGTCAGGGAACCACACTATCGGATCTCACCCCTTAATAACCAGATTTATGAAGGGCATTTTTAACTCTACTCCCCCTAGGCCCAGACATTCACAGATATGGGATGTGAGCGTGGTCCTCACGCTGCTCCATCAGTGGGCACCAGCTTCATCTCTGTCTCTGCCTAATCTCACACTTAAGGTAGTCATGCTCATGGCGCTGATCTCAGTGCAAAGAGTCCAGACATTAAATAAACTTAGACTGGACAGCATGGTTACATCTTTTGACAACATCACCTTTTTTGTTGATGATCTAATAAAGCAGAGCAGACCAGGGATGTTGGGGCTCAAATTAAGTTTTATGGCTTACCCCTTAGACCAACGGTTGTGTGTGGTATCTCACATACTACGATACATTAAGGTCACTAAGAGCCTCAGAGGCTTGGAATTATCCTCATTCATCAGCTACACTAAACCTCATTGGAAGGTTACAGTGCAGACCATTTCTAGATGGATAAAAGAGGTTCTGGCACGTGTAGGAGCGGACAGTGACCATTTTAAACCTCATTCCGCCAGGGCTGCATCTACGTCAGCAGCGAGGGATATAGACGTCTCTCTTGACCATATTCTAGCGGCTGTGGGATGGTCTAATGAGCTGACGCACCAAAGGTTTTATAACAAACCTATCGCCAGACCGGGGACTTTTGCTCATTCTGTTTTAGGTTCTGTTTTATAGTTTCCCCCTGGGTGAGAGGGGTCACTATTATTTTTTTTGATTATTAAAGCATCAGCATTTTTTATCTATGTCATGTTTGAATGCATTAATTATTCTCACTCATTCTGGTCAACTGATGCAGTGTGTGACTTGTTTCTACGGCATGAAATCACAGAGCTTCAAAATCTTCACGGAATCACTCACGTGACTTCGAAGTAAAATAGTAGGATTAAATGAGAACTTACCAGTTTGAAGTTTGATCTTTATTTTATGAGGAGTTACGATGAGGGATTATGTGCCCTCCGCTCCCAACCCTCGTATCATAAAGATCATCTGGTAGTTCTAGTCTTCTCTAATCTTACTGTGTCACTTCAACTACTGTTATCTGTGATTTCACACCGCTGCTTTGAAGATTGACGCGCATGCGGACTGGCGGGCTTCTTCACATAATCCCTCATCGTAACTCCTCATAAAATAAAAATCAAACTTCAAACTGGTAAGTTTGCGTTTAATCTTACTATCTCATTGAAACTTACTGAATAGTCAAAGACCTGGAGAGAGTGAATGTGGAGAGGATGTTTCCATTAGTGGGAGAGTCAAGCACCAGTGTAAGAAGGAACTGCAGATGCTGGTTTACACTGAAGATTGACACAAATTGCTGGAGTAACTCAGCGGGACAGGCAGCATCTCTGGATAGAAGGAATAGTTGACTTTTCAGGTTGAGACCCTTCTTTATACTGATAGTCAGGGGAGAGGGAGACACAGAGATAAGGAGAGGTAAGGTGTGAAAATGATTCATCCAGAGTCCATAACTTCAGAATAATATGACATAGCTTTAGAAAGGAGATGAGGAGGAATTTTGTTGGTCTGAGGTGGTAAATCTGTGGAATTAATTGCCACAGACTGCTGTGGAGGCTATGTCAATGGATACTTTTGACAGATTCTTGATTAGTAAAGGTGTCAGGAGTTTTGGGGAGAAGGCAGGAGAATGGGATTGATAGGGAAAGATAGATCAGCCATGATTGAATGGAGGAGCAGGTTTGATGGGCCGAATGTCCTTATTCTGCTCGTAGATCTTATGAACATGTTCTCTCTGTATGTAGAAGGGAATGTGTTAAAGTCTTCCCTCCTCCACTTTATTTTGAAGAAGACAATTTGGACAGAGAAAATACCAAGTAATATTTCTTCCACACCAAATTTCTAATCCTATTTTCTTTCTCCCTTTACCACTCCATGTTCAACAGCATAGAAACATGAAGTGGAGCACCCCTGAGAGCATTATCAATGAGCAGTACTTAATTGTTTCTGACAATGCCTGTGGGAGAATCTAAAGCCGTGTGCTTGGGATCAGATAAAAGGATAAACAGAAAGGATTTTTACACCAGAATGCCTGCTGTACATCTCTTAGAATCTTTGCCTGCAGCCCCACCAACAAATGGAACGTTTCCCCTGCAAATCTTCATAGCTAGAATAGGGTTACTTCCCACTGCATCTACTGTAACTGGAGAAATAATTCCTCATATTCTGCTTGGATAGCTTACAATGGGATGAACATTGAATTCTCTAATTTTAGGTAGCTATGCAACCCTAAGTCTCTCTCTTTTCCCCCATAAACCGCTCCCCCCACCCTTCTTCTGCTGACTCCTCTTACTCCCCTGTACCCTCACCTATTTCTCCCCTTTAATCATCTCTGGCCTAAGTCTAACCATCTGCCTATCAATAAAAACCCTCCTCACCTGCATCAACCTATTACCTGCCAGGCTTTGTCCCACCCTTCTTCTCTTCCAGCTTTCTTTGCCCCCATACAATCGGTCTGAAGAAGGGACCTGACCTGAAAACTTCACCTATCCATGTTCTTCAAAGATGCTGCTTGATCTGCTGTTACTACAGAACTTTTGCTGATCGGACAATTCGCTGCAGCCTCTGGATGTCGTGTTTGGTGGCTGAGCCAAACCAGACCATGATGGAGAAGGTGAGGACAGACTCGACGATGGCCGCATAGATTTGGACCATCATTGCCTGTGGCAGATTGTGCTTCCTCAACTGCCGCAGGAAGTACATCCTCTGTTGTGCCTTTTTGACTGTGGAGTCAATGGTAGCCCCCCCACTTAAGGTCCTTGGAGATGATGGTTCCCAGGAACTTAAAAGACTCCACAGATGTGACTGTGGTGTTGTTGATGGTGAGTGGGGTGAGTGGAGGGGGAGCTCTCCCAATTCCACTGTCTTATGAGCATTGAGCTCCAGGTTGTTGCGACGGCACCTGGTCGCCAGATGTGTCACTTCCTGTCTGTAGGCAGATTCCTCGCCATCCTGGATCAGTCCAAAAACCAACTTATATCTGCCTACACATAATCTACATCCCTTCATTTGCTGCATATCCGTATGCCTATCCAAAATTCTCCTATCTGCCTCGACCACCGTGTTCAAGGCACTCACCACTCTCTGTGCAAAACTTGTCTTGCACATCTCCTTTAAACTTTGACCGTCTCACCTTGAAGCCACATATTTGTTGAAACTATATATTTTAAAAACAACTCTGAACAAAATCCTAGCCTGTCCAAATTCAAACACGCTCTGCAATATTATTTTCTCAGTAAGATGCTTTGAAGGTGAACTATGGAAAATGTTTCTGCAATGCCACCTTTCTCACCTGACAATTTACATTCCCATCAGTCAATGTCAATGTTCCTGGATAATTTATTGCAGCTATTTAGAAAAGATGAAGCCAAGTCACGTTGTGAAAGGAAAAGAAATATAACGGGGGGAAAAAAAAAAAATTTTCAATATTGATTCACTATCAGTAACTGCAGACTTTGATTCTCTAAATGCTTCAATTACTGCATCTGCTATTTAGCATGTAATCACTCATCAAAGCATTATGAAAAAGATTTTCACAATTTATGCTTCCGTGGATTTTGATGATTCCTTGCTTATCTCTGCAACTCTGGGATTACAAATAGGAATTGCATTCAATATAAAAACATTAGTAAAAAAGGCCTTTGAATTATTACCTTGGTTTGCATTACCTGAGAATTAGACAATTTTTGAAAAATGAAAAGCATTTATCTCAGCTTTTTTGCGAATGCAACACTAATCGATGCAGCCCAGTACAAATCTTTTATTATGGATAAAAATACTTTTTCTTTTCTATTCAGTACAGGATATTTACTGGCAGTGTGATTGAAAAATCGCATTACTAACACGTCAAGCCAGCAATTTATCATTTAAGTGCACCAACTTCCAGGTTGTGGATCTGAAGAGATGAGTGGTATTGTTATTTTTTTTAAATAGCTCTTAAAAGGCTTTTGTTTCAAAAATGTGTTTAATGAATCTTAATTCCTGTGATGAATGTCGTAATAACTACAGTAGTTTAAAAAAAATCTATTTCTTATTTATTGTTCTGCACTGAAAACCTGTTGGCATAATTTACAGTATCATCTTTAGCTGCACACAAGGCTAAGTGAAATTTAGCACGTTAGAATATATTTGGAAGGTGTAATTGATAATTTAATAATCTCATATTTACATTTTCTCCTCAAGTGAGTGGAATCTGACATTTCAAATAAAATAATACCACTGAAATGAATACAGGATAGACCTTCAATTGACTCTTTATTTTGCAATTCTTGTCAAAGCTGTTTAAACAATTATACAGCTTTGAAGATTAGAAACTGTGTAGCAACATATTCCAAAGGTAAATAGCATCAAAGGTTATCAAAGTTTACTCAAACAAAAATTCTTAAAAAATTAAATTGAAACATAATTGTTAGTTTACAATGTAAGACCAAGTTTAATAACCACTCTTGTCCGCTCTCCCATTCAAAAAGTTCACAGTTGATCTTTACACGAGTCTCATTTTCCATCTGTATTCCAGCCACATTCAATAAAATCAGACAAGGGAATAATAAGTGATAACATCAAAGCTTAGTAATTCTCCAAGTTTGTGGATGACACAAAGCTGGGGGGCAGTGTTAGCTATGAGGAGGATGCTAGGAGGCTGCAAGGTGACTTGGATAGGTTGGGTGAGTGGGCAAATGCATGGCAGATGCAGTATAATGTGGATAAATGTGAGGTTATCCACTTTGGCGGCAAAAACAGGAGGGTAGAGTATTATCCGAATGGTGGCTGATTAGGAAAAGGGGAGATGCAACGAGACCTGGGTGTCATGGTATACCAGTCATTGAAAGTAGGCATGCAGGTGCAGCAGGCTGTGAAGAAAGTGAATGGTATGTTGGCATTCATAGCAAAAGGATTTGAGTACAAGAGCAGGGAGGTTCTACTGCAGTTGTACAGGGTTTTGGTGAGGCCACACCTGGAGTATTGGGTACAGTTTTGATCTCCTAATCTGAGGAAAGACATTCTTGCCATAGAGGGAGTACAGAGAAGGTTCACCAGACTTATTCCTGGAATGGCAGGACTTCCATATGAAGAAAGACTGGATAGACTCGGCTTGTACTCGCTTGATTTTAGGAGATTGAGGGGGGATCTTATAGAGACTTACAAAATTCTTAAGGGGTTGGACAGGCTAGACGCAGGAAGATTGTTCCCGATGCTGGGGACCTCCAGAACAAGGGGTCACAGTTTAAGGATAAGGAGGAAGTCTTTTAGGACCGAGATGAGAAGATCATTTTTCACACAGAGAGTGGTGAGTCTGTGGAATTCTCTGCCACAGAAGGTAGTTGATGCCAATTCATTGGCTATATTTAAAACGGAGTTAGATGTGGCCCTTGTGGCTAAAGGGATCAGGGGGTATGGAGAGAAGGCAGGTACAGGAAGTTTACAATGCAGACCATTTCTAGCCATGATCATATTGAATGGCGGTGCAGGCTCTAAGAGCCGAATGGCCTACTCCTGCACCTATTTTCTATGATTCTATGATTCTCCATGCATTCTCTGACTGCCTCATATTTTTAGTGATGGTACAACATTCCTTTCTGCAGTGTGATGGGAATGGCCATTCTATTAATAGGGATGATACATAATATAATAGTAAGATTAAATGAGAACTTACCAGTTTGAAGTTTAATCTTTATTTTATGAGGAGTTACGATGAGCGATTACGCGAAGAAGGCCGTCAGCCCGCATGCGCGTCAATCTTCAAAGCAGCGGTGTGAAATCACAGATAACAGTAGTTGAAGTGACACAGTAAGATTAGAGAAGACTAGAACTACCAGATGACTATGATACGAGGGTTGGGAGCAGAGGGCACATAATCGCTCATCGTAACTCCTCATAAAATAAAGATCAAACTTCAAATTGGTAAGTTCTAGTTTAATCTTACTATTCTACTTCGGAGTCACGTGAGTGACTACGTGATGATTTTAAAGCTCTGTGATTTCATGCCATGGATACGAGTCCATGCGTCACACACTTCATCGTTTGACCATGGATGAGTGAAATATAAATAATGTATTCAGACATGACATAAATTTAAACATGCTGATGCTTTAATGAGCAAATGAAAATAATAGTGACCCCTCTCATCCAGGGGGAAACTATAAAACAGAATCTAAAATAGAGTTGGCAAATACCCCTGGTCTGGCAATGGGTTATTATAAAATGTTTGGAAAGTATGTTCGTTTGACCATCCTGCAGCCACTAGGATGTGGTCCAGTGGAACGTACATAACCCTTGCTGCTGATGTAGTAGCAGCCCTAGTGGAGTGAGATTTGAAAATATTAGTATCTACTCCTGCATAAGCCAAAACCCCGTTTTAACCACCTGGAGATGGTCTGACCTAATACCTTCTTATGAGTTTTTTTGTAACTAACAAACATTGCTAGTTTAGAGCTACTAAGGCTCTTGATGACCTTGACGTATTGTTGTAAATGTGTGACCACACATAACCGAAGGTCCATGGGGTATGCCATGAAAACTAGTTTGAGACCTGACGCCCCTGGTTTGCTCTGCTTAACTAAATCATAAACATAAAATATTATATTATTTGCAGATGTAACCATCCTGTCCATTCTCAATTTATGTAGTGACTGGACCCGTTGCGCTGAGACCAGCGCCATGAGGATAACTACCTTATGAGAGCCGGGCTAAAGATAAGGATGTAGCTGGAGCCACCTGGTGAAGTAGTGTTAACACAACGTCAGTATCCCATACATCCGTGTACCTGGGCCTGGGAGAACTCATGTTAAAGATATCAGAGGGTGAGACCCGACAGAGTGGGTCCCACTCACTGCAGCAAATATGATGAGAAGGCACAGTTAATGGTACTATAAACTTAATTTATTGTCAAAGACCCATTTGAAAATGAACTCCAAGACGTCACTTATCCGTCTCCTAAAGAGGAAATGTACTGTTTTTTGGTGCTATCCCTGCACTCTGCAGTGAGCACATACATGGATCACTCTGACAACCCGAGCCGCAGGAACTGTCTTCTCAGAGTCTGCAAGTCAATGAATTGATTTTATCATGCAGAGGCTGGTTTCCCAAGTCACTGGCTGAACCAGCAAAGTTTTATGTTTAGAATAACCATATAATGTTTTATTATTATTCCCAACATTAGCAGGAACCATGGCTGCATAGGCCAGTCAGGCCGTACGAAAAACCTTAAGTGGGATCTTGCTGGATTTATTGCAAGACCCGACTGATGAGGCAGAATGGAGGAAAGACATAAAAGAACATTCCTCCCCAGTGTAGCTTCTTCTTCTTCTTGTTCTTCTTCTTTCGTGTGGTGTGCACAGCCTAAAGTTGTAGGACAACTTGTTCTATTTGATCTTCTGTTTGTGCACGTTGAGTTGATTGCATTAGTCGAAACAGGGCGGACCACGTGAAGGTTGAAATCTACCACCCCCCAGTGTAGCGAGAATGTATCTCTCGCCACTGTTATGCCACATATTTTTGCAACTGGTGAATGAGCCTGGATGCAAACATATCGATATTCAGTGTTCCATCGAGCCACAATGTCATTAAATACTTTGCGATCCAGCATCCATTCTGTGTTGTCATTGATTTTACGTGATGATACAACAACGCCATATGAGGTTAGGTAAATTATCACAGCATACTTTGACTTGATTGCACCCATGTGACTAACATATGCCATCACCATAGTGCATCAACTTGAAGTTGAGCATGCAGATTATGCATATTCACACAATAACCTTTAACCCATAGAATGCACCTAGTGTTTATAGGTAGTTGATACCAATAACTGAAGAATTGGTAACTCATGCAACAATTTTCCATCTTAGAAACATAGAAACATAGAAAATAGGTGCAGGAGTAGGCCATTCGGCCCTTCGAGCCTGCACCGCCATTCAATGTGATCATGGCTGATCATCCAACTCAGTATCCCGTACCTGCCTTCTCTCCATACCCCCTGATCCCTTTAGCCACAAGTGCCACATCTAACGCCCTCTTAAATATAGCCAATGAACTGGCCTCAACTACCTTCTGTGGCAGAGAATTCCAGAGACTCACGACTCTCTGTGTAAAGAATGTTTTCCTCATTTCGGTCCTAAAGGAATTCCTCCTTATCCTTAGACTGTGACCCCTTGTTCTGGACTCCCCCAACATCGGGAACAATCTTCCAGCATCTAGCTTGTCCAACCCCTTAAGAATTTTGTAAGTTTCTATAAGATCCCCCCTCAATCTTCTAAATTCCAGCGAGTACAAGCCATCTTTGAGCACTAGCATCAGTTTGTAATATAACTGAAGATTTACTGACCAAAAAATTACTGGAGCAATGATGAATACTGTTCGTCCACCATTGTGACTTTGGTAGCTTCAGCTGGTAATAGCATAGGTCTGTTAATAATGACCTATATGGTACTTGAGAGGTTACTCCTTTGCACGTTGTAAGTTCTGATAATGCAAAGGCCCAAATTGCACAGCTGAAACACGGCTACTATATTGCCAATTACACTTGATGAATAGAAGACTGCTTCATAACAACAAGGTTATGACAGGCGTCTAGTAATTCCAATCTCTTGCCCCAGGGCAGAGTTGCAGACAAATTAATAGTTAAAGGTAAATCCCAATAATCAATAACTCTGTTTGGTATCAACTTAAATTTAACTGGATGGATGAGAACCCCCAATTTCTCAAATATAGTTTCCGGCTGAAACAGTTAATTTTAGCAAAATACAGCGTTTAAAATATCATCCAGATAGGCCATAACAAATGTTTTTGAGCTCTGAGCAGCCCAGCACTGGATTTAGGAATTTGGTAAATAACCTGGGAGCTGAAGTTAGCCCATTTTGCAACGATTTAACTGTTATCATTGCCCCATCCAGATAAATTTCAAATATCTCCAGTGATCCCTGTGAATGGGAACTGAGAACTAGTATGCATCTTTGAGATTGATGCATGCGATAAAGATCATATGGAAATCAGTTGTTAGACAGTAACAAAGTTTCCTATTCTGAAATGTCTATACTGCACATGCAAGTTAAATCAAGGATGAACCGACATCCTCCATCTTTCACAATGAACAGGCCACGCCTGCCATAATTCCGAGCCTGCCTCGAACGACAACTCTGGCCAGATTTCCAAGCCTGTCTCGAAAGGCAATCCTGGCCATAATACTGAGTCTGCCTCGAAAGACAACTCTAGCCATAATTCTGAGCCTGCCTCGAAAGACAACTCTGGCCATATTTCCGAGCCTGTCTCGAAAGGCAATCCTGGCCATAATACTGAGCCTGCCTCGAAAGATAACTCTGGCCACAATTCCAAGCCTGCTTGGAACCCTTGTATACTGTGCAGTATAAACCAATCTCATGTTTATCATTTAGTGTCATTTGTGGAAAAACAAGTGTAAATATTACCAACTTGTAAAGGGTCCACATACCCCGTGTTTCGGAAAGAACCAGACCCACCTACCTCCATGGTTACCGGTGGTCTTATGGTAAGCCCAAAGGCCCCTGATGCGGGTTCTATTTCCGTCCTTGATTTGGAGAGTAGTACTGGTGGGGTGCGTGGATTCCATATTTTTCTGAGACCGACTTGGGCCTTGGCCTGAAAGACCTCTGCCCAGCTTTCAAGCTGCCACCAGCTTCAGTGAATCTCTTACTGCCGATGGAGGCGTGGGGTGTGTTGTTGCCGTAACGATGAAGTTTTGCTTGTCGGTGGTACCTTGAATAGTCCAACAGCTTTTGGTTCCTCATCCAGGTCTTACTTGTTGGATAGGTCTTACCTGAAGAGAAGATTCAGCGGCTGGTTTCATTTCCTGGATTTTCATGCCTTTCCCAATGTCACCCCAGATAGCGCTGTTCACTGCCGGCACTTTCAGGAACAATTTACAGGTGCATGGTATCTTATAGCCGTCACCTGTTCCTGTAACTCTGGCCCTCTCTGGGTTTTATGCCAATGGCTGGAAGCCAACTCTTCCTGCAGCAACTCGTTCGCTTGCAAGGATATCGCAACCCTTGAGCCATACGCATGTACTCCAGTATGTTCCACGGACATACCTCCGAGTTTGGAGTCAGTTACACACTGACCCCTCGCATTCCCCTCCACAGAGAGGGAGATTTGTAAGCAGCCCTGAAACACGTGCTGCTGCACGCCCCTGAGGATACCAGCGCTGATATGGCCCCTTCTACGGACCTATTTCAGGTTGGAGCATCATATTTGTGGGATAAACGCCCGAGGGCGCTATCCATGCTCCATCTGGGTTTAAACATCCAAGGGCGCACCCATGAATGTCGGAGGGGAACCCTCCTGGCCTGACTTGTCCGAGTCCACAGGCCTAACTGACTTACTCTTGGTTTTACCCCCTTTCTGGGGATCCACAGCGGTCTGGAAGCAGCTGACCGCTGTATGCCGGAGGGGTCCCTCCTGGCCTGATCTCCACAGGCCTAACCGAATTATTGTTGGTTTTACCCCCTTTCTGGGGAACCACAGAGGTCTGGAAGCCACTGACTGCACTGTCAGTGACTTGGGCAGCGAACCCAACGGCCACCGGCTACCCGCACTTCTGCAGTCTCTGTAGCCGGTTCCCCGTGGTCCCGGTTTCCCCGTGGTCCGAGACCGGGATTCCCCGCGGTCCACAACCGGTTTCCCCGTGGCCCATCCGGACTTTGCCCCAAAATTAAATCCAGCAGGAAAAACTCTGTAACAGAGATTCCTGCAAGGAAAAAGAAAAACAGAACCTGGAAATAAGTTCAAAAACGTACCTGCAGGTTTAAACTTACCGCTGGAAGGAGCAATGCGCCTGCCAGTCAGTCGTTGTGCAATGCGTTAGATTTAATGACGCGCATGCGGGCTGACGGCTTTCTTCACGTAGTCACTCACGTGACTCCGAAGTAAAATAATCATACCATCAATATGAATGGGGGGTACACAAAAGGCTGGAGAAACTCAACGGGTGCAGCAGCATCTAAGGAGCGAAGGAGATAGACAACGTTTCGGGCCGAAACCCTTCTTCAGACTTTCAGACTTCAGGAGGGTTCCATCAATATGAATATTTGTTAAATTGTTAACTTGACTTTCTATTGCAACTAAATATTTATTGATATCAGGATTGAACCCGGATCTCTGGTTACTCAGGCTACTGTCCCTTTGACCGAGATGCTTTCTCATGTTGAAATATGTCTGCACACAGTTTGTTTTCAGAAAGGAGGACTCTTCTACATATCTGTACCAATTCAAAAGTAGTGGGAATACCTACAGCCAAATTATTACTTTCTCCATCTTGATATGTTTTATAGCTCTAGTTTCCCTCTCCCTAACTCTCAGTCTAACTTTAACATATGTCAATGCAACTGAATTTCAACAATGTCAAGAGTCAAGAGTATTTAATTGCCATAGTCACCAGGAATGCTTTGAATGTCCATTAATGCAATAATGCAACAAATAAATATGCAATAATTAGTAACACAATAAATTATCAGTAAGACTGGGCAACCAGGCTTTAATATTGCAAATTCAAGTACAGAACAGAATGAAAACAAACTGCATAGTACATTCTGGAGAACACGCGACCAATTGGGAATTAATTTCTGTATATCATAACGGAATATTGTGATAAATCATTTGTGATGAACCAATTCTTAAAATGGAGGCCAGTCTATTTTGATATCCAACATGTTGTATTACACTAGAGCATCTGAGAGACTTCAGATCCTTAGAATACTAATGTTAATATAAATGTTAAAAATCACATCGAAACTGTCCAAGGGATGAACAATGTTGATGGGTCCAGGGAAAGATAAAACGCTAATGGAATCACTGTAATAAAATGAAGGCATCAAATTTTCAATTCTATTCCTCGCAGATCAATTGTCTAGCTTTAGTATAGGCATGTTTCTCTTTCAATGGAGACAAGCTTAATGGATTAGAAGAGACATCCTCAATACTCTGAGCAAACATATTCTTAGACTACAAATAAAGCCTCATTGTAAACTGGTGTTCTCATAAAAATTGATTGCTTAAAGAAGCATTGCACACAATGTAAGCTTGACGATTATAGAAAAGTGAAGCAGGTAATTGGAGAAGAACATTTCTCAATTAAGGATTTATGAAAATTATAAACTCTCGATCCTGATATTACCACACAATAGAAGAAAACAGGAGAAACACAGGGCCATGTACAAATCCTCAGATTCCAATTGAAGAAAGATGTGCTGCTAAGTAATGTGGACCTGGCAAAACAGAAATACTGTATCAAAAAAAGGAGAACTCAGTGGGTCAGGCAGCATTTGTGGACAGAAATGGACCGACTTCATCTAGTCACCAGAAATACTGTATTTTGAAGGATTGAGGAAGTTATCTGTGATAAAACAAATCAATGATGATCGTCGAATAATCATACAGATGACCATTCGTACCAAGATATTCTTGCCAGCTCACTGAAAAACCGAACAAATTAGTTCCACTCCCTTGCGCTTTTTCTGAAAACATTTTCCCTGTATATATTTATTCAATTATTTTTTAACAAGGAAGAATTCAATAGTTACTATTGAATCTATTTCGCCTTTCAGTACTGTACACCAGATTATAATAGAGACATGAAGAATGATTTGCTTTGCATAGTTATTTTCATGATTACAGCCTGTTCTAAGTGCTTTGCAGGCAATAAATTATTTTGCAGCCAATCTTCTTCAAACAGCATAATGATAATTATGAGATAACCTATATACTTATGACTAATTGAGATATGATAGGCAAACACTTGCATATGCATGCACACATTTAGAAGCTCACTTCCAAATCTTTGTCAACATGTTCAGTGAAGAATACAAAACAATGCATCTTACACCAAATATCCACAAAATAAAAATCCCTGACTAATCTGCCTTTGCTCTGCAAAAAAAATCCACAATGAGATTTTGAAAGTCTGGGTCACTTTCCATTTCTTGGGAGACATCTTGCCTTGGTGATAGTCATGAAAATTACCATCAGCTTCAATGCACACCTCATCAATGTGTATAATGCCATGGATTCAATAGTAAGTCTAGGGGCAGTCTGAGAGGTCAGGTACATGCAATTTGACCACTAGTGCCCCCTCGGCCTTTGCATTGTATTGCTACTCACGTTGTAAATTTTTGAAAATTCTCTGAAGACCAGCCAGCAGGGCATCAGCAGGTTCCATTACATTAATACCAATCAGTGGAATATTACTTGTATTTTATTTTAAGTCTTATTGTCAATTCTGAAAATTTAACTTTAGAAAGCCAAATTGTAAAACTATTTCCTAATGCTGATAGGGGTGGAATGCTATGCTTAAGCAGAGTTATTATTTGTAAATAATTTGTAAATAATATTTTTCACACAGAGAGTGGTGAGTCTCTGGAATTCTCTGCCACAGAAGGTAGTTGAGGCTAGTTCATTGACTATATTTAAGAGGGAGTTAGATGTGGCCCTTGTGGCTAAAGGGACCAGGGGGCATGGAGAGAAGGCAGGTACAGGATACGGAGTTGGATGATCAGCCATGATCATATTGAATGGCGGTGCAGGCTTGAAGGGCTGAAAGGCCTACTCCTGCACCTATTTTCTATGTTTCTAAATTACTGTAATAAAATAATAAAAATAATAATTAAACTTCAAAATGAGATTTCATGTGAACAATGTCACTAATCTGGACGTGAATCATGTTTTGTCTTTTCTAAAGTTGTGGACATAACTTGTGAAAAAATGACCATTTCCTCCAAAGCTGAGGAGATGGTTAACACTCAACCAGATTTGTTGGTCCAGTGTCACATGTTGGCCAGACTGAGTGAAGGATCACATGTTTTGTTCTGTGAAGAACATAAGTAAACCAGTTATTTTTTAAAATCAAAACACATAATGCTGGAGTAACTCAGCGAGTCAGGAAGCATCTATGCAATGAATGTTTCGGCAATATTTCAGGCCAGGATGCCTCTTCAGTTTGGGTGTTTTACTTAAAGTACCAACATCTGAAGTTCCTCCAGTCTGCCATTGATTTCTACGATAAACTATTTGTTACTCATGAATAACACATAAATCACATGGAGACTAGGCTACTGGCACCAATACTTGGTTATTCATTTGAATTCTATGGTGAGACATATACTCATATTCTTGGATTTAAGGTTCAAACCAATGGAGGCCTAACCGCCCACTAGCATTTGAAAAGCTCTGTGTAATCAATCCAGCTAATATTACTGCTGCAAGAAGAACCATAAATAGGTTTTAAGTGTGATGCAAAGGTCAATCTGACAGATTAGGAGTTAGATTAATGGTTAATCTTTTCATACTTTTAATACCCCTGTGTTGTAGTTATCTTTGTGTTTGAATATTTGAATCAGCTATGATTTTTGCGACTCTGAGTCTTCTTCTTTTGTCCCTTCTAAATTTGAATTATTCAATCTCATCTACATATTCTCACTGCACTACCAACTTCAAAGGACCAACATGGCAGAGGTCTGTGGACTTTTAGCTCCATCAGTCCAATAGCCGCTGGGCTTGTAAGTACAAAAAACCTTTATATTTTAACATAGCCACACTGGAAGTTCTCATCTGACTTCCTTTTAAGAAAGCTTGAATTAGCAATAAAATCACAATGGCCAAAGGTTGCTGGCATATACATGTGAGCACACCAGTGGAAATTAAAATCACACTACTACCGAACGATATTACCACCACAATGGTGTCATCTTAAAGAGCCTCAAACTGCTTTCCAGGCAATAGAAGCACTATTTTTTAATTAACTTTTTGTCCAAATTAAGAAGCTAGTATTGGTACGTGAAAATATGTCAAAGTCACTCACAGTGTGCTGCAGGTATGTTGTGGTCATGACCTGACAATGACTTGGTTGTTACACATCAGTTTGCCAATTAACCTTGCTCATCGAGATGTCAATCTTGTCATCATTGATAAGGGCAAATGCTGGCTTCATCTCTCATGTTTTACACTCCAACTCACCCGTGGGAGTTAGGCTTTTTTAACAAGTAGCTTGATAATTAATATTCACTTGAAAAATGTAAATATTTTATTTAGCGTGAATTCTCCAAGCAATTATTACAGTGATTGAAGGTTATATGTAATATTAATAACTCATAACTAATGTGAAATAGGAATTTTACTTCGGAGTCACGTGAGTGACTATGTGAAGAACCCCGTACAGCCGTTCATGCGTCATTGCGTCAGATGCTTTTGTGCAGACGACTGTGGAGCAGCGCAGCTCCTCCAACGGTAAGTCTAAAAAAGTTTCAGGTGAGTGCTATTTCTTACCTGTTGTAGGTATCCTGCAGGAACCTCCGAGGTTTTTGCGGGATGGTCGCGAGGCCGACGAGTGAACCAGCCTAGGGCTTTGGGGGGAAAACCCTGGCCCGACCGTGGAAGTGGAGAGCTGGGAATATCGGGTTCGCGATCGGAGTCACTGATAACACAGTCAGTGACTCCACATGTTGGGTTCCCGGGGAGGGGATACCCGAGAATAGTGCGGTTCCAAACCGCAGTAGTCCCTAAGGGATGAGGCTTAACAGACCTGAATGGTCAGCCTGGGTTCCCAATGGAGGGGAAACCCAAGTGTATGCGGTTCCCAGACCGCAGTAGTCCCCAAGAAATGGGGTTTAATTCACATAAATGATTAGCCCAGGTGCCGGGAGGGTACCGCGGGTATATGTATATATTTATATTGATTCCCGGGGAGGGGAAATTCACTTATGAGGTTCCCAAACCACAATAATCCCCAGGATATGGGGACAGCTGACAAAAATAGTCAGTGTAATTAGGAAAGATTTGGTAGGTTTCACCTCTGGGAATGAATTTAGAGACACTCCTTCAGGAGTTGGATCAGCAGTAAGGTTTATGGCAGTGTCAGCCTATTGCAGAGGTTGCACCAGCAGCACCTTTGGGAAGGGCTGCTTCATGGGGATGCCAAGTTATGGCAGTGCCAGCCTATGGGAAAGGTTGTGCCAGCAGTACCTTTGCTCAGGACTGCTCATGGGGATGCCAAGTTATGGTAGGCTAGCCTATTGGAGAGGTTATGCCAGCAGCACCTTTGCTCAGGGCTGCTTCATGAGAACGCCAAATCTATGGCAAATACTGGCCTATGGGAAAGGCCGCGCCGGCAGCACCTTTGTTCAGGGCTGCTTCATGGGCGCCAGCGGTACCTTCTTCAGGGCTGCTTTATGGGAATAGCAGTTTAGTAGGGTATTCCCATTTACAGTGATCATGGGGGATGAGGGGTCATTGTTAGGATAAGGCAATATAACAGAATGATGACAAAAAAGCATTCAAAGAAAACTATTCACAGTTTAAAATCCACTGTTAAGTCCAAAACTATATTTGAAAAATTGGGCTCCTCTATCCAGTTAGATTAAGTCTATCAAATAGACTTGTAGAATGTTGGAATTCACTTTTAGGTATTCAATTGGCCGTGACGCCGGCCTGGGTAACAGATGGCAGTCAATAGACTCTGGTAACAGTTTTGTTGTTATAAAACAGCTTTTCTAGTCGGTAGATTAATTGTTAATAGTATAGATGTGATTCAGCTGTGCAAGTAACACAATTTATTTTGTTAAATGGTTAACTATTAAGTGCCATATAGGTCATTGTTAACACACCTTGTTTCACCAGCTGAAATTAATAAAGTCATAATGATGGACAAACAGTATTCATTACTGCTCCAGTTGTTGTTAAGTAAATCTTTAATTATATTGCAAAATGGTGCTAATGGCCCTAAATGGGAAATTGTGTCAGCAGTGCTTTTTAGCAGGGCTGCTTAATGGCTCCCTCATGTAAGAGGAGAGCATGTGGGATTGGTATAGTTTAATGCCGAGTCTAAGGGTATAGCCATAGAGCATACCCAAGGGATACAGGGCATGTGTCAGAGGTCTAAGCCTGGCAAGAAAGTTACCATCCCAAACTCCTATGCAGTGATTACCGCTTTCAGGGGGATATTACAGTTGGCTGCCGAATCTTCTATTCAGGTAAGACCTTTCCATAGGCGAAACCTGGAGGACAAAGCACAAGCTATTGGAACGAGCAAGGTTTCATAGTTTTGGTGACAGTACACCCCACCTCTTTATTGGCAGTAAGTGGTTCACTGAAGTTGGTGGCAGCATGAAAACTGGCCAGAGGTTCCATGCACTGTACCTGTGCTACTCTACAATTAAGGACCACTTACAGCTTGGTAAGGTGTACACTTAGTTATACATTACAAATGATTGAGACATTATCAGCTATTTTGAGGGGTCTAACCATGTAAAATGGACTGTACTAGCTTTTCAAGCAGGTTAGAATTGGGCAGGTTCAGTAGAAGGACCAAGATTGTCTTGCAAGACTGGTTCGGAAATTGGGCCACAGTTGCTGTTTACGGTAGATACCAAGTTGCAAATATCATCTCGAGTTTGGAGGTGGTGCAGAGTTGCATGACTTGCAAACATTTCTGTTATGGGTATCAACTATCTTAGACCCTATGGGCATTGTATGGGTTAAAGAGTGATTGGACAAATGTGCATATTGTGATGCTCGGGTTCAGGATGATTCATTATGATGATGGCATACGTTAGTCACGAGGGTGCGATCAGTTAAAGACCCCTGGAATGGTTACATATCTTGTTGTCACAGAAGAATCATCAAGTATAGGTTAATAGCAACACAGAATTGGTGTTGAATCACACTGTATTATAAAATTCGGGTTAAATGGAACACCTAATAATAATGTTGGTTTCATGTTTATTTCACTGGTTGCAAAATATGTGGTATAACAGTGGCGAAAGATACATTCTCGCTAAAAGTAGAAGGAAGGTCTTTTATGGCTCCCTCCATTTTGTTTCCTCAATCGAGGCTTCAAATAAAGTCATTAAGAGGTCACGTTAGGTTCATATTGTGTGATTATGCAAATTGATTCCCGATTTGTCGCGAATAATATTATAACCTTATTTGGTTAGTTTAAATGTAATTTTGCCGGTTCAGCCTGAGGCTTGGGAAATCAGTTGTTGCATGATAAACTCAAATTATGTTCTGCAGGTTTAATAAACTGCCCTAAGGTTTGGGTTGTTACATCTATCCGTCTATGTGTTCAAAGTGCTTGGATAGCACCAAACCGCAGAATTTTTCTTTTCCAGGAGATGAAAGAGTTTGTTTGTGTTCATGTTACATTGAAAATGGTATAAATTGCTAATGTTTGGAGTTCATGTTAAATGATAGTTTGTTAATTATTGAGTTATACGGCCATTAATTGGGTCAATGAGCTTTCTCATTGAGTTGGCTATAGCAAACAAGACTCGCTCTGTCTGGTTCACACCGGATATCAAGTGGTAGGATATCTTCAACATGGGTCTCCCTGGACCAGTACAATGCCATATGCGATGTTGACATTTGTGAACTCTATTTCACCAGGAGGCTCCAGCTATATCCTTAAAGTTGGCTGGAGTTTATTAGGTAGTTATCCTTCTGGCACTGGTTTAGTGCAGCAGGTTCAGTCACTACATAATTGTGATGGTACAGGATGATTACATCTAAATTATAATATATAATATTATGTTAATAATACTTGAGCAGACCAGAAGGGGGTCAGGCCTCAAAATAGTCACAGGCATGCCAGGGACCTTTGATAAGATAAGCACACATATATACAGCAATATGTCAAGGTCATCAAGAGCCTTGGAGTTCTGGACTAGCAATGTTGTTAGTCACAAAAAAATTGGAAAAACGTATTTGTTCAGGCCATTCACAGATGATAACAATGGAGTTTGTGTTATGTAGGAATGGATTCTGATTCCAGATCTCATTCCACCAGGGCTGCTACAACATCAGCAGCAAGGGTGTTTATGTTCCACTGGGTTGCATGGTTACGGCTGCAGCATGGTCCAATGAAAGAATCTCCTAACATCTATAATAACCCATTGCTGATGGTAATATTATTGTTTCACTTAAACAGCATCAACATGTTTTACATCTATGTCATGACTGTATGCATTATGAATGATTTCCCTTCATTTGTCAATGAAGCAGCTGTGGTTGTGTATACTCATTTCACACGGCATGAAATCACAGAGCTTTGAAGTCTTCACATAGTCACTCGCGTGACTCCGAAGTAAAACAGTAAGATTAAATGAGAACTTACCAGTTTGAAGTTTGATCTTTATTTTATGAGGAGTCGAGTTGAGGGACTACATGCCCTCCGCTCCCAGCCCTCATAGATTTCACCTGGTAGTTCTAGTCTTTGTTATCTTACCATTATACTTCAGTTACTATTAGCTGTGATTTCACACCATTGCTTTGAAGATTGACGCATGAACGGCTGCACGGGGTTCTTCACGTAGTCCCACAACTCGACGACTCATAAAATAAAGATCAAACTTCAAACTGGTAAGTTCTCATTTAACCTTACTATTTTGAGAGGTATTTTTCAATTCTTCAGAATCTTTGAATAATCAAATGTTCTAAAATATGCTTTTTAAAATTGAATATTCTATTGATGTGGAGGAGTTCAATGGAAACAAACCATAGGTTAGATGTTGATGGGCACATAATGGTGGCAAACTTTGTCATCCAATCGTTCTGATGATAAATTGGACACATTATTAGCTGATATTAAATATGATCCAGAATATTGATACTGCAAGTGATTCTGGCCAAATCTCAAATAAACGGAAATATTTGGTTTATTTTTTCAATCAGTTTTATTTGGCATACAAAAATTATTTTACTTGGTGGCTGTGTGCTTCAGTTACCCTTAAGGATTTTCATGGGTCAGGAGACAAGTCCATTAAATTTCTCTGGCATTCAAAATGTAGCATAATATTTATTCATCTCAAAATGTGTCCTCATAGATAGATTGATTTAAATAATTACATCGTTTACTTGTATTAATTGCTTTCACCAGATCTTGGGAAATTGTAATATAGTAATCAAAAAAAGTTTATATTATTCAAGCATAGAATGTAAACATTGCTGACAATGCCACCAAAATGTATTGCCTTTCTTTAATTAGCCCCGAACTAAGGCAGTCAATCAAATTTTGCTTTGCTTCTCATTTACTGTTGAATTTACTGCCACTTCTTTTTCAGGAAATCATACCTTGAAGAAGGCCTAGTGTTTAAGGACTGCAGATGCTGGAAAATCGAAGGTAGACTAAATTCTGGAGAAACTCATTTTTGTCTCACTCGCTGAGTTTCTCCAGCATTTTTGTCTCAGCCGCTGAGTTTCTCCAGCATTTTTGTCTACCTTTGACGAAGGCCTATACCTCTCTCTGGAAGATTTCCATTTGTCTCTTAATATAAGAATTCCAAAGAGACAATTTGTCAATTATTATTGGCTCTGTTGTTGCCATGTTCAACTACTCAATATGTTTTGTTTTCATATTCTGAAGTTTTTGCCTAGAAATTCCTTTTGGCAACATTAAATAAAGCAGATCTGTGCAATTAAGATTGTCTACATTTCACCCTACATTGGGTAAAACACATTCTGGTATTTTGGTGCCTCGTGTGGAATTTACCTCATCGACCATTTTCATTAGCACTGAAGATAGGCCACATTATTTTCCTGGCTACTGCTCAGCTCACTGCAGACTCCCTGATGACTGTCCACTGTTTATAATTAATCCTCTGTTTTCCCACCTTCTTTCTACTTTCCACACTGATGACCAATGGGGATTTATTTGCTGGATGACAGATTTCAGAAACATCAAAGTAAGCCACATTTCTTAGCCCATGGCTATGTCCAGAATTTTCAGTCCCAAATGCTTTGTTGCACTTCTCCAGCAACCAATATCTTTGTAGACTTGGCTTCACTAAGGCAAATTGCATTGAACTGTGACCTCGAGTACAGCCTCACACATGCCTGGACTGCTTTGACCTTTGACATCAAGGTGATGGCTGCTCTTGAGCTGCCATCTTAGGATCATCGTAGGATATAGTTGTCGTTCACTGCCACCTTTTACAGATTAATGCTAACTGCTGCATTCGGGAGACCAACCAGGCTTCATACTCGAGGGACAGGAGTCACAGGACAGAGTCACAGGACAGAGATGACAGTGAATTATCATCATTGAAGCTTTCCCCAAAGTGCAGGACTATAGTATGTTTATGCTTGCAAGAAGAACATGCCTTTGCAGGTAATGTTGTCTACCATCCTTTCCAGAATCCTTTAGCCCCACAGAAAAACTCTGCCTCCCTACTCAGAATATCGCAGCATTCATTCTTGAAACAGTATCACAATTAAGTAGCTGAATGAGTATTGCTTGTAATATGCATGTAACTGCTTAAAGTGTTTGGGAGGCTAAAAGGCAGCAATTGCAAGATCTTGCAATAAATCATAAAGTAACATATGCTGTAACTAATATCATACATCCTTATGCCAAAGAAACCTGACAGCAGTGTTCTGGGGACCTTGCAAGAGATGAGTGTGATCTTTTTTTTAAATGTTTACTTTATTAGAAGCAATTGTACAAGAAGAAAGCAATCGACATAACAATTATACAATTTTTGTACAGCTTCAGTTTTAACATTTTATCAACTGATAAATGAATCGGGGGGGGGGGGGGGGAAGTTGAAAGGAAAGAATGAAGAGAAAGAAGAAAGATACAAAAAAGAGAAGAATAAACCCCTGAACTGACATAAATGAGAGAAAAAAAAGAGAAAAAGCGGAGATATGTCCCACTATCCTTCCCTACACCCGCTCACCCAACCCAAGCATCAGTTTTAAATTTGTGTTCAACAATTCTGTTGTTGAAAAAATTCAATGAAAGGAGACCATATTTTGGAAAATTGGTCTGATTTATCAGCCAAAACAAGCCTTATTTATTCTAAATGTAGTGTCTCGGTCATTTCTGTTATTTACATCTTCACTGTGGGAACTGTAATCTTTTTCCAGAATTTAAGTTTAAGTTTTTTGGCAGTTATTAAACCATAACTTAGAACAGCCCTCTGACATTCCTAATATTATTAATTTTGAATCTGACTCCAATTGAATTTTGCGTGTTTTAGAAATGGTGTTGAATATTCCCATCCAGAAATGTTGTATTTTTATACAGGATACAAAAGAATGGGTTAGGGTAGCTTCTTAGAGGTGACATTTATCACAGAGAGGGGAGACGGTTGGGAAAATCTTATTCAATTTGGTCTTTGAGTAGTATAACCTATGCAATACTTTGAATTGTAACAGACAATGCCTGGCATTTAAAGAACTGTAATGTATGTATAGTAGGCTTTCCTCCTATATATCTTTTGAAATGGATAAACCCAACTCGTCCTCCCATGCTTGGCTATAAATCTCGGAAGGTGGGGTATCAATATTTAAGAGAGTGTTATAAATGTAAGATATCAACTTGTATTGGCATGTCTATGCAAACAATTGTTTAATATATCTGGACCCATATAAGGGCAATCTTGTCTATATGTTTTCACATAATCTCGGATTTGAAGGTATCTAAAAAAATTGTTTGCGTTCAAGTGATATTTCTCCTGTAGTTCTTGAAAAGAAAAGCGAGTCCCCTTCTTATAGAGGTCTCCGGCAGTGTTAATTCCCAGGTTTTTCCATTGAACAAACACCATATCTAAAGTAGACGGTTTAAACAAGGAATTGTTTGCAATAGGAAGGAAAGACATGTTTCTCAATTTAAGACTGAATTTCAACTGTTTCCAGATGCGTATAGTACTATGTATTATCGGAGTTTGCTCACATGTTGACTTATTCAAATGTATTGGAGATGGGGGGGGGGGGGGGGGAGGGGATCGAGCCTATATTAAAAGGCAAACAATCTTCCCACTCCATTTTTAACCAACTTGCACATCGACATGTATTATCCAACCAGAAGATTATATTTTTAATGTTGGTTGCCCAGTAGTAAAAAAGTAAATTAGGAAGAGCTAATCCTCCATTTTCTTTGGGTTTGCACAAATGTCTTTTGTGTATTCTATGGGTTTTGTAGTCCCAAATAAAGTTAGTGACAATAGAATCAATTAATTTAAAAAAAACTTTTAGGGAGATATATCAGTATTGATTGAAATAAATATAGGAGTTGCAGAAAGAAGATCATCTTTATGGCATTTAATCTACCTATGAGGGAGATAGGAAGTGTTTTCCAAAATTGAACGTAGGCATATAGTTTAGTAATTAATGGTGGAAAATTTATTTTAAACAGTGAGGAATATTTTCTAGTCATGTCAATTCCAAGATATCTGAACTTTTCGGAACACAATACTGAAAGGAAATTTTTGGAGTTGAGAAGAGTCTTGTTCTTTTATTGGCATAATTTCATTTTTATTCCAATTCTATATCCTGAGAAAGAACCAAATTGTTCTATAATGTTTAGCACATTTGGAATACTAACTTGGGGATTAATAATGTATAGAAATACATCATCTGCATATAACTAAATCTTATTGGTGGTATATTTGGTATTATATCCATGAATGCCTGAATGTGACCTAATACTGTCGGCAAGGGGTTCAAATGGGATAGTCGAGGATGGAGTTAAAGGGAAAGAGAGTAAGGGGATGGTTAATGACCCCAGAATTAATGGGAAAGAAAGCTCACAAAGGGATAGGAGAGTATGGCCAAGTGTAATAGGGATTGATGTGAAAGGGGCCACTTGTCAACATAATTGTATAAGGAGTAAGAGTGTTGTAAAAACCAGCCTGAAGGCTTTGTGTTTCAATGCGAGGAGCATTCGTAATAAGGTGGATGAGTTGAAGGTGCAAATAGCGATTAATGGCTATGCTGTAGTTGGGATCACGGAGACATGGCTCCAGGGTGACCAAGGCTGGGTGCTGTACATCCAGGAATATTCAATATTCGGGATATTCAATATTCAGGAGGGATAGACGAAAATGAAATGAGGTGGGGTAGCGTTGCTGGTGAGAGAGGAGATTAATGCAATAGAAAGGAAGGACATTAGCGTGGAGGATGTGGAATGGATATGGGTAGAGCTGCGAAACTCTAAGGGGCAGAAAACGCTAGTGGGAGTTGTACACAGGCCACCTAACAGCAGTATTGGAGATGGGGATGGCATCAAACATGAAATTAGAAATGCGTGCAACAAGGTTAACATCCATGGATAACAAGGGAAATCAGGGATAGTATAAAAACAAAAGATGAGGCATACAAATTGGACAGAAAAAGCATCCTACCGGAGGACTGGGAGAAATTCAGAATCCAGCAGAGGAGGACAAAGGCCTTAATTAGGAAAGGGAAAATAGATTATGAAAGGAAACTGGCAGGGAACATAAAAACTGACTGCAAAAGTTTTTATAGATATGTGAAGAAAAAGAGACTAGTTAAAAAAAAAAAAATGTTGGTCCCTTGCAGTCAGAAGCAGGTGAATTGATCATGGGGAACAAGAACATGGCAGACCAATTGAATAACTACTTTGGTTCTGTCTTCACTAAGGAAGACATAAATAATCTGCTGGAAATAGCAGTGGAACGGGGGTCAAATAAGATGGAGGAACTGAGTGAAATCCAGGATAGCTGGGAGGTGATGTTGGGTAAATTGAATGGATTGAAGGCCGATAAATCCCCAGGGCCAGATAGTCTTCATCCCAGAGTACTCAAGGTAGCCACAGAAATAGTGGATGCATTAGTGATAATTTTTCAAAATTCCTTAGATTCTGGAGTAGTTCCTGAGGATTGGAGGGTAGCTAATGTAATCCCACTTTTTAAAAAAGGAGGGAGAGAGAAAGTGGGGAATTACAGACTAGTTAATCTAACATCGGTAGTGGGGAAACTGCTAGAGTCAGTTATTAAAGATGGGATAGCAGCACATTTGGAAAGTGGTGAAATCATTGGACAAAGTCAGCATGGATTTACGAAAGTTAAATCATGTCTGACAAATCTGATAGAATTTTTTGAGGATTTAACTAGTAGAGTGGATAAGGGAGAACCAGTGGATGTGTTATATCTAGACTTTCAGAAGGCTTTCGACGAGGTCCCGCATAAGAGATTAGCATACAAACTTAAAACACACAGTATTGGGGGTTCAGCATTGATGTGGATAGAGAACTGGCTAGCAGACAGGAAGCAAAGGGTAGGAGTAAACGGGTCCTTTTCAGAATGGCAGGCAGTGACTAGTGGGGTACAGCAAGGCTCAGTGCTGGGACCTCAGCTATTTACAATATATATTAATGATTTGGACGAGGGAATTCAATGCAACATCTCCAAATTTGCAGATGTCAGCAAGCTGGGGGGTATAGTTAGGTGTGAGGAGGATGCTTGGAGGCTGCAGGGTGATTTGGATAGGCTGAGTGAATGGGCAGATGCATGGCAGATGCAGTATAATGTGGATAAATGTGAAGTTATCCACTTTGGTGGCAAAAACATGAGGGTAGACTATTATCTGAGTGGTGGCAGATTAGGAAAAGGGGAGATGCAACGAGACCTGGGTGTCATGGTACACCAGTCATTGAGAGTAGGCATGCAGGTGCAGCAGGCAGTGAAGAAAGCAAATAGTATGTTAGCATTCATAGCGAAAGGATTTGAGTATCGGAGCAGGGAGGTTCTACTGCAGTTGTACAGGGTTTTGGTGAGGCCACACCTGGCGTATTGCGTACAGTTTTGGTCTCCAAATCTGAGGAAAGACATTCTTGCCATAGTGGCGGAACAGAGATGATTCACCAGACTGATTCCTGGGATGTCAGGACTTTCATATGAGGAAAGGCTGGATAGACTCGGCTTGTACTCGCTGGAATTTAGATGATTGAGGGGGGATCTTATAGAAACTTACAAAATTCTTAAGGGGTTGCACAAGCTAGATGCTGGAAGATTGTTCCCGATGTTGGAGTCCAGAACAAGGGGTCACAGTCTAAGGATAAGGGGGAATTCCTTTAGGACCGAGATGAGGAAAACATTCTTTACACAGAGAGTGGTGAGTCTCTGGAATTCTCTGCCACAGAAGGTATTTGAGGCCTGTTCATTGGCTATATTTAAGAGGGCGTTAGATGTGGCACTTGTGGCTAAAGGGATCAGGGGGTATGGAGAGAAGGCAGGTACAAGATACTGAGTTTAATGATCAGCCATGATCACATTGAATGGCGGTGCAGGCTCAAAGGGCCGAATGGCCTACTCCTGCACCTATGTTTCTATGTTTCTGTGGCTGAAGCAAATAACATTGGTGAAAGGGCGCATCCTTGTCTGTTACCCCTAGATAAATAAAAATTTAGGTGAAAGCATTTGATTTGTCAGTATTCTAGCTGTCGGATTAGTATATAAGAGCTTCACCCATAAAGTAAAGTTTTCTCCCAATTGGAATTTTTCCAACACTGTGAAAAGATAAGACCATTCCACTTGGTCGAAAGCTTTTTCTGCATCTAGAGAAATAATTGTTAGATCTTCGTTTGGCGTTCTCTGCGAGTATATTATATTAAACAAACGTCTCAAATTATAAAACAAATGTCGTTTAGGTATAAACCGAGTTTGATCTGGATGTATTTGTTTACTAATAACAAAGCTTAATCTGTGAGCCAAAGTCTCAGCTAGTATCTTCTGATCCGTATTGAAAAGGGCTATTGCCCTATAAGATCCAGGCTTCTCGAGATTTTTATTTTTTTTGGAATCAATGTAATAGTTGATTCGGCAAGAGTTTGTGGTAAAGTTTGAATATAAAGGGCTTGTAAATGTGGGGAAATTAAATCATTACATTTTTTATAAAATTTGTTACTAAACCCATTCGGACCCGGAGTTTTTCTACTTTTCAATAATTTAATAGTCTCTACAATGTTATCTCTGCTCCTAATTCATCCTGTTCCTCCTCATTAAGGGATGGGAGATTGCAATTCTCAAGAAAACGTTTCATCTTTGCAGGGTCGGTTGAATTTAGTGTTTGGTAGAATTGTAAGAATCTTTCATTAATATCTTTAGGCAATGTAAGCAGATCTCCTTTTTCTGATCTAATTTTGTGAATAGTGTGATCATTCTCTAATTTACAGAGTTGACGTGCCAGTAGCTTATGTGGTTTATCACCAAATTCAAATTTATTTTGCTTAGTATAATGAAATACCCTAATAATTTTTGCAGAAAAGATCTGGTTTAATTTAAATTTTAATGCAGCTATCTTATGTTTTGCAGTGGTTGGGTCAGTCACATTTTCTAAGTCTAGCGGTTTAATCTGTTTCTCTAATTCCAATTGTTCAGTCTTATTTTTCTTGTTTTGAAAATGTGACATAGGCTTTAAAAGTTTCCCACAACAACGCTGAAGAAATACCGGGTGTGTCTTTTGTCTCAAATGTTTTCATCAGTAGCTTCAAATAGTCACAACTTGCCTCAGTTAGTTATTGTGGATTGAATCTCCAAAACGATTGTTTATTATACATTCCTTCCAATTTTACCGAAAAATATAAAGGACAATGGTCCAAAATAATAATGTTGTGATATTTTGGGTTATAGGTAAAAGGGTGTGGGGTACGATCCCGAAATCAAAGCAAGAAGCCAAGTGTATTGGGAAGTACCTTTTATGTCCTTCCGTGTTGTAAGGAAGTCCACATGAGAGAAAGATGGCACCCAAAACCCTTGCCTTTAATCCCTTTGGTTAAAGGCCGCCTCTGGACTGAACCATTCCCGTGCCAAGGGGTTTGACAGTTAGGATGGTACAACCCTTGGGAGGACCCCCCCCCCCCCCCCAGAACCTGAGGCACGAAACGCACCGGCGGGCGCACAACCCGGCCGGACCACGTGTGAAAGTTAGGTGGAGCGTGCATACAGGTGGAGGGACAGGTGGAAGGACCGGCGGGAGGACAGGTGGAGCAAGCCATGAAGGGGGGCCTTTTGAGAACAAAACAGTCAGGATGGCGATTGGTCGCTGTCAGCCACATCTTTTCATTGCACCGAAAAAAAAACGTGGAGTGCAAATAATTTTATTTCTGTTCCATTGTCGTCATGATGGAGAATAAAGCACATCCTTCCTCCTCAAACGCTGACCTGGCCCTGTCTCTGGACGCGGTCTTGGTAAAATTACCTACCTTCTGGACCACCCGGCCGCACATCTGGTTTCAGCAGACGGAGTCCCAATTCAGTCTGCAGAGAATCACGTCGGGGTCACCAATGTGGGGTACGATCCCGAAATCAAAGCGAGAAGCCAGGTGTATTGGGAAGTACCTTTTATTATGTCCTTCCGTGTCATAAGGAAGTCCACGAGAGAAAGATGGCACCCAAAACCCTTGCCTTTAATCCCTCTGGTTAAGGGCCGCCTCTGGACTGAACCATTCCCGTGCTGAGGGGTTTGACAGTTAGGATAGCCCGACCCTTGGGAGCCGCCACAAGGGATAAGTTTTGCATCTACCAGGAAATAATCAATTTGTGTATACATTTTATGAACACCTGAATAAAAAGAATATTCTCTTCCAGATGGATTGGTAATCCTCCATACGTCAGTTATGTTTGTATTATTTATATACGTATTTAAAAGTTCACTCTATTTTGATTTTCAAGTACTTTTCCTTTGACGTGAAGATTTATCCAAGTATTGATCTAATACACAATTTAAATCTCCAATTATCAGATTCTGCTGACCGGAGTCTGAGATTATATTAAATATTTTATTTTAAAAATTGGGGATTGTCGAAATTAGGAGCGTAAATATTCACTATAGTCAGTGGAGTTGAATATAATTCCCCGGATATTATAATGTACCTGCCTTCCTTATCGGCTATAGTGGGTTTGTGTTTGAATGGTATACCTTTACGAATTAGAATTGCTGTTCCTCTTGCTTTGGAAGAAAAAGTAGAATGATATAATTGACCAATCCGGCTACCCTTCAGCCTGTTGTGAGCTCCATTTTTGAGATGCGTCTCCTGTAGAAATATTATATCAGTATTAATAGATTTTAAGTGGGCTAGTGCTTTGCCCCTTTTAATTGGCTCATTAATGCCCCTAACATTCCAACTACAAAATGTAATTCCTCCTATTTTCCTAGCTACATCTTGCATTTTAAAGCTTACATGGTCTCCTTTGATTCAAATGATCCAACACATTATTTGAAATATTTCCTTTAATTGATGGGTGGGTGAGCCCTATCCCCTTTCCCCTATCCCCCAGAGATATCTCCAAGAAAAATGTGCATTAATAAAAATAGATAAGATATTTAGTATAGAAAATAGAAAGTAAAAAAGAAAAACAACGGAAATTGCAGCATATAGAAATGCTGCTGGTGAATACCACCAGGTGGTTGGGTTAGTGAAAACTTCCATAAGATAGATAATATTAAGTAACTCCGCACCTTAAGGAGTAAATAAAAAATAAACAGAAGAAACCCCAAATATGTTTAACAGTATTTAAATCCGTCAAGGAATCAACATTCACAAGAAGTTAAGTATCTTAATGTGCTCTAATTAAGTAGTTGAATATTAAGTAATTTGACTAATATGTGGCCCTTATTAATTAACTTTCTATTAATACTGTTTTGACGTATTAACCGCCACTCCCCCCCCACTCCCCCCCCCCTCCCTCCCCCCCTCCCCCCCCCCCCCCCCCCTTCCCCCCCCCCCCCCTCCCCCCCCCCCTCATGGGAACATGCAGGTACAGCAGGCAGTGCAGAAAGCTAATGGCATGTTGGCCATTGAGAGAGGCTTTGAGTTTAGGAGCAAGGAGGTACTACTGCAATTTACAGGGCCCTGGTGAGACCGCACCTGGAGTATTGTGTGCAGTTTGGTCTCCTAATTTGAGGAAGGACATTATTTCTACTGAGGGGGTGCAGCGTAGGTTCACCAGGTTAATTTCCGGGAGAGTGGGACTGACATATGATGAAAGAATGGGTCGACTGCGCTTGTATTCTCTGGAATTTTGAAAGAAGAGGGGGATCTTATAGAGACATATACAATTCTTAAAGGATTGGACAGGCTAGATACACGAAAAATGTTCCTGATGTTGTGGGAGTCCAGAATCAGGGATCACAATTTAAGAATAATAGGTAGGCATTCATTACTAATATTTACTTTGGATTTTTTACATAATCCTTCCAACTATTAGTTAAATATACTTTACATAAAAGCATCAGACGAGTTTGTGCAGTCAGTCCTACTCATCAAAATATTACAGATGTTGCAAATACAAAGTAATACCTAAAAAACTCAACCGGGTAGGGGTTTTGTGGAGAGAGTTGAGGTGTAAAAAGAGAAGAGACCCAACAGATTTTATGGAAGATAGACACAAGAAGCTGGAGCAACTCAACAGGTCAGACAACATCTCTGAAGAAAAGGACTTGGTGACATTTCGGGTCGAGACTCTTCTTCAGACTCTGGTGACGTTTCGGGTCGAGTCCTTTAATCAGATCCTGCAACTCATCTGCCAGCGTTTGTACCTGCAGTTCTTTCCTACAGGTTTTGTGCAAGTACTGAAGAAAGTATGGGAAGGAAACAACAACAACAACGGCCTGTGCTAAGGTGGAAGAGCGCATGGTACAAATCAAAAGGAGGATGTTGATGGGGAAAATGGAGAAACAATGTACTTCCAAATGTAATTTACAGGCAGTCGTCCGTTTTTGAATTGCAGGATAGTTACATAAACAAATGCCACAGCTTATTACGGGAACAAGCAACCAGTTTTGGAAATGGACATGACCATGAGGCATTTTAGTAAAGGGCCTGTCCGACTTGGGCGTTATTTGCGCGTCATTTACACAACATCATTTAAGCGTTGCGACGCGCGTGTCATGACATGCATGTGGTGGCGTAGGCAGTGTTGTGCGTGGCGCCTCAGGATTTTGGGATTCACAAAATGATGCCCAAATGGGACAGGCCGTTAAGCATTGGCCAAATGCAGGGACAACGTCTATGTCAATTGGATTACATCTGAATTCAGGCATGACTGCTCCAAGAGAGAAGTGTGGCATCCATGGATATTGATAGACAATTGATGATGGCTTAAGGCTTGGAACCTACACATCTTTAAATGCCAAGATATATTATACGTTGTATCAGATCTAAAGTGGTTCAATGCCCCCAACATCAGAATGAGATCAAGGGAACTTTTTTAACACTTAATCATCAAACATGGCCATATTCATATTTCTTCCGTCAATCTATACTTTTGGATGTTTCTTTATCTAAAGAGCCACTGTAGTAAAAGAGAAATGCTTTTGATGTGTGTGTTTTGTCCAACCAAAGTTCTTGGTCGGCATGGATGAGTTGGGCCAAAGGGCCTGTTTCTATGATGTACAAGTCTAAAAGGCATATTCACTCCACATTTTTGTAGCTGTGAACTGCTATTTGGAATAAGGGAAGGAGCCTAAACGAATGATTGTAAGCAATCTTTATTTCTACATGACAGAGTAACTACAGTCCAAATGTGCTTGATTTGCTCTGATGCATTTGACTTTGGGAAAACCATTATGCAATTACAAACTCATTGTTTATAATCTCAGCAGAGTAAATTTATTCAATCGCATTTTCAATTCTGCTTTCACTGTGCCTCATTTGATACATGTAATTGCTTATATATCCAGCACATCAGCTGATGTGGAAGTGATTCTTCCACATGGAGGTAATTCTCAATCATTTAATAACATATTGATTGGAGCATAGATGATTAACAAATAACAGCTTATCCTGCAGAAGCAGTGATCTTAACATGATGACAATGTTGAGAAATTAATAGTTTCTGTCCACCATTATTCAATGCTAATCACTAACAAACATTTGATTGAACTAAACCTTCCAGGAGCCTGTAATTAAGTTAAATAATAAATAAACAAAAATAAACTGATTTGCAGGATAATGTATTTTAAATCTTTGACCTATAAATATAGAAACTGTAGTTCAACAACAGGTTTTTTTTTCCCCTACTGTGTCTGTCTATCCCAACATATCTCTTTCATCTTTCCCAAGATTTAACTCACCAACTTACCTCTTTCGATTTACATCCAATTGCTCTCTCTACTACAGCCTATAAAATACTCCAGGCTGAATTTCCAAACTTTCCAGGCAGTGGAAAACAAGAGGGAAGAAACATCTTCATTGGAAGAAGATCTACCACTTCATTTCTGCTCTTGCTGTCAGTGTGGTTGTAGTCAACAAAATCAACTCCTAAGATGTGAACCCCCCTAATCCTTTCTGCAACCTGCAAAATGCTGTTCAGGAGTGTGATGGATCACATGCCTGGATGAGTTCATCTTCTTCTTTCGTGTGGCGTGGGCAGCCTAAAGTTGTCGGACAACTTGTTCTATTTGATCTTCTGTTCGTGTACGTTGAGTTGATTGCATTAGTCGAAACAGGGCGGACCACATGAAGGTTGCAATCTTCCACCACGATGAGTTCAAATGCAACATTACTCATGAATCTTAGCACCCAAACTTCTACTCATAAACATTTACTCATTTACTCCCTCCACCATTCTGCCTACTACCTCTGGATTGCTACTATTGAATCTGTTTCCTTTACTATCCCTGGTAGATTATTTCAAATACTAACTATGCATTATATTTTCCCGGTTGTTAATACTTCTGGCCAGATTATAAAGCTAGGCTACAATTTCTCAGAATTCTTTTGAGCATATGCCGACGAAGGTGCAGTCATTGTCCCACGATGGTAAAGAATCGGTTTCTCAGTGTTTGAATCACAATATTGCATCTTCAATAAAACTCCATGGTTTTATTTGTTCAAACCCAAAAGAAACCTCGGTAAGCAGAGATTTCTGCACAGAATCTGACAAGGGAATTGGTATCATTACTGTCAAGCACTGTGCACAAATAAATGCAGAGCTGTGGCCTGTTTTTAATTTCATTGAACTTGGTGCGAACATGGTAATGAAGTGAACTCCAGTTGTGAGGCATGAGCCACTGTGACATCAGCGCCATTAAAACTGCTCTTGGAGTTCTGGGCCTAATTTTCCTGTGGTTGCCTGCTGTAGAGGTTGGTTAATCACCGCAGCTTCAGTTTATCACTCTGAGAATTCTACTCTGAATTCAACAGCTACTGAAGCAGTACATGCTCGAAAACAATAACATCTCAACAACATTCAGGTTCGGTTGAAAAATACTGAGTAGACTTTAGTCTCTAGAGATACAGTATGGAAACGGGCCCTTCGGCCCACTGAGTCTATGTCGACCGGTGATTACCCCATACACTAACACTATCCTTTACACCAGAGATAATTTACAATTTTACAGAAGTTAATTAACCTACAAACTTGCACTTTCTTTGGAGTGTGGGAGAAAACCAGAGCACCCAGAGAAAGCCCACACAGTCACAGGGAGGACATACAAACTCCCTACCGACAGCGCCCATTGTCAGGATGGATCTCGCTTCTCTGGCGCTGTAAGACAACAACTCTACAATAGTGACTATGTGCTGCCAGGACTATCATTCATACCACACAAATACCAGTAAATAATCATCTCCAAAAAAGAGAGAACCCCCCTAACCACCCACTGCTTTAATCAGTGGTTTTCATTGATCAGGGTCATATTCAGTGGCAGAATATTCAGATTTCAGTTATTACAAGTCATGGGACTGAATGGCTGGAAGTGTCACAGCAAACAAAATAAAATCCATACCATATTAGAATAATCTGTGCTTCAATGTTTGGCATTTGGGGTGAATACAGTCAACAGGATATACTGGAGGATTTGACCAATGCTCTTCCAGTCCCTGCACAGATGCCACCTGGCCCACTGAATTCCTCCAGCATTTTGTGCTTTGCTCAAGTTTCTAGCATCTGCAGTTCCTAGTGTCTCCAAGCCAATAATAATGGTTGTAAATTGGTTAGTGCATGTGCACCAATCAAAGTAATGTACTAACACTAGCTCCACCTTACTGTACACTTTATATTAACACTCACTTCCCATATTATGTAGTTACACCCATGGTAGAGATGAACTAACAACGTATTGTACTGCACCACCATGACTGATGATTAAAGCTGACTTTGAACAGGTTGTGTCTGTACAATTCTCAACATGGTGTCAGACTAGCTGGAAATTACCTATTGTTTCTTTCAATTGGGTTTTATTTGGATTTTATTAATCTTAATCTTTTACTCCAATGGCTCACTCGTGCCGCAAGCCAACTCAGCTCATCTTTGATGCAGACATAGGCGAGTGATGGAGGCTCTTTGAAATTGACTATGAGCACTACATCAATATCGCCCATTGCAACGATCCTGATGAAGTCAAGGCATCGCTCCTGCTCAACCTGGCTGGACCCGAGGCTATGATTCGCGCACAAACCTTCGACTTTGTCCCAGATGAGACAATGCACAATCCTAACATGCTGCTACGTAAATTCTGTGAGTTATGTGACCTGCCATCGAACTGCATTCTGGAGAGAGCAAAGTTCTTTGCACAGCAACAGCATCCTGATGAATCTGTGGAACGTTTCATTTGTGATTTGAAGTACATATCCCTGAGATGTTGTTTTGGTGACCTGACTCTTGAACAGGCTGTGCATGCCTGCTGTATGTCGAAGGTTGTAGCAAACGGCAAATCATGCAATTACTGTAAGAAAATGAATCATTTTGCCGCATGCTATCGTTCTCGTGAGAACCCTAGTGCGAATTCAAAGTCTAATCTACACCTGCTGCGGCAACACCCAACAGTCTCTGACTACCATGAACAGTTCGAAGCTGCCCACGAAAATGAACCAATTATCTCATACGATAGTTCTGCTGTTCACACTCTCCTCCGCACATCTGGTAAGCTCTTGGACCCCACTGTTACCGTTCACATCAATAACAAGTCTGTTATTGCTAAAGTGGACACAGGAGCGCGCATGAATATAATGTCCCTGAAGGTCTATAACAAGATAAGAAATAATGAGACCTTGACTAAGGACGCCTCTACCTTGCATGCCTATGGGGGGAAGGTTCTGCACCCTCTCAAAAAAGCTGATTTCAAGTGTGTAATGGATAATGTCACTAGAAACCTAATTTTCTATATTGTGAAATCGAACTCTGAGACTTTGTTGAGAATCGATGCGTGCCACGACCTGGGCTTAGTGACCTTTAGACGCGCTGTCCACAAGCTATGCCTATCTGACGAACTGACACAATAACTCCTGTCCCTATATCAGGATTTGTTCGACGACAAACTGGGCAAGTTGCCAATGACTAACAAGATCACTATTGACCCCACTGTTGTCCCAGCAGCCCGTGCACCTCACCGCTTACTGCATGCTATGCGTGACAGAATTCAAGCCGAACTGAGACACATGGTGTCCATGGGGGTACTGGCTGAAATAAGTGAACCCACAGACTGGGTCTCCACCATGGTCGTTACAAAAAAGAAAGACAAAGACAAGCTCCATGTGTCCATTAACCCAAGAGACCTGAACACAGCTATTAAACGCCCACACTACCTGATGAGAACCATCGAAGACGTTGCAGCTCAAATCGGTCGTGCAACAGTGTTCTCAGTACTAGATGCCAAAAGTTCGTTTTGACAGATACCTCTAGATGACGCATCCTCACTACATTTGCCACACCATTTGGCAGATTCAAGTTCCTCAGAATGCCATTTGGAATTCACTCGGCCAGGGAGGTCTTTCAGAGAGCTATGAAACAGCTGTTCGTAGGCTACCCATGTGCTATCATCGTGGATGACATTCTGGTGTACGGCCATGACTTAGCGGAGCACGATTCTAATCTAAGAATGATTCTGGACAAGGCATGTGAGATCAACCTAAAGTTCAACCCCATGAAATGCAAGTTTCACGTCTTAGAGGTTACCTACGTCGGACATGTGTTCACAAGCGAAGGGTTAAAGCCGGACCATAAGAAGACTGCAGCCATCAATGAACTGCCTGCTCCCACAGGCGTCCACAGCCTTCAGCGTTTTCTGGGTATGGTTAACTATCTGGGCAAGTTCATACCCAACCTCAGCGAATGTATCTCGTCACTGAGACAGCTCACTCACAAGGACACTGCCTGGACCTGGTACCAGCAACACCAACAAGTGTTCAACTCTTTAAAACTTCAGCTAGCCAGCGCCCCCACCTTGACGTATTTCGACTTCAAGCTGCCAGTCACTATCACCTGTGATGCCTCGCAATACGGTTAGGAGCAGCCTGCCTGCAAACATCAGCTGATGGCACCGTGCTACCTGCATCGTATGCCTCTCGCACCATGACATAGACCGAGCAGCGCTATGCCCAAATTGTAAAGGAGCTGCTAGCCGTCGTTTTTGCATGTTCCAAGTTTAGAGACTTTATCTTTGGGAAAACTATTACAATTGAAACTGACCATCAACCCCTGGTCACCATCCTGAACAAGCCTATTCATGCAGTGCCTGCACATTTGCAGTGCATGGTGGTGCAGCTCCAGCGTTTCGATTTCCAGATTGTTTACAAGAAGGGCAAAGATATGCTCATCACCAACACTCTCTCTTGAGCGCCACGGGCATCCTGTGAACGAGCTTGCTGTGCTTAAAGTCAACTTCGTTCCCACGGAACGACTGATTCGCCTTGCGCAGCACACAGCTGCTGACAGAACATTACAGGTGCTCTTCTCCGTTATCAAGAGTGGTTGGCCCACAAAGCAATCCAACACACCATTAGATATACAGCCATTCTTCTTAGTTTGCGATGAACTAGTGATACAAGACTGGATCATTGTCAAGAGGCACAAAGTTGTGATTCCCTCATCCCTGTAAGATGAATACTACAAAGATGTCCATGGCGGCCACCCAGGTACTGAGGCTACGCTTGCCCATGCCCAAAGCATGTTTTATTGGCCAGGAATGACCAAATACATATGTGAAAAAACGGCATCCTGCTCCATTTGCAACAGCTTAGCACCCCACCAACAGAAACAGCCTCTCCTGCAACAACCCGTTCCAGAACTACCATGGACATCTGTCACTGTGCATATATTTGATTGGCATGGTAAACACTATCTAGTTCTGGTCGATTCCTATTCCAATTGGTTTGAACTTGATCTGCTGTCTACCATTACATCTGAGATGTTTATACAAATGTTTCAGAGACATTTCTCTATAAACGGCGTACCAGTTCGACTGCAAACTGACAAAAGGGAGACAGTTCACCAGCCACGCATTTAAAAACGTTGCCAAATGTTGGAACTTTCAGCATGTTAGCAGCAGCCCCGAATACCCTCAATTCAACGGCCTCGCTGAGCGTGCTGTTAGGAGCGCGAAACAGTTAATGGAATGTTCGCATCTTGCCAAATCCGACGTCTACCTGGATGGTGTTCTAGGCTCTCCCGCCCAGCGGCTGATGTCTCACACCACCCAGCCCCAGCTCCCCGTCGCCCAGCAACAGCTGAAGCCATAGGTGCTAAAACCAGCTGCGGTCCAGAAGCACATTCAGGAGAAACATGATGTCCAGAAGCGCTCCTATGACAATTCGAGCAAACCACTTAAACCGTTACTGCAAGGTCAAGTGGTTCGACTGCAGTTGGACATACCCGACTGGGTTTCATTGAGGGGCCAGCCAAGGAACCTCATTCATACCTTGTCAACATCAATGGTGTTCTGTATCGGCACAGCCGTCAACATCTCCTGCCCGTGAATGAACCGCGACCAGCTACTCCCGGTCCTTACGCACCGCCGTTGGTTTTCAAGACACCTGCTGCTGTTGTCCACCCCAAACCCCCTGACCCCATTATCTATTCCCCGCGTCGTTCGATTTCCTCATCCCCGCGTCATTCGGTTCCCTCATCCCCCAGTGCCCCTAGTCCTGCATGCTCGCCTCGCCGCTCCTCTCCAGGCTCCCCGGCTGTGTTCTCCTTCTTCGGTTCTCCATCACCCAGGCCTACTAACATTTCCGGAACGGAGGGGGAAGGGTTGGTCCGTATGCACTCGGGTCGGGTTAGCAGACCGCCCGACAGATACAGTGAGTATGTTTAACCGCATGTGTTTTAACAACTGCTCAACAACTCTTTTCTTTACGGGGAAGGATGTAGATTGGTTAGTGCACGTGCACCAATCAGAGTAATGTACGAACCCAAGCTCCACCTTACTGTACACTTTATATTAACACTCACTTCCCATATTACGTAGTTACACCGGTGGTAGAGATGAACTAACAACGTATTGTACTGCACCACCATGACTGATGATTGAAGCTGACTTTGAACACCAGACTGTCTCTACAATGGTGGCCACAACTTATGAACTGATAACACTGGTTAAGTACAGCAGATTTATTTTGTGGAAGCCAAATAGGGTTTTACAACAATCCAGTAGTTTTTAGCTTGTTTAAACTCTTGACATGTAATTAATTGAACAAATTATCTTGTTGCCGTGGTGAGATTCAAACCAATGTCTCTTTCTCATTAATGCAGGTCACCAGGTCATATGATTTAATATACTAACCACCATATTACTATATTACAAACCACCATATCACTATATTATCAATAATATTAACTATTTGTGTTTTTAATGTATCCTATAATGGCTGCCTGCAATTATTGGGATATTTGTGCAGAATCTCTCCTTGTCTAAGATACTAAAAACCTACCTCTATGCTCATTGTTCATTATGTTGGTTAAACCTATGCTGCCACTGCTCCAGTGAGCACCTTGTATATTTAAAATTGTTGCTTAATTGTGAGTTATAATATTTATTAGGTCTTTACAGTGCAAGAGTTTTAAAACTTACCAAACTTCCAGGTGACACGACTAATTTCCTCTGCTTTTCGTTTACTGTCTGCATAGCCTGCATCAGTGTGACTGGGTCAACTCACACAGATTTTTTCAACTTGCCAGAACGTGAGGGACAGAAGTAGGAGAGGACCACTCAGTCCCTTGAACTCGGCTCATAAGGTCATGACTGGTCTCTTACCTCAGCACCACTTTCCTGTTCTAACAGAAATCCATTGATTCCTTTAATCATTAAAGCGTTGTTCTCTGTCTTGAATGTACAATGACTTAGCTAACGGTTGGGGTGGAAGATTGCAACCTTCACGTGGTCCGCCCTGTTTCGACGAATGCAATCAATCCGGCATGCACAATCAAATAAGATCAAATAGAAAAAGTTGTCCTACAACTTTAGGTTGTGCATATGGCGGCAAGAAGAAGAGCTAATGGTTCTTGCCATTGACACAGTTCCCATCCAAAGACCCTCAGTACAGTACTGGGCAACTGCCCACCCTTCCAAACTTCTCGGTCAGTGATCTGATTACCTCCGACCATCAGAGGATCACTGGATTTCAGGGCAGGAGAGGATCAGGAGCATGACTCCTTTCTTCCTCTGTTAATTTCCCGTCAATTGTAAAACATGAAGTATAAAAATTGATCATGCTATATTATAGGAAGGCTAGATCAACATTCACAAAGCCCCATGCATCAACCCAAAAGGGCTTTTGCAAGACAAGTGATACCAGGCAGAATCCTATTGTGGTGTATGATTGAACATTCTCTGCATGGCAAAACAGTACTGGATTAATTGGTAATAAACCTAGATGTCAGCTGATGAATGGTAGGACAAAACAAACATCAATTTGTTTCAGGCAATCTTTTACATTTAATTCAGTATCATAATAACATTTTATCCATCATTAAAATGGATTCTTTGCATAATTCAGATTCAGATTATTTTCTTGTTATAGTGTCAGTGTGCAATGAAATTCAGTGTTCACAATAAGCTCACAGAGTAAACAGTATTCAGAAAATAATAATAATTATTATTATAATGATGGGGTGGCAAGTGAAGCAGCTGAGATAGAGACCTGGATATGATCGACCTTGGATGCTACAGTATCTGTGCCAAGTTTGCATATTCACCTTGTGACTGCATGGGTTTCTTCTGGCTCCTCCGGTTTCATCCCACATCACAAAGACTTGTGGTTTGTAGGTTGATTGGCCTCTGAAAATTCTCTCAGATGTGCAGGGTGTAGATGAGAAAGTGGGATGGTGTGAGCAGGTGATCAATGGTCGGCATGGACTGGGTGGGCGGGAGGGCCTGTTCCAAGCTGCATTTCTAAAAAAATAAATACAGCAGACTGGTGCACGATTATCATGCAAGTAAAAATCAGTGCAATAAATAACAGAACAAACGGAGCACAAAATATAGTGTTACAGCTTTGGAGGGATGTGGGCCAAATGCAGGCAGGTGGGACTAATATAGATGGGGCATGTTGATCAGCATGGATAAGGTGGACCGAAAGACCTGTTTGCACACTATATGACTCCACGACAATACGACCAGGCTGCATGGTCTCTCAGCTGCTCAGGCCTATTAGATTAAGCTTCATCAAAGAAGCAAAGGAAACCCAATGATGACAGGGATACTCAGCATGTCTGGCAGTTTCTGCAGAGAAGAAATAAAGTTAGGGCCTGTCCCACTTGGGCGACCTAATGTGCGAGTTTAGACGAGTTTGCCCTGTACTCAGACTTGCAGCATGGTCGACACAAGGTCCTAGGTCCCATGAGGTCGCTGGAACTCTCCAGCATGCTCGATGGAAGTTCCTGCCTACTCGCGGCCTCAGCCAGGTCGCAGAACATTTTTCAGGATATTGAAACATGCGTAGTGGAGTGGGGTCGTTATTTAGTTACAGGCAGTTGAGGGCAGCCGTTGGCAATCTCCTTCGCTGACCACGCATTTTGATTGGCCCATTGGAGTTTTCAGGACCAAGGAAGACCTACCGATAGGTAAAATGCCCGCTAAAATTTATTATATTTCTTAAAAGTGTCTCCACTCCTTCTCACCCCCCCCCCCCCCACACTCTCTGAAGGACTTATCGTTATTGTGGCAGCCGTTTACCTCCATCTTCATCGCGCAGACAGCGCTCCTCCGCTTTCCCTGGCCTTCGCTGTGTGTGTGTGTGGCAGCTCATGGTTTCAACACGGCCGGTCGATCCAGCTCGAGGCTTTCCAGGAGAGTGCCCTCGAGCTTGAAGGTTGAAGACACTCTTCTGGACTTGTGGATTACGTCGTCCAAGTGGGACAGGCCCTTAAATGTTTCAGGTCAATGAACTGTTATCGGAATTGGCAAACTGAAAACATGTTAAGTTGGAGAAAGGATGAGTGGAAGAGGGCAGGAGGCAATATAGAGAATGTACCCAACAGGGATGGGACCGAGACTGCCCAGTTAACACTCGATCTCTAACCGTCGTAGATCCTGATGTTCTTTCCTTAACTTTTCCCACAAAGCACACCACCCCTCAACTCAGCGATCTAAGCATGCCTGTTTTCTCACTTTTCCAGTTCCGATGATCATTGCCCTGAAATTGAAAAATTAGTTTTCTTTCCACATGTGCTGCCTGACCTGCAGCACTCTTTGCTCTCATTTTCAAATTCCACCTGCGTTTTCTTTCTTTATCTTGCGGTGCCGGCTTTTAACCTTATGGATGAACATCATAATTCTACGTTGATGGCGGGTGGCGCCACCACAGTGACTGCCTCACCAATATTCTGTCTGTCTCCTCTCTGTTTTTATTATTTTAAGTATGTTTTAAAAGTATCTTTTAATATTTATTGGTCTGTTTTATGTGGGGGGTGGGGGGGGAATTGGGGGAAACTTTTTTTCAGTCACTTACCTCGACAGAGATGCGAATTTTCTCCATATCATATCTCCGTCCCCCGTGCGGCCAAACATCGTGGGGTGGTGCGGCCTTTCCTGAAGACCGGCCTGGAGCTTCAAGCCGTGGGCGAGCAAACTTTAATATTGCGGACCCTGTGATTCTTGGCCAAGAATCGCCTGTGGAAGAGCTCCAACCGTGGGGCCTGTGGACTTTAACACCGTGAAGTCTCACTCTGGTAAAGGCCCTGCCCCACGATGTGAGTTTACACGAGCACTTCCGAGTTTAAAAAAAAATCAAACTCATGGTAAGTACGTAGAATGTACGTAGCGGGTACATCGGAGCTCATGGATGTCTCGTAGCGGCTCATAATGCTAATGGCAGGTACTCGGGAAAAGCGGAAACTCGTGAAGTTTTTTCAGCAGTGTGAAAAATTTCCAAGAGTAAAAAAAATACTTGTGATGAAGTACCACTAGTTTGATTTTCATTTGAACTCGGGAGAGCTCTTGGGTAAACTCGCATCGTGGGACAGGGCCTTAAGAAGAGGACAACTCAGGAGCTCCATGCTGAGGAGTGTTCCAATCCGTCTCGACGCCGGAATTTCATTCATCCCGAGGCGAGGGTTTCGGACATTGGACCGTCGGCAGCGGCAACTGCGGAGGGTTCAACATCCCCGACCACGGGTGAACAAAGGAAGATGATTGAACTTTATTACCTTCCATCACAGTGAGGAACGTGGATTCCACTGTGGTGGATGTTTATATTAAATTTTATTTTATGTAGCTGTGTGTATTGATGCTTTTCACTTAGTATGGCTGAACGGGAACTCAAATATCACTGTACCTTAATTGGTGCATGTGAAAATAAATTTGAACTTGAACTTGAACTTGTAGGACTTTATTCTACATTTCTGGATCTCTCTCTGTTACTGTACTAGATACATGGGGGGCCCAGAAGGATTAGATTTCATAATCCACATACTGGTATCTAGTATTATTTAACAACCATAATTTGACGGAAATTTAATTCAATTGATTAGTTCATTTAACAGTTGCAATACGAGATTGAATTTCACTTTGAGAACAGGTGGGTCATGGAAAAAGGTATGGGGTATCAGTCAAAAGTAAAGGAGTGATATGTGAATCATAGCTTGTATTTCTGGGCCTATGTTTTGTAAGATAGCTTAGGGAAGCCTATTTGGAAAAAGATGAAGATAGACACAAAGCTGGAGTAACTCAGCTGGTCAGACAGCATCTCTGGAGAAATTGTATAGGTGACGTTTCAGATAGGGACCGTTCTTCAGACTGAGAGTCGGGGAGAGCGAGCCTAGAGGTATGGAAGAGTAAGGTGTGAAAATGACAGATCAAAGCAGATGATAAGGAAATGTAGAATGGTTCTTTGTTAGCTGAGGGGAAGGTGACAAGGAGGCATACAATCAGTACATTAATCAGAAGGGCAGTGAAACTAGTTGGAGAACTAGGGTGGGAGAGGGACTGAGAGAGTGGGAAAGCAAGGGTTACTTTTCATACCTTTAGGTTGTCAAGCTTGGTTGAACATGAATCTTAGCTCATGGTGCTCTCGGGATTTACTCTGCAGGGTGTATTTGTTTTGAACATACACGTGATACCACAGACTCACAAGAAAAATCAGATTTCGTAAAATTAAAACCAGCAGATTGGACAGAAGTAAAAACAGAAAATGTTAGAAACAGTCAGCCCGTTCGTAGCACCTGTAAACACTGTTTTAGATCAATTATTCTTCATCAGAACAGACAGAAGCTTGAATCACAAATAAGACCCACAATTGACAATACCGCTGTTTCAATCACCGCTTCATTGTCTGGAGTTTAGAAGGATGAGGGGGGACCGAACTGAAACTTACCGAATAGTGAAAGGCCTGGATAGAGTGGATGTGGAGAGGGTGTTTCCATTAGTGGGAGAGTCTAGGACCTGAGGTAATAGCCAGAATTAAAGGATGTTCCTTTTGGAAGGAGATGAGGAGGGTGGTGAATCTGTGGAATTCATTGCCACAGAAGAACATGGAGGCCAATTGAATGGATATTTTTAAGACATCTTTTATTTAAGATTTTTGATTAGTACGGGTGTTAGGAGTTATGGGGAGAAGGCAGGAGAAGTGGGCTAGGAGGGAGAAATAGATCGGCCATGATTGAATGGTGGAGTAGACTTGATCAGCCAAATGGCCTAATTCCGCTCCTATCACTTATGTACTTGTGAGCCCCTAGAAGGTTAAAAACTAGATTAATGTACAACAGCAAACAACATTGGATGAACTGTTATATCCCTAATGGCACATTTATGTTTATAAAACAGCACTGGCTACAATACACCTTCAGCTCTTCCAATTATTCACCTGAACCTCCACCTAAAGCAGGTCCTGCGGGGTTTCATGGTGAAACTAAAATAATGTCTGCAAAGGTGTACGTAAAACATGATAGTAATGTTTTATCATTAATTTATAACAGCATAGCAGAACAGGTAATAACTTGAATATACTTTTTTATAAAAAATGCTGGAAAGAGGAAGCAGCTCAGGCAGCATCTGTGGAAAAAGAGTTCACATTTTAGATTGGGATGCCCAGTGGACATTGAAGACATTGTGGGAACTGGTAACATTGTGTGACCAGGCATCTCATAGCCTGAGAAATCTTCATTGATCCTATTGATGTTTTAAGTAAATGTGGGTAGTGCATTTTAGAACATAAAACATAGGACAGTACAGAAAAGGAATAATGTTTGTGCCAAAAATGGTGCTTAGTTAAACTGATTTCATCTGTCTGTGCATGATCCATATCCTTCTACTCCCTGCACTTTCATGTGCCTATCTAAAAGCCTTTTGAATACATCTATCTTACCTGCCTCCACCACCATCCTTGGCAATGCTTCCCAGGCCCCCACCACTCTCTGTGTAAAAACGACAATTGGACTTTAAACGTTTCCCATCTCACCTTAAAACTATGCCCTCTAGTGTTAGATATTTCCACCCTTGGAAATAGGTTCTGACTGTTACCATATCTATGCCTCTCATAATTTTATATACTTCTATCAAGTCTCTCCTCAACCTTCGACTTTTCAAAGAAAGCACTTCAAGTCTGTCCATCCTCTCCGTGCAGTTGAAACCCTCTAATCCAGGCAGCATTCTGGTAAATCACTGGGTTCAATGAGGCATTTTTGCAGGCACAAGAACAGAAGACATAGGAAATTCAATGTAACTAATACATCTCTTAATAATTGCTACAAATGTATACAGAAAGCATCCTATCAGGACCTGCCACAGCTTTATTGGCAAGAGCTCTGCCCATGAATGTAAGAAATTGCAAAGAGTTGAGGATGTTGCCCAGACCGTCAGACAAATCGCCCTCCCTCTTCCATTGGCTCCAACTACAATTCACGTTGCCTTGGGAAAGCAGCCGATTTAATCAAGGACCATTTGCACCCTGGTCATTCCCTCTTCTCCCCTCTCATGTCGGGCAGAAGATATAAAAGCTCGAATACTTTGATACAAATATATCTATTGATGCTCCTGAACACATCATCAGTGATGTAACCTGGGGTCATTGGGTGTTTCGGGCACATCAGACACCCTCGCGAAGGTGACCCAGCCATGGTTGATTAGACCACGACTTGTGTTCAGATGGCATTCGTTCCTCCCCATGGACCTTCTCTCCTGATCCAGAGCCATCTCGAGGCCTTCTCCGCTGTAATGTTCTTGATGGCTCTTCTCCTCGCCACTCCGTTGATGCCCAGTGCACTCAAGGCTTTGTAGAGCGATTGCCCTGCAAAACCTCTGCAGCCAACCTCAATGGGCATACACCTTGCCTTCCAGCCCTGCTTACGGCAGTCTATGACCAGCTCTTCATACTAGGTCAACTTCCTCTCGTGGGCCTCCTCCAGACAGTCCTCCCATGGCACTGTCAGTTCCAACAAGACGATGTTTTTGGTCGCCTCTGAGACCAGGAGGATACCTGGCCTCAGGGTGGTCGTGGCAATGTGCTGTGGGAACTTCAGCTGTTTCACCAGGTTTACAGAAAGCGGCCAGTCTTGTGCAGTCACCAGGATTCCTGGCTGCTGTGGTTCTTGGCAGCTGCACTCCGGCCTTCACGAAGGTGATCATCTGGGTGCTTGTCTGCAGCTGCTGATTCCCATGCAAGTACCACCGGATTCCGGAACACCTTTTTCCCTGCTCTTACTAGACCACAGGCCCCATAGCAGAAGCGTCCACATCGCGGGGCTGGAAACTGGAAGTATCCCGAGCTAATTCTGCTACCACCATCATCTATTGCCACAAGTGATGGCCACACTGATTGTCGCCAGAAGCTTGCTTCCTTTTCATGACAGCCGATGACAGCGAGGTCAACATTTGTCACAAGATGGACACGAAAAGAAGATACTAGACCACATGAGCTGGGTTGTAGTCCAATCTTCCAACCTACCTCAGTGTGAATCTTTCACTTTAAAAAAAAAAAGCATTTCTCTGCAATTCTAACATTGCAGGGGTGTAACTCTATATTATACATTCTGATATGTTTCTCTTTGCACTATATACTGCATTTGCACTTGCGTATGGGTTGATTGTACTCGCATATAGTATGATTTGTTATGACTGGATAGTGTAAATTGCTTGTTCTAAGCTTCCCCCCAGTATAGTTTCAGTCAAAAACCACTGAATCAAGCACCGACCTGCTTCGCGCTGCCCGGCGCCGTCAGGAGGATCGCCAGTGCATCCAGGATCTGCTGACGGGTCATCCAAAGTTGATTGCCGCGCTCGCCCACCGATTGCATGTCGGTGAAAGGGTCGTTGCTAAGCTGCAGGCTGATGTCCGATGGGAGCTGCTGCAGGAGGGCATGTTTAGAAAGAAAACAGGGCTCGTGGTCACCCGTAAGGGCCAGCATATCGCCCAGCAGGGCCGACAGCCAGCGGTCACCCAGGCCAGTCATCCGCAAGATTTGGGTCACCCGCTCGGCCTCGCTGCGGCCAAACTTACGTAGGAGTAGGGCCTTAAGGGCCTCATATTTATTAGCTGCCGGGGGAGGCGTGGAGAAAAGGCTTAACCAGTCGTGCAGAGGCCAGGTCGAGGACGCTGATAATATTATAGTATTTTGTTGCATCTGCTGTCACACCCTGCAGTGCAAACTGCACCTCGGCCTGGTCAAACCAGATTTCGAGCTCGTCTGCCCACAGCGTAGGCAGCTTCAGCGCAACAATGTGGAGATCATCGGGGTTGGCAGGGCCCAAGGACGGTTGACCGGGTTGTGTGTCCTGTAGAAGATTCGGGTCCATCGCAACTTGCGACAAAATGTCGAGGGTCACCAGTGTAGCGGGTGCGTGAGAGAGCCTGGAATGAAGGTGAGAAGCCAGGAAAATTCTGTCGAGGCTTTAATGAGCACAGCACACTACTCTCCGCTTCAGTGAGAGATTGAAGACTGGTCTCGCACCAAAAATCCCTGGTCTTACCTTTGTAGCTGGAAGCCGCCTCCGGACGTGTCCATCCGGGGATGAACCAGGGAGTGACCTACTCCCCAGGAACTGCCACAATGTTTTTATAAGTAATTTACTAAGCTTTTATATGTCTTTTATGGTGTTTTTATATGCAATGTATTCTATGTAATGTCGTCTTTTAACTGGACCTTGAGTCTGAACATTAAGTTTAATAATAATAATAATAATATAGTAGTTTACATGGTTAACTATTGTGATCAAGTATTCTGCCCTTTTCCTAGTAATGCAGCCTTATCGCTAAAAGACATGCAGTGTTCAAATTAAAGATAGATACAGAAACATGGAGTAACTCAGTGGGTCAGACAGCATCTGGAGAAAAGGAATAGGTGGCATTTCAGGGCGATATCCTTCTTCAGATCCGACCTTCAGACCGGGTCTCGATCCGAAACACCACCTATTTCATTTCTCCAGAGATACTGTCTGACCCGCTGAGTTACTCCAGCTTTTTAGACCTCCCTGGTGGAATAAAACTGGGTGAAAAAAAGGTCTTACCTTCCACTACCTGCAACCTCCGGCAACCACCTTCAACTAGCATCGCAACCGGCTTCGACTAAAAAATTACCGATTTTTAAAACGGCAACCTATTTTAAGTCGCGGCCGGTTTTCAACTTTTTGAAATAATCGCCGGAACATAGAAGAAGTGGAAACCACTTTCGACCATTAGGGAGACTGACAAAAACCTCCGGGAACCGCACAGAAACCTTGGGCGGGGCGCAAAGTCTCCAGAGGTTTCCGTTCAGGTTTCCTAAGTGGGACAGGGGCATAAGATTTCATTTCCCACAGTATGAAGTGCTGCACATTTTTGTGACAAGATTAAAGAACAGCTCAGTTCTTCCCACATTTCCCACAAAGTCAAAAAGGTAAAATGTAATGACATTTACCTTAGTTGGACTGGAGCAACACAGTCTATGTGATGCAAGAATTGAAGATCATTCTTTCAGTGTAACAAAATATCCAGCTGTTCTATTCTACAGTGCTCTTGCCAATCTGCGGCAAACGTTCAGCACTGTTTTTCCAAGGACATAACAGAATGCAAGTCGATGCATGGTGGTGTTTCTATTGCATATATGAAGATACAGCACACAAGACATGTCAGCTCTTGTGAAATAATTTTGCTCTATCTGGCACCTTGATTTATAAATTAGAAGATATTATAGAGGTGTATAACATCATGAGGGGAAAGGATAGGATTAATTCAGGGTAGGGGAGTCAAGAACCAGAGGTTCTTGGTTTCAGGTGAGAGGAACAATATTTAATAGGAGCCAGACGGGCATCTTTTCCACATAGAGGGTGGTGGATATATGGAATGAGCAGCCAGAGGAGGTAGTTGAGACAGGCACTATAACAGCATTTAAAAGACTCTTGGACATGGATAGGATGGTTTAGAGGGACATGGGCCAAATTCAGGCAGGAATAGAAAGGGCATCTTTATCGACATGGACAAGTTGAGCCGAAAGGCCTGATTCCATGTTTTGTGGCTCTATGACCTAAATCTGAATTCAGCCACTGTTGTGATTTGTTAGATACAGGATGATTATTCCCAGGCAATTTTGCTTTCAAAGTCAGATTTCTTGCTGTAAGTTGAAAACATATACAGCTTGAATCAATTCCTGTGTGCCCATTCCCACACACAGCCAATAATCTATCGTGCTCTGAAATATAGTGAGTACTAATTTACTTCTATAAATACATATTGCAGGTTATTAATTGCCCAGGCTTTGCAAATGTAAGTAGCACCAACACCAAAATACTACAATCCATAAGTACCTGATCCATGAAGCAATCCATAATTCTTCCTTTTCTGGCTATTATAATCAAGTAATAGTGGCAAACGACACATTTTATGGATGAAATTATCTTTAAGTGGGTGATGTGATTAGCATTAGATTGTAATTATATGAATTAGAAATTAGATTAGCAGGCTCCAGTAATAACACAGTGAACATTTCCTTAATTGAATGGAGTAACTGGAAAAATATGCTGTGCACACTAATTAACTAAATGAGTCAATTAGTCACAGAACTGATGAGCAACAGAGATAGAGAGAGATAGACAGACACAGAGTTTACTATGTTTTACAGACATAGAAATGGTAAAGATATTTATGAAATAGTTTAATATAAAAGAAATACAGACAATTTTGAGTTTCTTGTCATCTATTACTTTTATCTGCTTGCATGTTTTAGTCCACTGGGATATCAGCGTTAACTACTATTGCTGACAGAAATCACAAAAAGAAGGAAAAATTAATCAAGTCATAGAATTACAGAATGATTAAAATTCAGAAGGAAGCCATTTGCGCCATCCTGTCTGTAGAAGCTCTCAAGTAGTTGACTTATCAAATGTCTGTGCTGAACATGCTGCCAAGATAAACTAGTTTCACCTGCACATGATCCATAATTCCTCCATATCCATGTCCTTATCTAAAAGCCTCTAAAAAACCACTTGTTGAATTACGGGATAAAGGAATCATCTGTTGTAATTCATCGTTCCTTGCAATAATTAGCAATTAGACTTTATGGAGGTCCTAAGTGAGGAAAGATTTTAGGCTGAATACAACTATCTTTTGGAGTCAAATTAACCAACAATACCTCATGTTTTGTATGTGCACATCTTAGGTCTTAGTAAGGTAAAGTGTGTCTTACAAACAATATAATAAACTTAACTTCACTCTCTCTGTCTCTCCTATCCCTGTTGCTCATCAGTTCTGTGTCTTACAAAGATTTTAGTATGGTTAATTAATCTTTTGGTGAATTCATCTTTCTTAGGTCAACTTGAGAGTACTGCTGCTTCAAACAGGGAATGACCTACCTAAGCAAACCTGAAATGTCCAAGCTCATTCCTTCATCTGTCATAATTCAACCAGTGAAGGTTAAGAGGCCTTTAGATAAATAAATGGATATGCAGTGAATGGAGGAATCTGGATCATGTGCAGGTGAGATTAGTTTGTCTTGACATTATGTTCAGCACAGGCATTGTAGCCTGAAGGGCCTGTTCCAGTGCTGTATGTTTAACCAAGTACATTATTGGTTTAATGAATAATCAATCAGAAGAGTATTGGATACCATTGCAGAATGAAATGAACTGACCTGAATTGCCCATTGATGCCCATTCTTTAATACAATTAATCAAGTTGGAGATTTATATTGCTGATATTAGATGTAGATCTGTTCTCCCCTGGTTGACCATACAAACACATATATATGAAAAGTAGTTACTTGTATCTGTTATTCATGCACACTGATGACAGTAGAATGATCAAGGGAATCACGGCAGAGAAAGTATTATTTCTCTGTTATAGAGGAAGATTTTTTTTGGATGGTTAATTAATCTTTCTTAGCTGATATACAGATGAAAATTAATATAAAATAACAATAATAGCCGATTTAATGTTGTGAATTATAAAGAAGTTTAGCTAAAAGATTATTAATTTATGATTACTGAATTATATGTCTTTTATCTAATTAATTAAGAATTTGGGTAAGAAGATGGCGTGGGAGCTCACAATCTGGTGCATTTTCTGATATATATGTCAGTATTAAGGTAGCGTTACTGCTTAAATATTACATATGAACATGCTGTCACTTATGGCTATGAATTTTGGCCATCTTACTCGGAGTCCCCCTCCGCTCATCAGGAGCAGAGGATTTCCCCATTGATGAAAAATAAAAGACTTATTAATGTTTAAGAAATGATGAGATTCACCTGTCAAACACACCATGAATGCCATGCCCCGTGAGAGGGGGGAGGGGCTATAAAACCTGGAAGGGTGGATGTGGCTCAGTCGCTGCATGATGGGGAGGGAGAGGCCATGACTCTCATTCTGACCTGTGAATCAACTGAACACTGAACACATGTCTACTAAACTGTGAGTGTGGTTTATTTGGAACTGTGTTTCGAAGGAATAAATGTTTTTATGTGCCTTTAAACGGTGCCTTTAAATGGTGCCTTTAAAGTGTGGCAATTGGAAAATGTGTGGCTATTGGAAAATGTGTGGCTATTGGAAAATGTGTGGCTATTGGAAAATGTGTGGCTATTGGAAAATGTGTGGCTATTTAAAAATGTGTGGCTATTGAAATCTATATAATTAAAAGTCTAAACTTGACCACTTCCTGTTTGTGCCGTATATTGATTTTAGAAAAAAATGCTACCACTTACAGCTGTGATTTTAGGCCATCTTCCTCCTTTTTTAGTCCCCCTCTGCTCATCAGGTGCAGAGGATTTTTCCCATCGATTAAAAATAAAGAGTTTAAAGAAATGTTGAGATTCTCTCACCTGTCAATCACTGCCATGAAGGCCACACCCATTCTGGGGATGTGGGGAGGAGCTATAAAACCCAGAAGTCTGGACTTGGCTCTGTTGCTGCAAGATGGTGAGCGAGAGGTCACGACTCTCAGTCTGAGCTGGAAATCTACAGAACACTTAGTGTCTACTGACCTGTGAATGCCCTTTATATGTTTTTAAACTGTGCCTTTTGCAACTGTGGCTGTTGAAAATGTGTGGCTATTTAAAATGTGTGGCAATTGAAAATGTTTGGCATTTAAAAATGTGTGGCTATTAAAATGGGCCTTTTGCAACTGGGCCTTTTGCAACTGGGCCTTTTGCAACTGGGCCTATTGAAAGCATGGGCATATTGCAGCTGTGTGCCTATTGCAGCTGTGTGCCTATTGTAACTGTGCCTTTAGCAACTGTGCCTGGAAGGAATAAGCACTTTATTAGGTACGACCGTGTTTACTGCAAAAGTCCCACTCATTTTGTGATTTCTGCTTAATGGACAGGTCACACTGATTGCGTCGTTTCCTGTGAGTGCAGAGGTCGTGCTGAACACGGAAGTGTTGCTGAATGCGGAAGGCCCAAAGTGGAGATGCCGTGCTCAGCCGTTTGAGTATTCAAAAAAGTTTACTGCCATATGTATGGTGTGAGTGTGTCTTTGTGTTTGTATTTCTGTGCGTGTGTCTGTCTGTGCGTGTGTCTGGCTGTTTGTGTGTCTGTATGTGTGTCTGTGTGAGTGTGAGTGTCTGTGTGTGTTAGTGTCTGTATGTGTAAGTGTGTGCACTCTGCTTGAAATGCTGTGAAATTAGATTGGCTGCCTGCACTCTGCTCGGAGTGCTGTGAGGTTGGACTTGCTGCCTGCACTCTGCTTGGAGTATTGTGAGGTTGGACCTGCTGCTTGCACTCTGCTTGGAGTATTGTGAGGTTGGACTTGCTGTCTGCACTCTGCTTGGTGTGCTGTGAGGTTGGGGTTGCTGCCTGCACTCTGCTTGGTGTGCTGAGAGGTTGGACTTGCTGCCTGCACTCTGCTTGGTGTGCTGTGAGGTTGGGCTTGTGGCCTGCATTCCACTTCAAGTGCTGTGTGATTGGATTTACAGGCCTGCCCTGAATTATCACCACTCAATCTCTCTATATTAAAATAGTTTTTTTTAATATCAACAGCAAAGAGCCGACTTCCGGTGGCTGCTATGCAGCAGTGAAGACAGCTGCACAGAGCTCTGCTCCCGACAAATCGAGTTTAAAGTCGGTTTTTATGCCAGGATTGACTGAAAAACTCTTACCAGGTTTGCTGAACATCGTGGGTACTGTCATCATTAGACGATGCTGGTGGGATCGGGATTTAAAACGATTTTACTGGTAAAAATCGGATGAAAAAGCGAAGAGGTCAGAGAGGACCCAAGAAGATTACAATCAGTCTCCAGATCTAAAAAACTCTGGATGAGCTTGAAACAACTCCTGAATCCACTTTTGAATGTTTGGAAGAGGAGCTGGAATCTCAACAACCAACAGTCGAAATGGCTGCAAGAGCTGAAACAAAAGAGTTGAAAGAGAGAAAGAAACGAAAAGCTTGGAAGAAACAGAAAGAGTTAATATTACTAAAGACATTACTAAAGATCTTCAGAAGCAATTTGCTAAAATAAATTCTACAATGCAGAATAATCTTTCTACAATGCGGAATAACCTCTCCACAATGGAGGTTAACCTCTCTAAGAAAATCAACACTAGCTGCGGAGAATTAAAGGAGCTTTGCGTATCTCTGAACCAGCAGTTCAAAGATTTGGAGTCGAGGACTGCTAAAGAATTGGAAAGAATGCAGAGAGATTATAAAAATAAACATGACTAATGATAATGATAAACAGGGCTAATGTAACCCCACTTTTTGCTAATGTAACCCCACTTTTTGCTAATGTAACCCCACTTTTTAAAAAAGGAGGGAGAGAGAAAGCGGGGAATTACAGACCAGTTAGTCTAACATCGGTAGTGGGGAAACTGCTAGAGTCAGTTATTAAAGATGGGATAGCAGCGCATTTGGAAAGTGGTGAAATCATTGGACAAAGTCAGCATGGATTTACGAAAGGTAAATCATGTCTGACAAATCTGATAGAATTTTTCGAGGATGTAACTAGTAGAGTGGATAAGGGAGAACCAGTGGATGTGTTATATCTAGACTTTCAGAAGGCTTTCGACAAGGTCCCGCATAAGAGATTAGCATACAAACTTAAAGCACACGGTATTGGGGGTTCAGTATTGATGTGGATAGAGAACTGGCTAGCAGACAGGAGGCAAAGGGTAGGAGTAAACGGGTCCTTTTCAGAATGGCAGGCAGTGACTAGTGGGGTGCCGCAAGGCTCAGTGCTGGGACCCCAGCTATTTACAATATATATTAATGATTTGGACGAGGGAATTCAATGCAACATCTCCAAATTTGCAGATGATACCAAGCTGGGGGGTATAGTTAGGTGTGAGGAGGATGCTTGGAGGCTGCAGGGTGATTTGGATAGGCTGAGTGAATGGGCAGATGCATGGCAGATGCAGTACAATGTGGATAAATGTGAGGTTATCCACTTTGGTGGCAAAAACATGAGGGTAGACTATTATCTGAATGGTGGCAGATTAGGTAAGGGGGAGATGCAACGAGACCTGGGTGTCATGGTACACCAGTCATTGAAAGTAGGCATGCAGGTGCAGCAGGCAGTGAAGAAAGCAAATGGTATGTTAGCATTCATAGCGAAAGGATTTGAGTATAGGAGCAGGGAGGTTCTACTGCAGTTGTACAGGGTTTTGGTGAGGCCACACCTGGAGTACTGCGTACAGTTTTGGTCTCCAAATCTGAGGAAAGACATCCTTGCCATAGAGGGGGTACAGAGAAGATTCACCAGACTGATTCCTGGGATGTCAGGACTTTCATATGAGGAAAGATTGGATAGACTCGGTTTGTACTCGATGGAATTTAGAAGATTGAGGGGGGATCTTATAGAAACCTACAAAATTCTTAAGGGGTTGGACAAGCTAGATGCTGGAAGATTGTTCCCGATGTTGGGGGAGTCCAGAACAAGGGGTCACAGTCTAAGGATAAGGGGGAATTCCTTTAGGACCGAAATGAGGAAAACATTCTTTACACAGAGAGTGGTGAGTCTCTGGAATTCTCTGCCACAGAAGGTAGTTGAGGCCAGTTCATTGGCTATATTTAAGAGGGCGTTAGATGTGGCACTTGTGGCTAAAGGGATCAGGGGGTATGGAGAGAAGGCAGGTACGGGATACTGAGTTGGATGATCAGCCATGATCACATTGAATGGCGGTGCAGGCTCGAAGGGCCGAATGGCCTACTCCTGCACCTATTTTCTATGTTTCTATGTCTGTGACTCCCTGCTGAAAGTGGAAAAATTGATGGAAGAGATGGAGGGTGAAATGCAGCAGATGGGTCAGGAAATAACTGGTTTAAAAAAAGAACACAACGCGAATTTGGCGCGGACGAAAAACCTGAATGAGAAATGTCAAGATTTGGAAGCCATGTCAAGGAGGCAGAATCTGAGGATAATAGGAGTTAAAGAGGGGGCAGAGCATGGCTCTCAAATATGTGATTGTATAACCAATTTGCTTAAAGATGTTTTCAAACTGCCAGAAAAACCAAAGATAGATGTGGCTCATCGTGTTGGTCACTTCCAAAGAGGAGCGAATGCTTCACCATGTCAAATTATCGTAAAGTTCTTAGATATCTCGACGTTGGAAAATTTGTTAAAAAAGATACCCCATGGAGAAAACGTTACATTTGCTGATAACATTGTTAGATTTTACAGAGACTACCCTCGGTAATCACTGGCAAAAAGACGCCAGTTTAAAAGTGCGTGCAGTATTCTACAAGGACTTCCTGGAGTTCGTTACGGTATTATCTATCCAGCAAAATTTCTAATTACATACAATGCTAAGCAACGCTCATTCACAGATCCGGACTCGGCTTGCAAATATGCCCAAGAGATTTTAAATAAAATTCAAGGAAAAACAGACTAATAAGACATTCACTTGCTTTTTTGTTTCAAACAAGATATTAGAATTGTTCAGACGGCTCTCAGACAGACTTATCTGGCAAGAATGTGTTTTTTAATAACAGAGACCTAACTTCATCTTGAACTGGAAAAATTGAAGCTCAACAGATGGAATGTTCAAGGTCGCAGGCTCTGCGCCAAGTTTTTCAGCCCTGATAATTAATGGACTGTTCTTTTTTTAGTTTTTTAGTTTAGTTTTGATGGTCTGCTTTTGTCTCAGTACTATATGATCTAATATTTACACATACAGCATATAACTAACTAACTAATTAACTAAATATATGCAATAAATTTAATTAACGCTAAAGGTTTAATGTATTATACTAACATAACTAACTATATAGTAGGAAGGATGGGGGAGGTTAGACAGATATTTTAAATACTAAATATTAATTATTAATTAACATATAGGCAAATTAAAAGTGATTGCTGACGTGGTACTTTAACCCATAATAACTCCATTTTATTTTAAATCTTCTGCTTTTCCTTTATTTTATTTTAAATTTGTTGGCTTTTAATTGAACTGACATGATCATTTTCGTTATAAGTGGACGAAACCGACTTACGTTGGATGATACTTTACTACGGGGGGCAAAGCCCAGTGCATAATTCCATCGACAGAGGTCAATTTAAAATTAATCTTACCCACCATAGATGGCTTTTTTGTAAGATATCGCTTTTTTGATAACTTACACTCACTTCTTTTGTTTATTCATTATTATGAGTTGGATAATTTAACAACCTTTATAAACACTTCATTTTATGTTTTTCTCTTTCCCTTAATTATGTTTAATAGTGTCAGGAGATGTAAATCTAGTGCAGAAATTATGAAGAACAACCCTGGACTCAAGATTTCGAGGTACTTGGCTGCATCACATGAATCATACATTCTGGTAATAATAGCCAATGCAAGATAATAGTGGAATAAACACCGGAGGTCTCACTTTCTGTAGTTGGAACATTAGAGGTGCGACTGAGCCAATGAAGAGGGGTAAAATTCTGGCACAATTAAAATCATTAAACATGGACATTGCTTTTCTACAAGAAACGCATTTGAAATAACAAACTCAGATCAGATTAAGGGCAAACTGGATGGGTCAAACTTACTACTCCGCATTCACTTCTAAAGCAAGAGGCACAGGCATTATAACTCGGAATGGTATACCTTTTAAATTAAAGAAGTCTATATCTGATAAAGAGGAAAGATACGTTATAGTCACGGGAGAAATTTATAATACACCATTAACTATGATAAATATTTATGCACCTAATTTTGATAACCCCCAATTTTTAAAGACAATAGTAGATATAATTGCAGAGCATAATTATCAAAATATAATAAAGGGGGGAGATTTCAATTGTGTTATAGACCCATATTTAGATAAATCAATAAATGTAGGGAAGCGTCTTGGATAATCTAAGACCTGTGAATTCTTAAATATATAAAAAATAATAACGTAACTGATGTTTGGAGCATACCAAACCCAATTGGAAGGTAATATTCATTATACTCATCGGTTCATAAAACATACTCACGAATTGACTATTTCTTATTGGATACAAAATTAATCCCGTATACGACTAAACCATCATACCATAACAATATTATTTCCGATCATTCACCACTGACTTTTATACTTAAAATTGAGGGAATGCTGGATATAAAACCTTTTTGGAGATTTAACGCACAAATATTAAATAACCCGCAGGGTTATGAGTATATAAAAGAACAAACAAAAAATGTTTCCAAGATAAATGAGACGCCGGGTATTTCTGTATCATTATTATGGGAAACCTTTAAGGCATACATCCGTGGTGCTATAATCTCTTATCAAAGTTTTAAAATAAAGAAAATAAAAGAGGACTTCAGAGGATTGAACTGGAAATATAATTATTAGAACTGGACAATGCAAATGACCCAACCATAGATAAACATAATAAGATAACTTTATTGAAATACAATAGAATATTATTGGCAAGAGTAATAAGACTATTCCAAATTACAAAACAGGCACACTTTGAATTTGGGGATAACCCACATAAATTATTAGTGAGGCAACTGAAGGAACAAGAAAAGGAAAATACTATCACCAAAATTAAATCTGAAAAGGGCGAGCTTCTAACACTACCAAAGGATATTAATAAAAGGTTTGCCCAATTTTATCATAATTTATACACAACTAAAATAAATACAGATGATAGTAAAATTACAATTTTTTTAGATAATTGCAACCTCCCTAAACTAGTGAAGAAATAATACAAACAATAAACTCATTGAAAAATGGGAAGACCCCAGGACCAGATGGTTTTAGCAATGAATTTTATAAACAATTTCAGGAGTTAATTGTACCAAGATTATTCAACTTATCCACGCAGGCTTATACCGAAAATAAACTAACAAAAATTTTAGCTGAATCAACAATAACACTTACACCAAAAAAAGATAAAGACTTAGAGGAACCGGGTTCTTACAGAGCTATATCACTTATAAACACAGATCAGAAAATTTTAGCAAAGATTCTAGCAAGAAGACTGAATAATTATATTAGCAAATTGGTAAACCCGGATCAAACGGGATTTATACCCAAAAGACAATCATTTAATAACTTGAGAAGGCTTTTCAATATAATGTATTCTCACAAAGAGGACATTGAAGATATTTCAGTCGTTACATTGGATGCGGAGAAGGCATTTGATCAGGTAGAATGGCAGTATTTATAAAAGGTACTCCAAAAATTTAATACAGGAGAGAATTTTATTAGATGGGTTAAATTACTTTATGATAAACCTATGGCAAGAATATTAACTAATAATATGTTATCTCCAAAATTTTATTTATCAAGGGGTAATAGGCAGGGATGTGCCTTATCACCATTGCTATTTGCCCTTATGATAGAACCGCTGGCTGAAAGGATTAGAAATCATCTGAATATTCACGAATATAATACTAAGGAATCAAAGAAAAAAATTCATTATATGCTGACGATATTCTTTTATATATTACTAATACACAAATGAGTATCCCCACCTTATTAACATTAATCAAGGAATTTGGTTCTTTTTCAGGATATAGAATAAATTGGAATAAAAGCGAAATTATGTCTTTGAAACCACAGGATGCGAGACACTTATTAAAATTCCCTTTTAAAATTGCAACAGAAAAATTCAAGTATTTGGGTATTCAAATTACGAAAAGACACAAATCATTATTTAGTGCCAATTTTATGCCACTATTAAATAAACTGAATGTTATGATTAAATTTTGGAAAATGCTACCGTTCTCATTGATAGGTAGAATTAACGCTATAAAAATGACTTTCTTACCACAATTAATATATTTGTTTCAAGCGATCCCAATATATATTCCAAAATATTCTTTCAAAAAACTAGATTCTAATATCACTAATTTTACATGCGATTATAGAGCACACAGAATTCAACGAAAGCATTTGTGTAAACCTAAAGAAGTTGGGGGTTTATCATTACCTAACTTTATGTATTACTACTGGGCAGTGCATATAAAGAACATAATGTACTGGTTGGATAATTCCACTCACCATTCGAAGTGGATAAGAATGGAGAAAGAGGAGTGTTTCCCGTACGATATAGGAACGATCTTGTTCTCACCGGTAAAATTGAATAGTATAACATATAAGAAGAACCCAATTATTCACAATACAATAAGAATTTAGAAATAAATAAAATTATCCTTGAAATTAAATAATCTATCAGTACAAACCCCAATATTGAATAATCCTGCATTCAAACCATCTCTTATCGACAAAACATATAAACATTGGGATAGACTGGGAATTAGGAAAGTAGGAGATATGTATGAATTGGGTAAATTGTTATCATTTCAACAATTAAAATCAAAATTTGAACTGAATGATAACCAATATTTTAAATATATACAGATATGTGACTTTATGAAGAAATATATAACCAGATTTCAAACTATATTTTTAGACCCTTTAGAAAAAGCAATGAATATTAAGGCCGATTCACAAAAACTAATATCATATTTTTATAATAGTATTTTAAATAGAGAATTACCCTCAACAGAGGCACTAAGAGAAGATTGGGAACATGAACAAATGATAAAGATTCCGAAAGTTAGATTGGAAAAGTATCTGATGAACACACATAATTGTTCCATTAATGCAAGACATAATCTAATTCAATTTAAATTATAACATAGACTATATTATTCAAAAACAAGGTTGAATAAATTCTACTCAAATGTTTCTCCTAGATGCGATAAATGTTTGTTTCAAAATGCCAATATAACACATGTAGGATGTATAAAGCTGAATACACTTTGGAGCGATATATTTACAAAGCTCTTCAAGTCAAGAATAGAACCAAATACGGAATGGATTATATTTGGAATAATAGTAGAATATATCAAGTTAAACAAATACCAAGTATTCTTGAATTATGGGTTAATAATTTGAAAGAAATTGATACTAACATTTTGGAAAAATACAGCTATACCAACTATTAAAATGTGGATTAGTAATATGACGGACATAGCTCACCTTGAAGAAATGAGACTCTGCCTAATAGATAAATATGACTGATTCTTAAGGAGTTGGTCCCCTTTCATCGACTTTTTGAAATCATGTGATGCAGCAGTAACGTAAAGATTACTGATTTCAGGTCAGGTAGTGGGTAGAATTACATCTCCGAACAAAGATTTGAAATTTTTCTTTTTTAAGGGTCTTTTTTCTCCTATTTTTACTTTCTACTTTTTCTTTTATTATATACACACTTCACGTTTTTCTATTTTCTACTATCTATTTTTCCTCTTTTTCTTCTCTCTATTTCTTGTCTTGTTTTAATTTCCTTTTCAAAAACATAAAACTAGAGGTTGTACATAGAATGTATTACATTATGACATAGTTGGCACTTAAAATTAGGTGCCACTGTATTGTTTTGTACTGTAGTAACTTTTAATAAAATAAACACAAAACAACCAAAAAAAACCCAGCAAAGAGTCATCAAGAGGCAGTGAGCAGCAGAAAACAACAAGAGACACAACAACAAATAACTTAAAAAATCTCATCTTTAACATTTAAATTGTTGTTATATTTTAAGAGTCATTCACATTTTAAACTTTAATAAATCCTCTTTCCACTTGCCATGCCTGCGTGTTCTTCATCACAAAGAGTCATCAACACCGCCCAAAAAATCACTGGCTGCCCACTGCCCGCCCTGAAGGACATCTTCAGCTCTCGCTGCCTTGGCAGGGCAGCCAACATCCTGAAGAACCCTTCCCACCCTGGTCACAGCCTGTTCCACCTGCTGCCCTCTGGCAGACGGTACAGGTCTTTCAAAACGCGCACGAACAGACTCAGAGACAGCTTCTACCCCATAGCAATACGTGAGCTTAACAATGCAAAATAAGAAATAACACTCACATTCAAACTGAATTATTGTTTAATTGTTTTTTTTTAATATGTATATATTTTCACCCTTCCTATATTTTAACATTGTTCTTGTGAACTGCACCGTTGGATTGACTTTTAAATTTTGTTGCACCATGTGCAATGACAATAAAGAGATTCTGATTCTGACAATAGGAACCGAATAGGAAGGAATGGCTGCGCTGTCAGAGAGCCACTAAGAGTGCATGGGGTGGGAGAAGTTGAGAGGAGATGGACTGAATGCGTGGGGGGGGGGGGGGGGGGGGGGTTGATGGCAAGGAGCAGAGTGGGGGGGTGGGGGGTGAAGGAGGAGGGTCGACTGAGTGAACTGCCACTTCGCTAGCCATGAGTGACTGGACTGCCAGCCCAACAGCCATGAGTAAGTGAACTGTTAGCCCACCAGCTGTAAGTGACTGAATTGCCAGCCCACCAGCCATGACTTAGTGAACTGCCAGCCCACCAGCCATGACTCACTGAACTGCAAGTCCAAGAATCCATTCAGTCCACAAGGACCATACTAGCCCTCTGGAAACCAGTCCCTTCAGTGCACAACACCCATACTAGCGCTCCAGAGATCCACGAAAGGATAGACTTTCCTCCTTCATTGCTGTGATTTGTAAAAAAAGATGAAAATGTCTCAAATTGATTGTCCACCCTCTCCCCCTCTGTCACACAGTTTGTCACCTGTTTTCGGCAGTTTTTGGCAGTTTCTCAGCTGCCAGCCCACCAGGCCTGAGTTACTGAGCTGCTGGCCTGAGTGACTGAGCTGCCAGTCCAAGAACCATTCAGCCCACAATGTCCATACTAGCCCTCTGGAAACCAGTCCCTTTGAACCACAACACCCATACTAGCGCTCCAGATAGCCAGCAATATTGGAATTGGTGGAGAGGTGGAATATTGCATTTGGGGACCAATGGGTCCCACTTAGTGTAGTATTCCTCTAAACCTATCCTATCCATACCTGGCTAAATGTTTCTTAAACGTTGCAATAGTACCTGCCTCAACTACCTCTTCCAACAACTCATTCCATACACTCACCACCCCTTTGTGTAAAAACGTTGCACCTTAGGTTCCTATTAAATCTTTCCTTCCCTCACCTTAAACCTATTTTCTCTGATTCTCGATTCCCCAACTCTGGGCAAGAGACACTGTGCATTTACCCAATCTTTTGCTCTCATGATTTTGTACACTTCTATAAGATCACCCCTCATCCTCCTGTGCCTCAAGGATTAGAGTCGTAGCCTGCTCAACCACTCCCTATAGCTCAGGTCATTCAATTCTGGCAACATCCTCGTAAATCTTCTCTGCACCTTTTCTAGCTTGACAACATCTTTCTTTTAAGGTTCTATGTTCAAACTTTCTAGCGCACTCAATTAACCAGCAAATGTATCAGTTTAGTTTTCAAAATGCAACTCTTGAAGGAATGCAGTATTTAAAATTCACATTGCTCTGCATATTGGCTTGAGGACATAGTTAGACATATGTCAATGAACTAAGAGGAGCATCTTTGGTTGATATTTTAAAATCCTAAATTCTGTCCTTATTAATTATTAGCATTCTTAAATTATTATTTAATAGCACCAAAATATGGATAGCCATGAAACAAAGTTGACTGATACAAAACCATTGTTAGGGAAAAGCTTTACAGAAGTACCATAGTGCCACCACCGATGGAAAAGTTGAATTACAAAGTCAACATGGACATGGATGTCCATGTTGACTTTGGATGTGGAAGTTCATAATGGAAAATATTTACAGTTCATGACACCTGAGGTAGTTTCAAATATATTATTGTCTCTCCATATCTTTACTCGTCACCAACTCCACAGAGTTCATTCTCTATCCTTTCTCTTATATGCCTTCTTACTCCCCTGTAAATATAGGTGCTGCAATGTTCCTCTCTTCCTTTTCCATTGAAGATATTGCATTTTCTATTTTATAATTGATTAGTTTTATTTGAGAAAGAACTCAAATTAAAGTGCGGACAGAAACTCTTTATCTTACTCTCCTTGTCCAAATCTTTACATCTATCTGTATCTATCTTCAGAAAGTATAAATTGTAATCAATTTCTCTTAAAGGCACATAATTATCATGGATTTTTTTTTCTGTTAACGTAATGTATAGACAATTAATTCCTTTTAAAACCCAAATGAAGTTTTGGAAATTGATTGAACAATACTTGATTGAGCAAAACACCCTTCAGCCCACCCAGTCCATGCTGAACACAGATCACCCATTGACACGTTCCATATTATCACTCTTTGACATCCACTCCCTACACACCAGGGGCAATTTACAGAGCCAATTAACCAACAAACATGCACATCTTTGGGATGTGGGAGGAAACTGGAGCACCCAGAGCAAATTTACATGGTTGCAGGGATAACGTGCGAATGCCGCATAGACAACACCCGGGGAAAAATCGAACCTGGTTCTCTGGTGCAGTGAGAGAACAGCCTTACCAGCTGTGCCATTATGCTATCCATGTAAAAGATGAGTATTCTTATGCCCCTGTCCCACTTAGGAAACCTGAGCGGAAACCTCTGGAGACTTTGTGCTCCACCCAAGGTTTCCGTGCGGTTTCCGGAGGTTCCCAGAGGTTTTTGTCAGTTTCGAACAATAGGGAGACTGACAAAAACCTCCAGAATCAGAATCAGAATCAGAATGCCTTTTATTGTCACTATACACATGTACAATGAAATTAAAAGCTGCTCCTACTCAGTGCAAAACAAAACAATAAAGGGGGGGGGGGGGGGAGATAAGGTGCACAGTTTCTGCAGCGCTATATACATATCTATAAAAGGACAATCGATAAATAGAATGGATAAATAGGATTCCTATATCCAGTATAGGTTATTGCACATATTGGAAATTATAGTTACAGTACAAATTACAGTAGGTGGATAGATGAAAATCCAGGGGTTAGGCTGTGAAGTCAGTGCATGTGTGAGTTCAGGGAGATAATGGATTTTGGAAAGAAACTGTTCTTGAGTCTATTTGTCCTTGTGCTGATGCACCTATAGCGCCTCCCAGGTTGAACAGGCCAAATGCAGGATGAGAGCTGTCCTTGCTAATGTTCTTCGCCCTGCTGAGGCAGCGGGAGGTGTAAATGTCCACCAGAGAGGGGAGAGGGCAGCTGATGATCTTCTGTGCTGCCCTAACTACCCTCTGAAGCCTCTCCCTGTCTGTCATGGTGCAGCTGCCGTAGCTGAGGCTCCGGAAACCACACGGAAACCTTGGGTGGGGCGCAAAGTCTCCAGAGATTTCCGTTCAGGTTTCCTAAGTGGGACAGGGGCATTCCTGACCTTATGTTCACCACCTCTTCGATTCCAAGTCTCAACTCACATTTGTATCTGAAGAATGTCCCAGTCTGAAAAAGGGTCCTGACCAGAAACATTACCTATCCTTTTCTTCCAGAATGCTGCCTGACCCACTGAGTTACTCCAACACTTAGTCTACCTTCATCACTGTACTGGGTCTTTGGTCCAAAGCTGCAATATGGTCAAGAGCAGAATAACCATGGCAAACCCAAACTGGTTATTGGTGAAAAGCTAAGAAAAACACAAAATGCTGGAATAACTCAGCGCGTCAGAAGGCATCTTTGGAGTGAATGGGTAGGTGACATTTTGGGTCATGGCCTTGAGTAGTAGGGAGAGCTGGAAAAAGGCAGGATAAAACACGTCGTTTTTATTACATTTGTGAATAGCTTATTGGAGAGCAGGTGACGCTTGATATCAATGTTGAACACACCTTTCATCACCTTGCTGATGCTTGTGAGTGGACTGATGGAGCCGGTGCCCCCCCCCCCTCCACCACTCCCGCCCAGCTCCCGACGGCCCAGGGTTGCCCCAGACGTCCCCAGCCGCCCTGGATGTCCACGGCCGCCCCCAGATGGGACACTCGGGAGGGGACGGGGATGGCCTAGCGATGGCTGGTTAGGGACAAGACGCAGGTAGCGTAGGCTTGGCGATCGCTTCGCCCAACACCTCCGCTCGGTGCGCAATAACCAACCTGATCTCCCGGTGGCTCAGCATTTCAACTCCCCCTCCCATTCCGAATCCGACCTTTCTGTCCTGGGCCTCCTCCATGGCCAGAGTGATGCCCACTGTAAATTGGAGGAACAGCACCTCATATTTAGCTTGGGTAGTTTACACTCCAGTGGTATGAACATTTACTTCTCCATTTTCAGGTAGTCCCTGCTTTCTCCTTCTTTACCCTCCCCTTCTCAGCTCTCCCACAGCCCACTGTCTCCGCCTCTTCCTTTCTTCTTCCCGCCCCTCCCCACCCCCACATCAGTCTGAAGAAAGGACTCGACCTGAAACGTCGCCTATTTCCTTTGCTCAATAGATGCTGCCGCACTCGCTGAGTTTCTGCAGTATTTTTGTATACCTTGAACAAAATGAAAATCTGTTTCATATGTGGTCAGAGCCATGAGATGATACTGTTTTTCTACTAAAAATATAGATGCAGCATTTTAAAGCATCCCAAAGTTCATCCTTCGTTAAGCTACTATTATGTCAGAGACCATTGGTAAAGTAATCTCACGCACGTCACGACACTCTTGAGATAGCAATGATGAATCATCTAGATGTAGTTTGTTGATTAATAGCTTCTTTATTGTAGAAATACTGAACAATGAAATAACTCTTACCTTCCGTGCTTAATCGTTGTCCCAATCATGCTCGTGGTCATGATGATAATGTGTGGTAGACATGGTAGAAAAATGTATCATCTCATGGCTCTGACATCAAAACCAAAACTAATCTATCTGAGTGTCTGCGCTAGACTCTTCTGGCTAAAAACACACCCAGACTACGTAAATAACTCCACCCACATTGACACAGGCAGATAACAATTAAATGTAACTACACATTCGGCTATAATAAACTTATTTAAGCTAAATGGCTCCTACACATATGATTTCTTAGGATAGCTTATAAAGTACAGTCTCCTGCAGCCACAAACATTTTACTAGCACTACACCATCTAGGTTTCCTTAGCAGTGTTCTCATGGCATCATTATAGTCCACCTTTAGTCTCTGCAAACTTGTATTTTCGTAGTTAGACAATAGATGCGCAGTATAATGGTGTGCAATATGCTCTAAACAGAGACATCTTCACCACATCTGTACACGCACTAAACTTACGCAAGAGAATATTGGCCTGTACATACCGCATACGTCATTGCCTATAAATATCCTCATCGTCTGTCATTTGTTCTGTAATAAAGTGCCCAAGTTTGCACGTTCTTCCTGCGACTGCATGGGTTTCCTCCTTGTGCTCTAGTTTCTTCCCACATTCCAAAGATGTGTGGGTTGTTGGGGTGACGCCTGTATGGTCATGAGTAGTCGCCCAAAGAGTCATATCTTTTTCTGGTCACTGCTGGATTTTCAACATTTTGAAATTTTTCGGTGAACTGCTGCGACTATGACGGGTGCTGGCAGTCGCCCAAAAGATCGCGTGAGTGGGACAAGCCCTTTAGATCCTTCTTTGAGGGCTTTCATCAAAAATATCATCTGTACACGTTTCAAGACATGCTGCCTGACCCGGTAAAAAAGTGCTGAAGTAACTCAGCGGGTACGACCTGCTGAGTTACTCCAGCACTTTACATCCATAACAATTATGAACATTTACAGAGTAGCCTAAAATGAAGCGAAACTGTATCAAGGTGTTTTATGGGAATGTTATCAAACAGAGGATTGTCATCCAATTATACAATGAGATATAATACCAAATGTCCAAAGCTCTGGTTGTTAAGGGAAGGTTAAGGGAGCATATTAAGGATGGGAAACAGGTAGAACAGTGGAGAGTTCAGGAGGGAATCTTGAGCAGCTAAAGGCAGAATTGATAATAGTGGAGGGATTCAGGATTATTTCCACAAGCTGTAAGTGGAGATCTAGATATACTGGTGAGTTATAGGTCTGCAGGGGATTACACAGATGGAGGGGTGTGAGAGCATGGAGAGATTTGAAAACAAGAGTATGAATTTTATTTAAAATCAATTTTGTTAATCACCACTTATGTAGTCTTTTGGCGTTTCCATTCAAACTATTTATTGCCAGCACATAGGAGCATTTGCTGCTGAAAGAATAAACTGGAACAAGTAATTTTCCTTTTATTGCTTTCAGAGACCATTGGCACACAAAAATAAATCCAAACAGGATTGGCAAATGGTAATTACATCTTTTCTTTCATGATTTTATTATTCAGGCGGAATGTTGTTGCATGTACTCTTCTTTCAGTGTTGTAGACTTTTAAATCCATATTTTGACATTGTTCAGCCACTGCAATAAGTATGTGTTCATTGTATTTGTCTTATGAAATTTGATTCAATTGTCACATTTCAAAAACATGATATATTGTCATTTTACAACTCACTTGTTGCCTCTGCAGTGTCGCTTTGGACTAATCTATGATGGTTTATTTTTATTTTGATTTAACTAAGAAAAGGCAAAGCTTTGTGGAAATTCGGACATTCCTGGTGCCGCACATGGCAAAATGGCAATTTAACAAATAAATCAGGAAATCATAAACTCGAGTTATATCCAAATTCACAATACTGCTCAAAATTGAATTGAAAAAGGAAGGATTTTATTATGCTTTTCTGATCCCTTTGTAAACATTTTACTTTGGGTGATTTATAATATTCTTTTTACATCGAGCTGGAAAACCCTTTCTGAAATGAGAGGTGACATTGCTTTTAGAAAAAGCACATAAAGATTTTGATATGCCATGGAAATAAGTGTGTGTGGAAAAACTTGCAGTTTGATTCAATAGAATTAGAAAATAATCAGTGAAACCCATTGTTAAAATGTATATAAGGGAATGGGAAAATGGTCAACAGGTCAGTCCACATTTATAGAGAGGAAAATTGAGAAAGTGACCTTTCGTCAGGTACGACAGACGTAGCCTTGGTAACGGGTATCATTTCTGTTGTAATATATATGTATTCAATTCATCTTGAGAGCTTATGTGTGTTACTGGTTTGATCTTTGACAGATGCCATGTCGGTTGATCACTGTAGGGGTCTGTTTGCAGAAATATGCACTCAGCAAACTGAGAAAATAAATGCAATTCCTAAAGGATGAAACTCCATCCCCACCTTTTATTGTATGTCAAGATATAATAGGTTTGACATGAGCAAGTTATACTTTACTGAGGAAAAGAGAATGGGGGAAGCAAATAAAATGGGAATTACTTCCTGCGCCAACATTGACTTATTGCAGGTCCATTGCACCAATCATTTCAATATATATAGTCTGGCTGCATATACAATGGGGAAGTTTTTTTTAACAATAATTTTGGATTAACCTAATTATTTATAAGTGGTTTGGGCATGTTTAGTTAACTATTTATTTCTAAATCTATTTTGATTCATTTTTTAAATATTTACTGAATTAAAGAGACATTTAAAAATCTTTAAGTAACCCCCTAACTTTTACAGCTGGCAGTGCCAGTGATAGAACTTTGTGAATTGTCAATGCAATTAAGGTGTGGTGTCATTGGAAGATCATTCATCCATATTATTGTAATTTCCTAATCTCTCACTTTTCCGAAATTTGTTCACCTGCAAACCCATTTCTGTTTCAATCATTTATATCCTTCTGCCATTCTCAGTTATCCAACTGGAGGGATCTCATAGAAATTATAATTAAGTAATCTTATGTAGATACTAACATTGTTTTAGTTTTTAGTTTTAGAGATACAGGGTTGAAATAGGCACTTCGGCCCACCAAGTCTCCACCAATCAGCAATTAACCTACAAAAATGTTGGAATTGATCATAATCACTGTTAATGCTGAGTCTGCATGGCTGTAAAACACATGGTGGAAGGATGAGGTTGCTTTGTACGTCATTGAACTGTGTAAGAGGCCAAGGGCAGCAAAGTCATTGTGAGAATGGATTTGGGGCAAAGAATTCACTTGGAAGATGATCTATAGCTCAGGGTCATGCTTCAATACTCAGTGAAGTATTCTGCAAAATGCTCACACATTCTACAATAAAGAGGAGGGTACTTAATTTGTATCTTTATTTGTTTGGACAATCATAACTATTTTCTCATATCAGACTGAAGGGCCAGGCCTTCATATGCAATTAAACAAAAAAATACATAGATTTCTGGTCACAACTAGGATGATTCTAAAAATAATATTGTTAACAGAACCAGCTGCAGCTTGTTGCTGCTTCAGATCACTTGCTTACATTTTTACGGGAACAATTTTTATGCAAGGATACATTGAAAGTGATGATGGAAATATTGATCCAAAGGACAACAGACTAATTTGACAACACTATTTTCATGTTGCTTTGTATAATGCTATAAAACATGTGGACATTGGTAATAAAAAGTGTTGCACTGCAGATAAGTTACTGAAGATATGTCTCCCAAGAGAGACAAGGTAGCCTAAATGAAATGCCTCGGTTCATAGGATAACAGGTTTAGATCTCTCATCAACCAGATGTTATGTTTTACTAGGCTAAGTGGGACCTGTTGGGTCCCATTCTCACATGGGAGGCCTGGTCCTCCAAACCAATATTCCACCATTCACGCATAGCCCCCAACTGCGGGGGATGGGGAGAGGGTGTGTGGGGGAGGGTGTGTGTGGGGGAGCGGTGTGGACGGAGGGGATGTGTATGTGGGTGGGAGACATGTGGGGGGAGGGGGGTTTGTGGGGGTGGGGGTGGCATATGTGGGAGGGGTGTGTGTGGTGGGGGAGGGGGTGTGTGTGTTCAGTGGCTCCCGGCTCATTGTGGTGGTCACCAATGCCGCCTGCGGGCACAGTCCTGCCCACGGAACACAGCCCCCACCTGCGAACACAGCCACGCCCACCCGCGAACACAGCCTCTGCCCGCCCGTGAACACAGCACATGCCCGCCCGTGGACACAGCCCCCACCTGCCTGTGAACACAGCACCCAACCATGGACACAGCCCCCACCCGCCTGCCTGTGGACATATCCCCCGCCCACCCATGGGCACAGCCCCACTCACACTCTGCTCCTTCAGCTTTATTGTCGCTGCCAGTGATTGACAGCTGGTGCCGGAAGGGACGTCGCCATCCCGGCGAGTGACAGGAGAGAAGACCAATAACCTTTGTAATATTTCACCGATCGGAGAAAAACTTAATGCACTTGCAGCACAGGAGAGTGCCGAGTAAGTTGGCGAAAAATCGTAGCGCTATTGGGTACCACTTTTGCGCAAATTTAAAAACAACCCAAACTGGAAGCGGAGAAGATGAGAGTTTTATAAGTATACTAGACCAAGTGGGAGTGATAGGAGAGAAGACCAATAACTTTTGTAATATTTCACCGATCAGAGCAAAACTTAATGCACTTGCAGCACAGGAGAATGGCGAGTAAGTTGGTGAAAAATCGTAGCGCTATTGGGTACCGTTTTCGCGCAAATTTAAAAACAACGCAAACTGGAAGCGGAGAAGAGGAGAGTTTTATAAGTATACTAGACCAAGTGGGACCCGTTGGGTCCCTGTCACACGGGAGGCCTGGTCCCCCAACGCAACCTGTTCCCCAACGCAATATTCTACCACTGATCCATAGCCCCCACGGGAGGCCTGGCCCCCAATGCAACACGTTTCCCAATGCAATATTCCACCACTTACCTACAAGACTACAAAAAGTAGTAAACACTGCCCAGTCCATCATCGGCTCTGACTTCCCTTCTATCAAGGGGATCTATCACAGTCGCTGCCTCAAAGGCTGGCAGCATCATCAAGGACCCACACCATCCTGGCCACTCATTTATCTCCCCACTGCCTTCAGGTAGAAGGTACAGGAGCCTGAAGCCTACAACGTCCAGGTTCTTGAACAGCTTCTTCCCCACAGCCATCAGGTTATTAAACTGAACTGTAACAAATCTCTGAACGTTAATAGACCATTATCTGTTTATTTACACTTTATCTGCTTATTTATTGATGTATATATTGATATAATGGTATATGGACTCACTGATATGTTCTGTATTCATGCCTACTATATTCTGTTGTGCTGAAGCAGACAAGTATTTCATTTTCCTATCTGGGACACATGACAATAAACTCTCTTGATTCTTGACTCTTGACGTGACTTGACATAGCCGACAACTGCGCAGGGGCTACTCATTTCACCATATGCACCCTCTCTCATTTTTAAACTTAAAAAAAAATGCAATTGCACTTGCTAGCTCGCAGAACTAAGTGTACTAAGACTTAATAAAAAATGCATTTGCACTTGTTAGGACTAGCAGAACTCAGTGTACTGTGACTTTAAAAAAATGCATTTGCACTTGCTTGGGCTAGCAGGACTCTGTGCACTTGGATAGCAACAATGTTGCGAGTAGGGTTACAATCTCATTGTGATGTCACAGCTGTAAGCACAGTGAATAAGCAGTTATTTTTTTCCAAGTTTCTTCAGATATTTGAATATTTTGATTAATGACTCGAGAAATAATGCATTAATTTTTTAGATAAGGCATTTTGACTTCACAGGATAAATCTCTACCGGAATGTGTAAACATTTTACCATTAGCGCTTCATTTTTTGAAGATAAGTGATCGCACATGAACAAATAAATACACAGGGAGAGAGGGAGAGGGAGAGGAAGAGGGAGCTCTGGTTCGCTCGGCTACAGGGCCTGACTTGCTCATCCTTTCTGCGTCTTCTGCTCCTGCGAGCATGCGTCGAACAAAGCTCTTGGGAGTTCTCGGGAAACCCAAGCCGAGGCACAAGCGTACATTGACCAAAGGTCTCGGGAGTTCTCGTGAGCTCTCTGGTACAGGGCCCGAGCTGAGCCGAGGTGCGAGCGGGCGAACGTCGACCAAAGGCAGCCGCAGTCTTCAGCAGTGATCTTTGGTCTTCAGTTGACCGACTGTTGAATAACGGGGGAAGGAGGGACGGGTGGGGGGTGACATCACTCGCCTCACGAGCAGACAGCAGGCAGGCAGATCCATTGTAAGGTACTCTGCCACAGAAGGTAGTTGAGGCCAGTTCATTGGCTATATTTAAGAGGGCGTTAGATGTGGCACTTGTGGCTAAAGGGATCAGGGGGTATGGAGAGAAGGCAGGTACGGGATACTGAGTTGGATGATCAGCCATGATCACATTGAATGGCGGTGCAGGCTCGAAGGGCCGAATGGCCTACTCCTGCACCTATTTTTCTATGTTTTTCTATGTAACATCATCAGCCAATCATCAGCCAAAAACAGGCTTTTTGATTTCAAAATTTTATCAGATATGTGAACATTTTGATTAATAACTCGAGAAATAACGCATGAACTTTTCAGATAAGGTGATCTTTGACTTCACAGGATAAATCTCTACCAGAATATGTAAACATTTTACTATTAGTGCGTCATTTTTTCGAGAAGATGTGATCGCACACGAACAAATAAAAACACACACACACCCCCACTCCCAAGATCAGAGTTTTAATAATATATGATATGGATATGGATGGATATGGATAGATATATCACATGCATTAAAAATAGAAAGTGGTTCTTATGAATCATTTTTTATCATATATTTGCCATAAAAAGTGGTTTTGAAATTTTGGTTTATTTTTCAATATGCAGTATTTATGCTGCAGCTAGGGCAAATATTCCTCCTATAAAGGACAAGAAGATTTCCAATCGTGGAAATCTAAAATAAATGTAAAACCATAGCTGATTTTAAAATTCCCGTGCTAAAGTTAATTAAGTGGGTAATGACCTCAACGGGGGAATCAGTTTGCATTATTGCCTCTGTGCATTGGAAAGCTTAGCACTTCTGTTACCAGTGAAAGAGAAGTAGCCATTTAGAGTTGATCATTCAATTGTATTGTTTTGTTTTGTTCAAGACTGTTTTGGATTGATTTTAGATATTACAAAATTTTGACAACTGAAAAATTTCCAAACAAGAGAATGTACTACAATGCAATGTAATAGATTGGGTTAAAGATGAATTGACTTTGTGATAAAAGCAAGTGAAATTCACATTTTGAAATGCTTTGCAACTCGAGTCTCATTTTTAGTTTTGAGATATAGTGTAGAAACAGGCCCACCAAGTTTGCAATATTCTACACACTAGAACCAATTTACAATTTGTATTTATCAAAGCCAATGAACCTACAAACCTGTACGTCTTTGGTGTGTTGGAGGGAACCAGAACACCTGGTGAAAACCCACATGATCATAGGGAGAACGCACAAACTCCGTACGGACAGCACTCCATATCAGGATCGAACCCAAGTCTCTGGTGTTGTAAGGCAGCAACTAAACTGTTGTGCCACCATGCCGCCCTTTTGATAAATGTAGAATTTATCTGTAAACTTCAAATACCACAGCATGCTAACAATTTGAATTTAAGAATTATATGCCTTCAAGAGCATAGACATAGAAACATAGAAACATAGAAATTAGGTGCAGGAGTAGGCCCTTCGGCCCTTCGAGCCTGCACCGCCATTCAATATGATCACGGCTGATCATCCAACTCAGTATCCTGTACCTGCCTTCTCTCCATACCCTCTGATCCCCTTAGCCACAGGGGCCACATCTATCTCCCTCTTAAATATAGCCAATTAACTGGCCTCTATGTTTCTATGTTTCCATATATAGGTTTGTTATTGTTTAATAGTGCAAAAGATATCAACAAAATTAAGTGATATTTAGCTTCAGAGTCATACAGCATGGAAACAGACCCTTTGGCCCAACTCACCAGTGCTGACCAAGATGTCCCATCTAAGCTAATCTCATTTGTCCATTTTTGGCCCATATTCCTCTGACCATTTCCTATCCATGTCCAAGAGTCTTTGAAATGCTGTTTTAGTACATGTTTCAACTACTACTTCTGGCAGCTTGTTTCATATACCATCACCTGTCCCTCACATTTCTTTTAAATATTGTTCCTCTTATGTTAAATCTACGTCGTCTTGATTCCCCTGTGGGTATAACACTCTGTGCTTTAAACAATCCATTCCCTGATTGTATACACCTCTCTGATCTCAAGTCAAAGTCAAAGTCAAACAAACTTTATTGTCATTTAGAAATACATTGATATATGCAGTTCCAAACGAAATTACGTTGCATTTGGCTCCCTGTGCAACACAATAAATTAACCGAAGGATAGGTATGTATGAAAAGGGTAAATAGACAATAGTGGCAGCCCATTTACATGGCATTTAGGGGTCTGATGGCTCGTGGGAAGAAGCTGTTGCGGAACCTTGATGTTCTGCTCCTCATGCTGCGGTATCTTTTTCCCGAGGGCAGCAGAGTGAACAGTCCGTGATGGAGATGTGTGGGGTCCTTTATGATACTGCTGGCCTTAGACACACAGCGTTTGGTCGCAATATCCCCGATTGAGGGGAGAGAGGTCCCGATGATTTTTTCCGCTGTCCTCACCACTCTCTGCACAGACTTCCAGTCGGAGATCTGATGTTATACACCTCTATAAAGTCACCCCTCAGCCTCCTGCACTCCACAAAATAAATTCCTAGCCTGCTCAACCTTTCCCTTTACCACAGTCCCTCAAGACCTGGCATGTCTGGGATATTTCTGGTATTAAAATTAATAAAAAAAGAATGTGCTTTTATGTTTTTATCCAGTGATAAATTAATGTTTTATAAGTGTTGTTGAAATGTTTCTCCAAAAATCCACTTATAAAAGGTAAACAATATTTTCAATCATTCATTTTATCCCAAACACTGTAATAGCGCAGGCCTATAGGTCAGGCCACACCAGCAGCGCCTAATAGGGCTGCTTCATGTGTAATAGTGCGGGCCTATGGGACAGGCCGCGCCAGCAGCACCTGACAGGGCTGCTTCATGTATGAAAGTGCCGGCCTACGGGAGAGCCGTGCCAGCAGAGCCTGATACAGGGCTGTTTCATTTGTGACATATCCGGCCTACGAGAGAGCCACGCTAGCAGCACCTGGTACAGGGCTGTTTCATGTCAAAAAGCACCGGCCTTTACGAAAGGCGGTGCCAACAATGCCTGGGGCAGGGTTGCTCAAGGTCACACATAATCTGCTATGCCCACGGAGTCGGGAGATGATTCTTCACCGGGGTTGGATAGCAAGGCCCACGGAGTTGGGAGATAAATTCCTCAGCGGGGCTGGATAGTGCGTTGAAGCGACTATCCCAAATACAGCAACTGTTGCATACAGTGCTACAGAGGTCTCCCTCTCGGAGGCAGAGACCAAGACTGGTCAGTATCCTGCTGACACTGAGTCTCAGGTTATGGCCATGAGACATACCCCAAGGGATGAAGGGCATGTGTCAGAGGTACCTTTTCCTGACAACAAAGTTGCCATCCCAGTAGAATATTCTATTTGGGTTAAGGCCAATGGGTTCATATCAGTATTGGTATCCTGCGGCAGTGCCTGTTTAGTGTTGCCTACGAATCACCCTCTCTGAGGAGGGAAGAGAAAAAGGTCAAGATATAACTGACTCCATGCTCTAAAGAAGTCAATAGAACATACTTAAGCACATATGTGCCGGCAGTGAACAGCGCCAACAAGGGAATGTGAGAGCCAGCCACTAAATCTGTTATTCAGGTAAACCTATTCAACAGGGGAAAAAAGCCTGGCAGATGAATCAATTAGGCCAACGGCGGGCAAAAGTCATTGTTTCAGAACGCACCCCAGGCGCTCATCGGCAGTAAGCGGTTCACTGGAGCTGGGGGCAGCATGATAGCTCAGAAATTTCATGCACCTTACCAATCCTACTCAACAAAATGGGTCTAGCACTTCCAAAATTTGGGTTCTGCACCATTCACAAGTTGTAATATTTAAATTTGTTTTGTACAACACATAAAGGGTAAAAATATTTGGTTGAGGCACAGTCGGAGCATTCCAAGCACGTTTGGATTATGGCCAGGGTTATTTTAAAAATAAATTAAGGTTCGGAAATTGGGCAAAGGTTCTCATGTAAACCACCCATGGAATAAAGCAGGAGTGGCATGTTATTATGAAGAATGGAGAGTGTCGGGCATATGGACTTTCCGAATATGAAAACATATTTTCCTGACCACAACAGATTCATAGGGTCAGAGATCCATGCTATGCAAATCCCATTACAGAGGTTATCAAATACAATATAACTGTACTATAACAGTAAAGCTTTGGGGTATGGGATAAATTGTTTGTTGGTCATTGGGATTTACCTTTAATTATTATTAACCTTGACTCCGCCTTGTGGCAAGAGATTGGAGTTATAGCAATCTGTTACAAAACTGAGTTTATTTTCATCAAGTGTAATTGGCAATATAGCAGCTGTGTTTCAGCCGAGCAAATCAAGGAACTGATATTGTGTAAGTAGCAATTAGACCATTGTTAACAACCTTATGCTATTGTCAGCTGAAGCTACCTCAGCCACAATGATGAAGTAACAGTATTCAGCATTGCTGAACATGTCAATAACTCATTGAACTTGAACTTGAAACTCGCTACAGTAGTGTGGTCGGTCGAGTTCAGTTATTACCAACTGATGCTTAGGACTCAAAGATGAGAAGTTCCGAATACCATCACCTACTTGGAGGTATTGGAAATTGCATGAGTTACCAATTCTTCAATTGTTGGTATCAACTAAATATATACACTAGATGCACCCCATGGGTAAGGGGCTATTGAGCGAATACACATATTCTACATGCTCAAATTCAAGTTGCTGCTCTACGATGGTGACATAGGTTAGTCACATAATTAAGTAAAAGTATCCTGTAATAATTACCTATATCTCCTTTGCCATTGGTGTATCATCCAGTTCAGATCGATGATAACACAGATAAGTGTTGGATCTCAAAGTATGATGAAAGTATGGTTCAATATTACATCGAATATCGACATGTTGATGCATGTTTATTCACTGATTGCAAAAATATGTGGCACAACAGTGCGAAGAAATGCATTCTCGCTTCAATAGGAGGAATGGTCTTTTATGTCTTCCTCATTAGCCGGGTCTTAAAACAGTCACCAAGACCTCGCTTGGGTTCGTACTGTCGGACTGGCCAAGCGTCCATGTTGCTTGCTTCATCAGGCATTATGGCACAATGGTATACGGTTATTCCAAAAAACAAGAACTTGCTGTTTCAAACTGTGGTTCAGGAGACTGGCCTTTGCACAGTAAAACAATTATTGACTTACACATTTTGAATGGATTGACTTATGCCTCAGGTTGTCACATCAAGCCATGAAGGTGCTCTGCAGTGTGCAGGGATAGAACCCAAAAAAACAGTACATTTCTATTGAGGGGATCAGAAATGTTTTTTGTTAAGTGTTAATGTTACATTTAATACGGTACAGATTACTGACATTTTCCAGTTCATTTTAAATGGTATTTGACAATAATTCAGTTATGGAGACACTACAGCTGCAACATAAGGGAACTACGCTGTCGGGTTCAACCTGGATATTGAGTTGTTAAAAGATCTTGACACAAGTTCTCCCACTACAAGATTATGCAGTTGGTTATTGTAAATGTGTGAACATTACTTCATCAAGGGGTTCCAGCTACATCCTTAGTTATGACACTTATATCAGCACAACGACGGCAAACATTGCAAACGCTGTGGCTAGATAGGATGGAATTGGTTGCAGGTGCCATTACATTTTACATTCTGGTCTATACAAGCAGAGTAGACTAGGGGTGGCATGATTTAAGATCATTTTGGATACCCCACGGTCTCACGTCTATGTTATCAAGGCCACCAGAATCAGCATTGTTTAATAGTCAACAAACAACTACACAAAGGAAGGTCGGTTCAGACTATTTCAAGGTGGCTGCAGCAGGTTCGAGGTTATACAGGTATTAACACTGACGATTGTATATCTCATTCCACCAGGTCAGCATCAACGTCAGCGTATCATTTAGATAGTGTGTTTACATCTACTTTCACTAGGGCAACAGCTATGTCGGCGGCCAAGGCGCGGGATGTGCCTCTCGACAATATTTCTCATTCGAGCAGTGGGATGCGGAGATTTGTAATCTGCGGCATGAAATCACAAAGCTTTGAACTCTTCACGGAATCACTCACGTGACTCCAAAGTAAAATAGTAAGATTAAATGAGAACTTACCAGTTTTAAGTTTGATCTTGATTTTATGCGGAGTTACGTTGGTGATTACGTGCCCGCCACGCCCAACCCTCTCTCATAAAGGATCATCTGGTACTTCTTGAGTCACGCATTTTACTATGTCACTTCAGTGTTGTTATTTGTGATTTCATACCGCTGCTTTGAAGATTGGTGCGCATGCGGCCTGGCGGGTCTTCTTCACGTAATCACCAACGTAACTCCTCATAAAATCAAGATCAAACTTCAAACTGGTAAGTTCTCATTTAACCATGCTATTAAATGGGCCACTGTGTCCCATATTGAGTATTGTTGAATCTGCACTCATCTACAATGAGCGGTCACGGTGGCGCAGTGGTAGAGTTGCCTTACAGCGAATGCAGTGCCAGAGACACAGGCTCGATCCCGATTACAGGTGCTGTCTGTACGGACCCCTGTGACCTGCGTGGGTTTTCTCTGAGATCTTCGGTTTCCTCCCACACTCCAAAGACATACGGGATTGTAGGTAAATTGGCTTGGTAAACATAAAAAATGTCCCTAGTGGGTGTAAGATAGTGTTAATGTGCGGGGATCGCTGGTCGACACGGACTCGGTGGGCCGAGGGCTGTATCTCTAAACTAAACTAAACGTACTATATAGGCCTGGAAGAGGGAAGGGGGTAGAGGTGTTGAGTATTATAGAATGTAAAAGGAACTGTAATATTGTACATTGATCACACTTGGGATGGATGCATTTGAAGAGGAGTTCTGAGAAACTTTTAATGCCCTTTTTTGCAATAAAACATTATAAATTTATTTTACTGCATTTAATAGTATATTAGTTCAAATGATAAGGAAGCAAGCATGTGACCTAGAATTGTATAAATTGGTCCTAGGTTAATTGCATAAACTCCAACTATATATTTGGCTTTATGTAGAGTTTTTAATACAAAATAAGTGTGGGAAATTAGATTACAGATTAATTGGTAGACGGATAATTAGAATGGTTGAGGTCAAATATAAACCAGATAAAGTAATTGCTAAGATATTGTTATCAGGGATAAAATCATACAAAGAAAGGCAGAACAAAAGGACAGTGAGACAAAAGGAGTAACATGTATGGATCAGGATTACTTTCCATATATTAGTAGCCATAGTTTTTGCTATTGATTAACCAGCTAATGTGATTTTTTTGAAAAAATTAATCCGCCAAATGCATAACAAATTCATGTCCATCAATGTCAAACACTGATTAGTGCACAATGGATGAAAAGTGGTGCTGGCATGGTGATGTAAAGTGAAAATAGGTATTATTAACCTTGTTCAAATTAAGTGCCCTGTGGCGAGTGATTGCATATCTGATGTCCACTTACTGGCAATGATTCAGTGTGAGAATCCTCCAGTTGGGGACTGCAGTATCAATCAAAAAGCTTTTGATCAATTATTTGGAAATGATTGAAAAATAGTAATTGTAAGGCTTAATAGGAAACTTTGTTTAAAGTTAAGATTGTGATTATGCAACCCTGTAGTTAATAACCATGGGTATGTTGGTGATTTTTAAAATTGCAATTAGGATCTTTGTTTTAAAAATTACCTGTGAAGATGCAGCATTACTGAGACAATGTGTTGAAATAAGTATGTTTATGTAATGGCAACCAATTGTCCATTTGTTACTTAGAGAGAGAAACCAGACTAAAACATTCTGGTCACGAACCAAAACGTCACCCAATCCTACTCCGCAGAGATGCTGCTTGTCCCGCTGAGTTACTCCAGCATTTTGTGTCTATCAGGTCATTACTTTGAAGGAGAGCAAAGGGAATATTGAATGAGAGATTACAGGTCTAGTGAAGAAACAGAATTTGAACAGATGCAAACGGTTCATTTGGGAAGATAATAATAAGCATTAGCCGAAGTACCATTGGTACATTTCAGGATGAAGCACGAAAGGTCATCTGCGGTCTTGAATGTTTGCAGTTTTGACCACAGTAGGAAGCTAACTCAAGTGGACTCTTCTAAAGAGCACATGGGGGCAGGGCCGGATTTAGATGAAGAGATGCCCTAGGCTATTCCACTTGTGAGGTCCCTCCCAATCCCCCACCCCCACGATGAGAGGAAGATGGAAGAGTCCATCAGATTGACACCGATGTGCAGCCGAGCATGGCCAATGAGATAAGGGCTGGAAAGCTGCGTTTTCTATTTATTGCCAGTGCTAGTGTGGAATTATCGGCTTAAAACACTATTATTCTGAAATGGATGGCAAGGAAGATTACTGAAGTGTGGTTTAGAGACAACAGTGCATTGTGACAGCATATGTAAGAAAGGCCTATGAGAGTGTCAAAAATATTATACACCGTGAAAAATATACATATTCTATATGCGCTGGGACGCATCGTCAGTGATGTGACCTGGAGTCATCGGGTGTTTCGGGTCTCACAACATCAGACAACCTCGCCCAGGCGACCCAGCCGGGGTTGGTCAGGCCCCGACTTGCGTCCCAGCAGCAACCGCCCATGGATCAGCCATCTTAATAACTACTCTACAGGGGTTGGGAGACTCTAGTACATGGAGGGACTGGGCTCTGTGGGGTGACTCCCGGCCGGGCTCCTCCTGCGTCTCACCAGGTTCAAGGCCTGTGCACTGCACCTCTTTCTCCTTCTCCGAGCATTTCATTCTCGCCTGATGGATGTTTAGGCCACGATGGTTCATTAGGCCTTTCCGTAGCTTTGTTGGGGACCAGGCCCATACGAAGCTTTTCAAAAATGGGGGGTGGCATGGCAGGATTACAAAAATGTTATGTGAAATAAATGCACGTAGCGCATATCACAAGCGCGAAGCTCAAAGACCCTTGCGGCCGGAGTCCAGGGGTGCTTACGGGCCCTGGAAATTCTGGGGTTTTAGATGTTCTCTGGTGCATTCTGAGCCTTATTTTGGAGCATTTTTGCACCAAATTTATGACCAATATTTCAGAAATAATTTTGGTTGAGTCAAGAGTGATGAGTGGGATTATTGTTGTATTCATTTTTTTTAAATCAAGAATTGAAGCTATACTTGTTTTAATAATCAAGTTGTACTGTAAAATGTTATGTAAAATGTTATGTAAAATGTTATATAAAATGTTATAAAGGAGCATGCAAACACTGCAAATAAAATACTGTAAGTTTTGCAGTAAATAAAACTTATTTTTAGAAAATGTTTTGTGTGTTGATTTGATTGCCTGTTACTGTTCGACTATGTTAGTGTGTGCACATTAAAAATATGATGCAAAATGAAAGTCACAAACTATGGAATTCATATCGTTCAGTATTGTTAGCAAGGAAAATAAAGCAGTTGCAATTGATTGATATTATTGATATGGAGGGGAAAATATAATTGTTCTAAAACCTACCTTAATTTTGCAATCTCACTGAAGATAATCCCCCTTTCCCTCTCCCGACTCCCTCCCCTCCCCCTCTCTCTCCCCCCTCCCCCTCTCTCTCTCCCCCCTCCCCCTATCTCACTCTCCCCCCCCTCACTCTCTCTCTGCCCTCTGTCTCACCCCCCCCCTTTTCCCCCTCTCATATCCCCATCTCTCTCCCTCCCATGCACCGAAGCTCCGACTCCGCGCCACAGACACCGCAGCCAACCCCCCCCCCCCCCCCGGCCCGGAGAAACGGGCACCCACGCAATGCAATATTCCACTACTTATCTACAGTAGACACCTAGGAGCTTTCGTAGACACGAGGCATCGAGGTGATTGTATGGAGTACAAATGGAGATCTGAACCTGCCCGGGCCCACTGCGCACGTGCGGAGAGACAGCCTCATTTTGCGTCGCTACTGGGTCACCGGCTTCCCCCAACTGCGCAGGTGCGGATTGTCGCAATATTTTTCCCCAAAACGTCCAGCGGGCCGGAACCAGAATTTCGGGTAATTTCCGTCAAAGTGGAAACACTGATAGTGCTCCAATTTTTGTTTCTGAGGATTTTTTTTACTCTGGGGAAAAAAATATCTTGGCCGGAGGTCCCCTAGATTTTGAGGCACTAGGCTTCAGCCTATGAAGCCTATAGGCAAATCTGGCCCTGCCGAGGCCCCATAGATCTCGAGGCCCTAGGCTTAAGCCTATGAAGCCTATACATAAATCTGGCCCTGCATGGGGTCATTGACTGAGTGGTCTTTGATGCAGGATTGAAGGATAAAGCTAAGCACATGGAAGAAACATTCACACAGGCTCAAGGGCAACAAGACAAGAAGGAGAGGGAGACTGAAGACAATTCCACCAGTGTCTAATGCACACCAGAGAGTAAGGGCTATGAACAACGTCAGCTATGCTGTTGTTAAGTGTAGAACTTGGTATTTAAAAAAGCTTTTGACCTTGTATTCATGCTGGTATTTTTGTTCTGTGAAGAGCAATTCCAGTCTTAAAGATTTGCTGCATTCAGTCTGTGGGGAGGGTTCAATAATCTTTGATTTAAAAAAAAACAACAACCAGTGCAACCATTATTTCCAGAGTAATCTCCTTCAGGACCTTGGGATAAAATATTGGGAAGTTATCATCTCTCAATCCCATTCATTTTTATATTACTTTATCTTTTAACTAATACTAATATGTTTAAACTCAAGAACATTTTGTAATAGGAACATGAGGATGCCATTCAGCCCCTCAAGGCTGGTGCACCATTCAACAAGATCTTGGGTGATTCTTTAAATCAAACACAATTTTCACGCCCAGTATTCATATCATTTGATTCCTTTACTATCCAGAAATGGATCAATCGTTCATAGGTAATGATTGAAATGATTTCCAAAAATAAATGTCCCGTTTTAAACTGGTCCCGTTCCAATATGTTATGATTAATTAAGGGAGCGGAGCTATTTGTTTGTTTTATATCGACACGGAAGTCAATAAAATGTTTTTTCCCACCTACAGGTGGGTCACCTGTTACAGTGCCGACAAGCTCGGACACTGTATTCTCACTTGTATTAGTTTTTTTTAATCATTTTCACATTTAATCACTTGTGTGTGTTTTTTTAATTCAAGGACTATTGCAAAGGGAATCTACTAATTGAACATTGTAGGGTAAATGATCCCCCTATATCCAAAGACCTGAGGTACAAATGCACCGCTAGACACATAGGTATTAAATCTATTCAAAATGCAAGACGATAACCAAAATGAACTGGGAGGAATCTCATTTTGTAGTTGGAACGTTAGGGGTGTTAACGAACGCATTAAAAGGGGTAAGATTCTAGCTCAGCCGAAAGCATACAATACTGATAATGCCTTTTTACAAGAGACCCATCTTAAACTTCAAGACCAAGCTAGATTGAGGGCGAACTGGATAGGTCAAACCTTTCACTCGTCATACACGTCAAAATCTAGAGGAACGTCTATTATTATCCGCAAAGGCATTCCATTTAAACCCAAAAACACCTTAACAGATAAGGACGGGAGATATTTGATAGTTACCGGGGAGATCCATGCTGCCCCCAATTACCTTGGTAAACATATACGCGCCCAACTTTGACAACCTGCACTTTTTCAATAAAATCTTGAATATAATTGCAGAATATAATTACCAAAATGTCATAATCGGCGGAGATTTTAACTGTGTCTTAGACACTTACTTAGATAAATCCAATCAAAAACAAAGAGGTATTACGAAATCCTAAACTAGCGAACTCCTAAACACATACATAAAAAACACAAACATAACAGATGTCTGGAGGATTGCAAATCCGACCGGCAGGGATTACTCATTTTATTCTATGGTACACAAGACATATTCACGAATAGATTATTTTTTGGTGGATACAAAACTAATACACCACACTTCTAAACCAAAATACCACACAAATACGATCTCAGATCACTCCCCATTAACACTTTTTCTAAAAATGGAAGGAATGACTAAGAACAAACTGTTTTGGAGGTACAATCCACAAATTTTAAAAGACCTGCAAGGGAGTACAAATTTAAAAGAGCAAATGGACCTTTTCTTCGAAATAAACGACAAGACAGACATATCACCTACATTATTATGGGAATTTTTAAAGCATTTATTCGAGGCGTGATAATTTCATATCAAGCTTTTCAAAATAAGAAACAAAAAAAGGAAGAAAGACAATTAGAAGAACAAATTAGACAACAGGACATAGAAAACGCTAAAGACCCCACTACAGATAAACATAAAAGAATAATAATACTGAAATTCAAATTAAATAAATTATTATCAGAGAAAGTCATAAGATTATTACAAATTACAAGACAGGAACACTTTGAATTTGGGGATAAGCCCCACAAACTTCTGGCACGTCAGTTAAAAAAACGAAAAAAGGATCACACAATTTTAAAGATTAAATCAGACAAAGGGGAAATATTGACCTTGCCGAGTGATATTAATAAAAGATTTGCACAATTTTACGAGAATCTGTATACATCTAAAACGATAATGGACACCAACAAAGTTACAGAGTTCTTGGATAATTGTAACCTTCCTACATTAAAGTTGCAGGAACAAGAGGAATTGGGAGCACAAATCTCAAATAAGGAAATAGAAGAAACAATAATCTCATTAAAAAATGGAAAAACACCAGGTCCCGACGGATTTAGTAATGAATTCTATAAAAGTTTTTATGACATATTTACCCCCCGCCTACAGAAAATGTATACTTATGCCTTCAAAGAACAAACACTACCTGAAACACTAGCAGAATCCACGATCACACTAATACTTAAGAAACATAAGGATGTGGAAGAACCTGGATCATATAGAGCTATTGCGTTGTTAAATACAGATAAAAAAATATTAACTAAAATACTAGCTAGAAGACTAAGTAAATATGCTAGTAAATTAATACATCCGGATCAGACGGGGTTTATCCCTAAGAGACAATCATTTAATAATTTGAGACGTCTGTTCAATATAATGCATTCACACCAAACTAAAGATCAAAAACTCTCAATCATAGCGTTGGATGCAGAGAAAGCATTCGATCAGGTCGAATGGGATTATATGCTCACGGTATTGCAAGAATTTCAACTGGGAGAGAATTTTATTCTATGGATTAAATTACTATATAATAAGCCAACGGGCAGAATATTAACAGACAATAATTTATCTACGAAATTTCATTTGTCAAGGGGAAATAGACAAGGATGTTCATTATCGCCATTGTTATTTGCCCTCATAATTGAACCCCTAGCGGAAAGATTTAGAACTCATCCAAATGTCCATGGATACAAAACACTCCAATAATAAAATATCACTATACACTGACGACATACTTTTGTACATCACAAAACCTCATATTACTATACCAAATATTTTAAAATTAATAGAGGACTTTGGATCATTCTCAGGATATAGAATAAATTGAAATAAAAGTGAAATCATGTCAATAAGACCAAAAGACTCTACGCATCTTTTACAGTTTCCTTTCAAAATAGCTACAGAAAAATTTAAATACTTGGGCATCAGAAGATATCAAGATATGTTTGATGAAAATTCTAACCCTCTACTTAAGAAACTATGTAACATGATTAAATTTTGGAAAACGCTTCCGATGTCCTTAATAGGCTGAATAAATGCCATAAAAATGATTTTTCTACCACAAATTTTATACCTGTTCCAATCTATCCCAATATATTTACCCAAAAAGTTTTTTTTTAAAACTGAACTCAGATATCACAAATTTTGTTTGGGATTAAAAATCCCACAGAATACAAAGAGCTCATCTGAATAAACCCAAAGTATTAGGGGGATTAGCACTCCCCAATTTTATGTATTAATACTGGTCTGTAAATATCTAAAACATGATCCAATTGCTGGATAACTCCCCAACAACCAGATTGGACGATTATGGAGAGAGACGATTGCTCTCCTTATAATATTGGAGCAATCCTTCTCTCTCCAATATCAATGAATAATATAAATTACAACAATAATCCAATTATATACAGTATGATCAGAATTTCGAAACAAATAAAACACAATCTAAAATTAAGAAACTTATCTTATCTCCTATCGGTAAAACCCCCCCATTTAAACTTTCAACTATAGATAAAGCATTTACACAATGGGAAAGAGCTGGAATTAAAATCTTCGGAGATGTGTATGAACCAGGAAAACTATTATCATTTAAACAAATACAACTAAAATACAATTTGGGAAACAATCAGTATTTTAAATATTTGCAAATCTGTGACTATTTGATAAAATACACACAAGATTATCATAATATGCCTCCAGACTTACTGGAAGAAGTAATGAATACAAAGGCAGAATCAGCAAACATAATATCATATATATATAATAGTATTCTAAATGCAGAAATACCAACAACAGATGGTATCAGCAGAGATTGGGAAAAGAATTAAGTATAAAAATCCCCAAAGAAAGGTGGGAAGAATATTTATTAAACGTGCATAAATGCTCAATTAATGTAAGACACACCTTAATACAATTTAAAATCTCACACAGATTATACTATTCAAAAACTAAATTAAGTAAACTTTTTCCCAACATCTCTCCTATATGTGATAAATGTCAATGTCAAGAAGCTAATATAGCACACTCATTTGTCTTTTGTACAAAAATTTAAACATTTTGGACTGACATTTTTGAAATTTTCACAAATATATTTAAAATAAAACTGACCCCAGAAGCAGACTGGATAATCTTTGGGACATCAGAAGACTGCCCTGATTTAAATGCGTTTCAAAAGACTCTATTTGAATATGGCTTAATAACTGGAAAAAAAACTAATCTTAAAATTGTGGAATAATTCTCCGGTACCCACAGTCAATATGTGGATTTCATCTATGTTCGAAACACTACACTTGGAAGATATGAGACTCCGACTAGCAGGAAAATCAGAGTGTTTCTATAAGACCTGGTCTGCATTTATAAATCTATTACAAGGATAAGGTGCAAGAATACCTCAAAAAAGTACTGGTGTTGGGTCTTGGTAAGGAGGGAAGAAAAATTGTCGAGTTGGTAGATTCCTTTTGCGAGATGTTTATAATAAAGTAACTGGCTTTTCTTTTTTTTTCTCTATTTTTCCCTCTTTCTTTTTCTTTCCTCTCCAGGGTCTATCTTTTAATTCCCATTTATATCTCTTCAAGGGTTTCCTTTCCCTCTGTCACGCTTTGGCACTTTCACATCTCTTTTTCACTTTTCTACTTTCTATGCTGCTATTTTTCTCTCTATTCTCTCTTTCCTGAAGCCTTAAAAAAAATAATAAATTAAGGGGTACAATGACTGTAATACAATACAAGGGTTGTACACTGATGTAACTTACAGTACCGCTAATAAATAAAGATATTTTAAAAAAATTTAAAAAAATGTCTAGCAGTCTCCCCTTAAGTGTTGGACTTACCATCGCATGAAACAGTATGGTAAATCTTTGCTGAATCCCTCAGCAGTAAGTATATTCTTTTTATAGATAAAGTGACCAAACATATACACAACACTCTATGAGTGGCCGTACCAAAATGCTATATAATTGTATTAAGATATTTTCACTGATGTACTTAAATCGTTTAACAAGACAGGCCACCATTCCATTAATCTTCTTCAGCCTGAAGAAGGGTTCTGACCTGAATCGTCACCTATCCTTTATCTCCCGAGATGCTGCCTGACATGCTGAGTTTCTCTAGCACTTTGTGTCCATCTTTGGTATAAACCAGCATCTGCAGTTCTTTGTTTCTCCATTCTTCCACTTTTCTTCCTCATTAATGCAGATGGTGGAAATCTGAAATAAATATTTCTAGATTTTTATAGTGATTTTCTGGTCAGGCAGTATCTGTGTGAGAGAGAAACAAATTCTGCCCCACCTACTATAATCAACATATTTCAGAATGTCAGCATCTGCAGCTTTTTGCTTCAGTACCTCTTTAAAATGGTTATATAATTAGATCCACTCATAAAGTCATAGAGTGAAACAGCATATGAACATTCAAAAAGTGGATTGGACCTAAAGCAATGAAAGATCATTGACCAGAAATAGTCACAGTCATACAGTGTGGAAATAGGCCCTTTGGCCCAACTTGCACACACCGGCCAACATGTCCCAACTACACTAGTCCCACCTGCCCGTGTTTCGTCCATATTCCACCAAACCTGCCTAACTGTTTCTTAAATGTCAGAAATTTCCTGCCTCGTCTACCTCCTCTGGCATCTTGTTCCATACATCCACCACCCTTTGTGCTAAAATGTTACCTCTCAGATTCCAATTAAATCTTTTCCCCTTCACCTTAAAGCTAAGGTCCTCGATTCACCTACTCTTGGCAAGAGACTCTGTGCATCTACCCGATCTATTCCTCTCATGATTATATACACTTCCTGTGCTTATCCCAATGGCTCATAGATTTTCAATTTTTCCAGAAAGTTACTTTTAAAACAGTTTCCATCACCCTTTTGAACAAGGGAATCCAGATTAATAATAAGATTAAATGCAAACTTACCAGTTTGAAGTTTGATCTTTATTTTATGAGGAGTTGCGATGAGGGATTTCGTGAAGACCCCCGCCAGTATGCATGCGTGACATTCTTCAAAGCAGCGGTATGAAATCACAGATAACACCAATGACTGAAGATAGTAAGATTTAAGAGACCAGTTGACCTTATGATAGAGGGTTGGGAGCGGAGGGCACAAAATCCCTCATCGCAACTCCTCATAAAATAAAGATCAAACTTCAAACTGGTAAGTTCTCGTTTGGTAAGTTCAAACTGGTAAACTTACCAAACTGGTAACTCCGAAGTCACGTGAGTGACTTTGTGAAGATTTCAAAGCTCTGTGATTCCATGCCCTGGACCACGTCCATGCTCACACACTGCCGTAATTACTGATGGAGGAAGTATGTTAACATATTTCAGACTTGAACAAGCTGAAAAATAATAACATATTTGTTAATACAAACAATAAACCCCTGAACTCGGGGACAAACATTTAGGGAACAGCACTTAAACTGACTCCGCAAACATTGCGGGAGCGACCACAAGTTTGTTATAAAAACGCTGAAATGTGGCTTCACTGGCCCAGCCCGCTATTGCGAGGACATGATCCATGGGTACCTCCATGGTCCTCGCCGCTGATGTGGATGCAGCCCTGGTAGAATGAGATTTTAAAATGTTAGTGTATTACCTGCTGCATCGAATACCACCCTGAGCCACCTGGAGATAGTCTGCACCTGTCACCCTGTGATGTGGGTTTTCATGGCTGATAAACAGACCCGTCTCCATATTCCTGATGGTGTGTGTGATATTAATATAATGTCGAATATAGGTGGCTATACAGAGTCTTACATCAATGAGATATGCTAAGAATTGCATTTTCAGTCCTGTAGTCCCAGGTCTGTGTTGCTTAAGCAACTCATCTATAAATAAAGTCATTTTATTGGGGGTCGAGACCATTCTATCCAGTTTTAATTTCTGTAGAGTCTGGACCCGTTGTGCTGTGGTCAGTGCCATTAACATCACCACTTTGAAGGTGAGTTAGTCCAGTGGTAAATCCGGCATAGGCGACCAGCTCCTGAGTAGGGTCAACACCACCCCTATATCCCAGGTAATATTATTGGGGGTCGAGACCATTCTATCCAGTTTTAATTTCTATAAAGTCTGGACCTGTTGTGCTGTGGTCAGTGCCATTAACATCACCACTTTGAAGGTGAGTTAGTCCAGTGGTAAATCCGTCATAGGCGACCAGCTCCTGAGTAGGGTCAACACCACCCCTATATCCTAGGTAATATTATATCGTGGTCGGGGAGGGTTGGAATTGAATATACCCCTCATAGTTTTGATACCAGCTGGTGAGATCCCACTCCAATGTTGAGATAGGATGACAGTGCACTCCTGGCACTGATTATGGCACTGTAACTGAGGGCCTCATCTTAATGAAGGCCCGCGAGGAATTCCAGCACATTGGAAATCGTAGCAGAGTTGTAGGTGGTCTTGGTCCGACTACAGAAGGCCTCCCATTTCCTTATGTGGGTGGAGTACTGTTTCCTTGTGGACTCTCTGCACGATGCTGTTATGATGTCCATGGTTTTTGATGACAGCCCGAATTCCAGTAGTGGCCTCTTCAGAACCTGCAAGCCAACAGGTTTAGATGACCATGGCACGGATTATTTTCCCCTGTTATGGGATTGGTCACCAAATTCGGGCATTTGGTAACCTGTGCCCATGGTTCTTTATCATATTGAGGACCACCGGGTACCATGGTTTTGTGGGCCAGTCGAGTATTATCAGTATACATGTTGCAGAATCTAATTGAATTTTCTCCAATACCCAACCAATGAGGCAGAATGGGGGAAAAGCTTAGAAAACCCATTTCCCCCAACGTAGCGAGAACGCGTCCATCGCCTCTGCCCCTGGACCTGGTTCCCAAGAGACATATGTTGGTATCTGATGGTTCAACCTGGACGCAAAGAGATCGATATCTGGTGTTCCATATTTGGCTATAATTTTAGCAAATATTTGGGGGTTCAACATCCACATGATGTCGTTATTAAATACTCGTGACCTGGTGTCCGCCACTGTATTGAGCTTACCCGGAAGATATGTAGCTGATATCCAAATATTTCTTTCAATACACCAGAGCCAAATTAAATTTGCTAATTCATCACAAGATATTGACTTGATACCACCCATGTGGTTTAAATATGCCACCTCAGCGGTATTATTTATTTGAAGACGGACATGCGTATGATGCAGATTAGTGCGGTAAGTCCGCAGCCCGTGACATGCTCCCAGCATTTCCAAATAGTTTATACCTTGTGATTGAAGAAGAGTAGACTCGTGCAAATCCCATCTGCTGCCACAACTGGAAGTGGTGTCGGTAGCTCCCCAGCCCTGGGTGCTTGTGTCGGTTTGTAACACGACTGATGGGCTTGATATAATGATGGGATTAAAACAATCACAAACATTGCTAATCCACCATTGTAGCTCAATTTTTGCCTTGTTTGGCAGCTGCATAGGCTTGTCAAAATGTCCAGCATTCGCTTTTAATTCTGAAATTTTGCTCTTTGCAAGTAGTGTAACGGCCCAAATTGTGCAGCTGGAATACAGCTACAAGCTTCCCAATCACCTTAGCAGCATGTCTAATAGTCGGTTTCCTGGTGCAAGCAAGGTTGTTACATGCCTCTATTATGTCTGTTGCTTGTTCCCTGGGATAGTGACAATCAAAACCCCATGCATCCCAGAATGTACGTAACCTCCCTCCTACTTGTGAGGTTATACATGCAGCATTCTCAAGAGAACCAGACCCCCTTACCTCCATGGGTACTGGCGGGGCTTGATGCTCTGGGCTTTTGTGTTTGTTGTGTTGCTGGGATGTGGGGTTGGCGCATCTTCCACGCTGATCGCTGTGGGCCCTGTCCTAAAAAAGGCTTTTGTTGATAGGGTGCGACCGGTGGATAGGTTCTGATTGCCCTGTCGGGTTGAACCCGAAGCCTGTTAGATGTAGCGTAAGGATGCTGTCTGCGATACGCCGGTGGCCTGCTCGAGGATGGTGGTTTCTCAACCCGACCGCTTTTGCCTCCTCGTCCAGGTCTTTTACCTGATTAGGCAGGTCTTCACCGAACAGCTGTCTCGGTGGCGGCGTAGCAGAGACTTTGCACAAACCCGCAAATTTTGGGTTGAGAGTTGGGCGGATGGAGCTCTCGCGAAAGCAGTTTATTTCTTAATGTGTATTGCACAGCAATGCTAGTGTTATCCTGCTGCTCCTCCGTCATGTACATCCCGTCTATGGACCTGGCAAAGGCAGTAATGCCTGAGGTCAACAATTTCAGGATTTTCTGTATTTTTAATTCCTGAGCCCTGATCCCGGGACTGCCCCAGATGGGTATGTTGACGGTCAGGACATTGAGCGACACACAATTACCCGGAGCTTTGTACTTGTTTGTAGCTTCCATGAGCACCTGTTCCTGCAGCTGGTGAGTGGTTGAGTAATTGATGCTGGCCGCTAGTTTGAGCTGAAGAGGTTGCCCTGATTGCTAGTTGGGCGAATTTTGACACTCCTTCCAGTAGTTCCTCTCCAGACATCTCTGGCAACATCGGTTCTTGCGCCAACCCCTCTTCAAAGTCAGCTAACGGCTGACTTCTGGCACTCCCTATTGATGACGGAGAGATATTTGGTGGTTCTGCTGTGTGTTTCCTCGATCCTAGATGGGGAATGTCCCGTTCGAGCAGCTGCTCAACCATTCGCTCCATATGAGCCATGCGACCGCTGCTGCATCTGCGGATGGCATTCGACTTCCCCAAGTTCTGATGAACAACTGGGGCTTCTATCGTCGGTCCACACCTCGTCGAGGTGATGTCTCGGGTACCTGGGTAGGTAGTCACTGCCTGCCGCTCCTGCGGGGCTACACGACTCCGCGCCGACATGCCGCTAGTCCGCTGTGGTCCGGACTGAATTGGTCCGCCTGTCTGGTACGACAGCAGCAGTGACGAGTCGGTGCCGGCCGCCGCAGCGGGGCTCCCCGACATCCGCGCGGGCTTACCGCCAGTCCTGGTTATACGGGACTAAAGCGGTGCATAGTCGCTGCCAGCCACCTCAGCGGGGCCACACGACCGATATATACTGCCACTGGCCTGCAATCTGGCAGCCTGCCCCGGTGGTGAGTCGGTGCCTGCCGTTCCTCCGGGGCTCCCCGACTTTCCAGTAAGTACGTCACCGGTTCACTATCTGGCAGACTTCTCCGGTGGTAAGTCAACGCCGGCCGCTGCAGCGGGGCTTCTCGACCTTGGTGTGGCTTTCCCCCCGGTCCGCCCTCTGGAGACCTGTAACAGAGGGGAACCAGAACATGCCGTTGAACGAGGCACGGGTTTACGCACCTGTTTTCCGCTGGCTCGGTGATGTTTGGGTGATAGCGGTAGGGAGTCAGGGTCTTGCCAACCCTGCTCCCGCGCGGTGCACCGACCAACGTGCAGCTCCCTGTCTGCTGTGGCGGAGAGTAGGGCCCTGCCAACTGAACAGGACTCCCCAAGTTCCGCGCTCTTTTCCTGGCCCGCGGAACGGGTGCTGCCGGTGTTGCTGGCAGCTCCGGGAAATGCGGCCGCTGACTCCCGTCCGAAGTCCCGCGGCCCTTGGAGACATGCTTCGATGCCTTCATTCTGGTCTTCCTGTCCATCGTTTCTGTAAGCAAATAAGTCTACTACAGATGCTAAGCAACTCAAGGTTAGTATGACTTACCTGAGGGCCTTCTTGAAGCTGCCGGTGGAGGAGCGCACTCCCCCCCACAGCTCCCATGGTGACCAGACTCTCATGCGAGAATATAGACTGCCGCTAATGGCAAGTCTCCTGCCTACATTTTGAGTCGGGGCCCCGGCTCGGTCTTCGCTACCTCTACCGGGCAGCGTTGCCGTCAATCTGCGGTATTCCTGCGGCCTGTGGAATTGAGTCGGAGCTCCTGCTCTGCCTTCGCTACCCACGAATGGCAGTCTCCGAGCCCGGACCCTCCTGGGTCAACGGGCTTGCCCGACTTCCGGGTAGCATTGCTGTCAGTCCATGGTGATCCTGCGGGCTGCGGTGTTGAGTCGGGCTGCCACTCTGCCGTCGCTACCTGCGAACGGCGAGTCTGTGAGCCCGGACCCTGCCGGGTCAACGGGCTTGCCCAACTTCCTGGTGTATTTAAGCCATCAGTCCGCGGTGATCCTGCGGGCTGCGGTGTTGAGTCGGGGCTGCCGCTCTGCTGTCGCTATGGACGGCGAGTCTGTGAGTCTGGACCCTCCTGGATCAACGGGCTTGCCCGACTCCGGTCCGGTCTGTTGCTGCCGCCGCTGACTGCCCACGTCCCGCGGTCCGCAGTCAGTCTCGAAGCGGCCCGTTGGTGGAATACTCTGTCCCTGGAAGAAAAACTGGCCTCAGGTTAGTTACCTTACCTGCAGGTCCATTCCGGTGGAGGAGCGACCCTCCTCCCTGCCTGTCGCTTCGCATGCGGTGGACGATATGTCGCGCATGTGTGCTGTCTTCTTCTTCCTCTTCTTCCTCTTCTTCCTCTTCTTCCTCTTCTTCCTCTTCCTCTTCCTCTTCCTCTTCTTCCTCTTCTTCCTCTTCTTCCTCTTCTTCCTCTTCTTCCTCTTCTTCTTCTTCTGTTTTCCAACCCACCATGATTCTACTTCTCCCACATCCCCCACTCTTTTTTTTTGGCCAATTGCCTTAAATTTCTGCTCTCTGACCATTGACCTGCTGCTAATGGAAACAGTCACTCCTCAGCAAAAAACCTTATCTTTGAAGGATTAATATATCCAAACTGTAGCCTATGTGCACCCTGATGTGAAATGGTTTTTATGTGCCATAGGAACTGAGATAAGACAGTTCAGTAAATAAAAGTAAGCAACAAATAACTCCACGGCATCCACTTGGTGGAAAATCCCAAACATATTCTTCGCGAGAAATTACTCTTTCACCCTTCATAAATATTCATTTGAGGCCATGAATTGATATATTCTTAGAACATGGAGTTCAAAATTTCAGTTGTGAATTGAATAGTATTGAGCAAAATGGTTATCCAATGGAAGGGGTTCTTAATAGCTGTCTACGGCAATGAAGAGAGGATTATTGGGATATTTTTTTGAATGAGGGCACTTCTTCTTTGAGGCAGTGAATCAATTTGTGCTCTTTGATAAATCCTCTCATTTGGGTAAATAGTTTTAGTGACTGAAGACTGTTGAATCAGGCTCTCTCTTACGAATTGTGCACGTCCTGACTATTGTTAAAATGTGAGAAATAAATAATTAAATATCAAAAAAGACGAGGACTTGAAGATGTGACCATTTAGTGCAAGCTGAATATGTATCTTACAGAAATGTGAAAGGATTGGATGGAGTACAGAGGATGTTTCCACTAGTGGGAGAGTCTAGGAATAGAGGTCATAGCCTCAGAATTAAAGGATTTTCCTTTCAAAAGATGAGGAAGAATTTTAGTCAGAGGGTGGTAAATCTGAGGATTTCTTTGCCACAGAAGGCTGCGGAGGCCAAGTCAATAGTTATTTTTAAGGCAGAGTTAGATAGATTCTTGATTAGTCCGGGTGTCAGAGGTTATGAGGAGAAGGCAGGAGAATAGGTTGAGGGGAGAGAGATAGATCAGCCATGATTGAATGGCAGAGTAGACTTGATGGGCCGAATGGCCTAATTCTGCTTCTATCACTAATGAAACGAAGGCCAGGAGTAGATCTGTTAACAAAGTTGAGAACAAACATATTTCAAGAGAATTTGAAATATACAGATTTTAGAAAAAACAATGTTTTTTTCTAAGTCAGTAAAATTGCTCTAAACATTAATATCCCCACCATAATGGATAAAGTATTTTTTGAATATTTCACCATGTAATTAATTCATCCATTAAATTCTGCAAGTGCAGTTGGTGGAGAATAAAATCATGCAATTAAGCAAAAGGCCTTGTATTCCCCTTTGCACATCCTTTAGATCCATAGTGGTTGTTTTGGTTCCAAGCAAAGTTTAATTAATTAATTAGTGTTAAGATGTCTCACAATATATTATTGAGATTTTAATTAGAAACTCTTTCGTTGAATGATATGCTAATTCAGGTATTCATTGCACAAATTAGTCCCTTAATATTCAAGTACTGTGGGTTTCCTTTAACTAATTTTAACAAAGCAAACTAATCACATTGATTAATGCATGGCATTGCAAGGAATTGTATTAATCTTTAACAGAAAGAGTTGAATGTTGTTTTGAGCAATAATAATAAAGTATGGTTATATTGGAAGTATCATTGCTTGGACAAGATCACAAGAACTCCCCAAAGATAGACACAAAGAGCTGGAGTAATTCAGCGGGTCATGCACCATTTCTGGAAAAAAGAATGGATGAAGTTTCGGTTTGAAACCCTTCTTCAGACTAAGAGTCAGGGGAGAGGGATATGAAAAGACACATAGAACAAATTAATGAAAGATATGCAAAAGGCTAGATCAAAGCCAGCAACGATGATTGAGGACAGGTGGAGCCCACAATGGTCCATCTGACTTTTGGAAATATCATAGAGTCATCGCGTTTTACATCATGAAAACAGAGCATTCAGCTCACCTTGTTCATTCTTACCAAGTTGGCATTCTGGGCTAGTCCCATTTGTCTGCATTTGGCCCATATCACTCTCAACCCTCCCTATCTCTATCTGTCGAAATGTCTTTTAAAACTCGTTATTACTTCCGCTTCTACAGCTTTTTCTGGCAGTTCATTCCACGTAAGTACTACCTTCTGAGTGAAAAAGCTTTCCCGAGGTCTCTCATAAATCCCTCTCCTCTCACCTTTGGCTTAGGCCCTCAAGGATTTGAATCCTCTACCTTGGAAAATAAGACTAACTGGTCACTTTATCCATGCCCCTCAGGATCTTAAACACCTCAAATAGGTAACACAATGAGCCTTCTAAGCTCCAAGAAAAAAGTCCTAGCCTATCCATCCTCTCTCTATAACACATGCCCACTAACCCTGGTAACACACTGGCGAATCTCTTTTACACCCTTTCCAATTATTCCTATAGTTTGAACGAGCTGAACTACACAGTATTCAAAGTGTCGTATCAACAATTAACTGTACAACTCCATTATGATGTCTCAACTTTTATACTCAAAACCCTGCACAATTAAGGTTAGCATGCCAAATACCTTCTTCACCAGAGTGAGCACCTGACTCATCATATTTGAGGAAATCATGCATCTGTAGTCCCAGACCCCTCTTTTTGGCAATACTCTCCATGGCTCTATCATCTACTGTGTCATCTCTGTGATGATTGATATATCAAGGTGCAACACCTCAAATCTGTATGAGTTAAATTCCATTTGTCATTCCTTGGCCTACCTTCCAAAGTGATCTAGATGTGTGCAGTTTTGGTCTCCTAATTTGAGGAAGAAAATTCTTGCTATTGATGGAGTGCAGCACAAGTTCATCAGGTTAATTCCCGGGATGGCGGGACTGACATATGTTGAAAGAATGGACCGACTGGGCTTATATTCACTGGAATGTAGAAGGATGAGAGGTGATCTTATAGAAACATATAAAATTATTAAGGGATTGGACAGGCTAGATGCAGGAAAAATGTTCCCAATGTTGGAGGATTCCAGAACCAGGGGTCACAGTTTAAGAATAAGGAGTAGACCATTTAGGACAGAGATGAGGTAAAATCCAATTGATTAGTTCATCTTGAATTCAATGTGATCCAACTTTGCAGATTTGCATGCTTTCCTGCTGATGACCTTGTTAAAGTCTTCTTGGTGACCTCTTCAAAAAGCTATCAGATTGTGAGACACTATTTCACTTTCAAAAAGCCTGGCTGACTATGCCTAATCAGTCCTTGTCTATCCAAATGCTGGTAGATCCTGCCCCTAAGAATCCCATTCAGCAACCTTCTCATCACTGATATCGGACACAATGTTCTGCGGTTTTTGACGTGTCCTTGCTGCCCTTCTTAAATAACAGTACAATAATAACCATCTCCAAGGACACCAGAACATCACCTCTGGTTAAAGGTGACACACATATGTCTGAAAAGGGCTTCCACAGTTTCATCCCTAGCTTGCCACCCAGTCAGAGGAAGTACTTGGTCAGGGCCTCAGGATTTATCCACCTTATTGGGCTTTTAAAAAAAGCCAATAACTCCTATTGAGCAATTTGTATATGATCCAAGATATCACAACTCCCATGCCTCAATTCCTTAGCTTTCACGATCTTCTCCTAAATAAAATCTAAACAGACTTGCAAGTGTGTAAAAGAAGGCTCACTATCATCTTCCATGGATAATAAATATTAGTTTTGCTAGAGACCCAAGCATCATAAGAATGAATTAAAATAACACAGTAATAGATAGATGTTCCAACATTTGAACTCATCATTTATCCCAAGCATTCTTTGTCATCATTATCCCTTCACTTAAAGTTTTTTTTTAACTTTATTTTATTAGAAGTAATCTATTTACAATAATGTAAACAGCTTTACAAACCTCAACTTAATTACACATTTTTAAAATAACCCATTGACAGTTATCATCTTCAATTTTTTTGGAAATAAAGAAAATAATAGAATAGTTTTAAATCAATAAGAAAGTGATTAAATAATAATTTGATTATATAGAAAAGAAGAAGAAAATAGAGCAAGGAAAAAAGATTATAGATTAACAAAAAGTGAAAAAATATTATATATATATATATCAATGAAAATCAGCAAAATATATTGTATCTAAAACTATTACAAATAATAATATCAATGAAGACATGCCTATTAATCCTAGTGTAAGAATCAATTATTCTCATCAAATCCCGCTGGGTACCCGTCAGGCTGTGACGTCAAGAACAGCTACTTCTCTAGATACTGTATATATGGAGACCATGTTTGTTCAAAGGTATTATATTTGTCCAATAGGACAAATCTGATTCTTTCTAATTGTAATGTCTCCAACATCTCTGCTGCCCACATTTTAATTGTGGGGGATAATGTTCCCTTCCAAAATTTCAATATGATTTTTTTCCCTATTATCAAACAGTAATCAAAGAAATTTCTTTGATTTCCTGTAAGTACCGAATTTGAATCCAAAATCCCAAGTATTATTAACTTTGGGTCTGGATCCAATCTAATTTTTAGAACCTCAGAAATAACCTTAAAAATTTCTGTCCAGTAGTAATTCAGTTTGGGACATGTAGCAAAACTGTGTGTTAAATTTGCTTCTAAGTTCTTACATTTATCACAAATTGAAGAGAGATTGTGAAAGATACTATTTAATTTAGTTTTTGAATAGTGTAATCTGTATAATACTTTGAATTGTATCAATGTATGTCTGGCATTTAACGAACACCGATGTATTTGCTGTAAACTTTCTTCCCAATTTTCTTTTGTTATGGATAAACCAATTTCCTTTTCCCATGCTTGCCGATATGTTTCCGTTGTTGGATTCTCCTTATCCAAGATTATGTTATATATATCGGCTATTAATTTTTCTGTATTTGGGTGTAAATTAAACAAATCATCTAATAATCCTGGTACTTTATCTTTATAATCTAATGTGTTTGATTTTATATAATCTCTAATTTGTAAGTACCTAAACAAGTGTTGCGGAGACAATCCGTAGATATCTTGTAACTCTTGGAATAAAAGAAATTTTCCTTTTCTATAAAGGTGCTCTATCCTTTTAATTCCTAAATCATCCCAATGTCTAAACCCTCCATCCAATATAGAGGGCTTAAATAATGGGTTATTCATTATTGGTAGTCTAAGTGAAAGATTATCTAGCTGTAAAGTTTTAACTATTTGTTTCCAAATACGTCTATTATTATAAATTATAGGGTTATCCCTATAATTTTTTTTTTGTACTTCCTTTGGGGCAAAGAGAACCGAGCCTACATTATAGGGTAAACAATCTTCTTTTTCCATCTTTAACCACATTGGTTCATAATCCATATTTACCCACCAAAAATTCATATTCTTAATCTGGACTGCCCAAAAATAATATAACAAATTTGGAAGTGCTAATCCTCCATTTATCTTAGATTTACATAAATGTTTTTTACTTATTCTATGATTTTTATAATCCCAAATAAAACTATAAATAATATTATCTATTTTTTTAAAAAAGGTCTTTGGGAGAAAAAAAGGAATAGCCTGGAACAAGTATAATAATTGTGGTAAAAACACCATCTTTATAGCATTTATTCCACCAATCATGGATATAGCAAGTGTTTTCATGTACAAAATATTTTTTTTAAGTTTATCTAATATTAGAGGGTAATTAGATTTAATTAGTGAATTATAAGATTTAGTTACATTAATTCCTAAATATTTAAATTTGTCTTTAACTATTTTTAACGGATATTGTTGTAATATATTTAAGTTAATTCCTGTTATAGGCATAATTTCACTTTTATTCCAGTTAATCCTAAATCCTGAAAATGTGCCAAAGATAGTTATAACATTAAATAACTTAGGTATACTAATTTCCCATTTTGTAATATAAATCAAAACATCATCTGCATATAAAGATATTTTGTTAGTTGTTGTGTCAGTATTGTAGCCATAGATTTCAGGTTCTGATCTGATTCTTTCCGCCAAAGGCTCTATCATCAAAGCAAATAGTAAAGGCGATAACGAACAACCCTGTCTACAACCCCTAGAGAGCTTAAATTTAGCTGATAATATTTGATTAGTTAAGATTCTTGCCGTTGGATTCAAATATAAAATTCTTATCCATTTACAGAATCTATCCCCCAATTGAAACTTTTCCATTATATTAAATAAATATAACCATTCCACCTGATCGAATGCCTTTTCTGCATCTAGCGATACAACTGCTAATTCCCTGTCCCGTACTCTTTTTGAATATATAATATTAAACAAGCGTCTGAGATTATGGGATGAGTAGCGTTTTGGGATAAAACCTGTTTGATCTTGATGTATTAATTTAGAAATCACCAAACTTAATCTCCGAGATAAAACTTTCGTTAGTATTTTTTGGTCTGTATTTAGAAGTGCAATCACTCTATATGATCCTGGATCTTCCAAATCCTTATCTGCCTTAGGATAAGTGTAATTGTAGATTCGTTTAAAGATTCTGGTAATTTACCTTGTTCATATGCATATCTATATACTGTATATAATCTTGGGGAAATCAGATCTAGAAATTTTTTATAAAATTCTGCACTTAGGCCATCGGGGCCCGCTGCTTTTCCATTCTTTAACGAACTAATTGATTCTTCAATATCTTTTACTGTTATTTCGGCGTTTAACAAATGTCTACCTTCCTGATCTAAACTGTTAATTTGACACTTTTGTAGAAATGTTTCCATATCCACTGTTTGTCCTGTTAATTTAGATGAATAAAGATTTTGATAATATTGTAGAAATCTGTCATTAATATCTTTTGGTATCGTCAATATATTTCCATCCACCGATCTAATTCTATGTATCAATTTTTCATCCTCTAATTTTCTAAGTTGTCTTGCAAATAGTTTTTGTGGTTTGTCTCCAAACTCGAAATGCACTTGTTTGGTTTGTTGAAATAGTTTAATGACTTGGTTAGAATATATTTTATTTAGTCTATATTTTGCTATTGCAATTTTGTTACTTAGCTCTTTAGAAGGGCGTTTTATATTTTCACTATCTAGTTGTTTTATCTCGTGTTCTAACTTTTGTTCCATCTTTCTATTTTCTTTATTAAGATAAGCCTGTGCAGATATTATTGCACCACGCATAAATGCTTTAAATGTGTCCCAGAGTAACGATGGTGAAGTCTCCGGTTTGTCATTAGTTTCAAAAAATAATTTAATCTGCTCCGTCACATGTTTACAACAGTCCTTATCCTTTAATATCTGGGGATTAAATCTCCAAGTAGTCGTTTTATTAAGTATATCTTTTAGTTTTATCTTAAATGTAAGAGGCGCATGATCTGAAATAATAATATTGTGATATTTTGCGTCATACGTAAAAAGTAGTAATTTTGAATCTATTAAAAAATAATCTATCCTAGAATAAGTTCCGTGTACGGGCGAAAAAAACGAGTATTCTCGTCCGGATGGATTATCTAATCTCCAAATATCCTTAACATTCGATGTATTAATAAAAGAATTTATAAGTTTACTTGAATTAGAGGTAACTTTCCTTTTTGTAGAAGACCTGTCTAGGTAGCTATCTAAGGTGCAATTAAAGTCACCCCCAATAACTAAATTATATTGTGTGGAAATAGGAATATTATTAAATATTTTCTTAAAAAATAGTGGGTTATCAAAATTAGCGGCATATATATTCACCAAAATTACTTTCTGTGAATATAATTCCCCTGTAATTATTACATATCTATCCTCTTTGTCCTCTATTATAGAATTTTGTTTAAAAGGTATACCTTTACGGATAATTATTGCAACTCCTCTAGATTTGTGTGTAAATGAAGAGTGATATACCTTGGAAATCCATTTTGCTGTTAATCTATATTGAGCATCTCTTTTGAGATGAGTCTCTTGGAGGAAGATCACGTCTGATTTCAATCTATTCAACTGTGCTAGTACCTTTCCCCTTATAATTGGTTCATTAATTCCCTTAACATTCCAACTACAGAAGGTAATTCCACCCCCCCCCCCCCGGTCTTCACATTCATATCTTGCATTTTACTATTAGGGTGGTTTTTTTTTGGAGTAGCCTTCTCGACCCCTCCAGCCCAGCGGTATACCCAAACGCCAATCCGATGAGAATTTCTATCTTCAGTAATCCATATACATATCTTCTTAGAGCGATTATACAATATCGTTCATAACTACATTCATATAATATATAACGCAAAATCAAATATTTAATATATAAGAAAAAGTACAAAGTGTAATTTAAAAAAGAGAAAGGGGTGTTAACAGGGTGCCCAGAAAAAAAAGAAACTACACTGGTATAGTGTGTAGTGTGCATTAGTGAAAGCCACACTAGCGTGGCTATTAATCTACTGACTTCCGTTTTTTTTAAGAAAAGAGATGTTAAGTGTTCCAGCTCCTGTCTATAATACTATGTATATTGGGGTGGGGTACTAACTTTAAGTACTTAGTAAATATTTCTATTATTCATATTACTAATTACCAGTTATTAATTTCTAGTATAATTAATATTATAGTAGGTAATACTATATTAGGGGGACAATTAAAAATTTACTAATTAATACCAAGCTATAACAACATGTCCATTATTGCCCCTCTTTCTTAATGAATAATTCATAACCGCAGGTCGGTAATAAAAGTTAATTCTTCTTCTTCATCTTCTTCTTCAGCGCTTACTTCTTCTTCTGCTTCCTCTTCTGCCTTCTTCTGTATGCCTCGGGCGAATTCCAGTGCTTTGGTATGCTTAACAAAACGGAATTCCTTGTTGTCGTAGGTCACTCTCAATGTTGCTGGGTACATCAAACCATATCTGAGATCCTTTACATCCTTTATATTCCGAAGAATACCTCTTGTTTCTGAGAATAAAGATCTTCTCTTAGCCACTTCAGCCGGGTAATCTCTGAAGATACTGATATTAACTCCTTCATATTTCAGATTCCTCTTTCTTATTATTATCTTCATCATTTCTTCAAACTCATGATCATAAGCCACCTTTACAATCATTTGTCTTGGTGGTGCACCACTCCCAGGGGCCCGTCTTAAAGCCCTGTGGGCACGGCCCAACAGTGGTTCTTGGTCCAGATCCAGAATGTCCTTTAGGAGTTTTGCAGCAAATTTTCGCGGGTCCTGATTTCCTTCCCGACCCTCGGGCAATACTACTATTCGCAAATTCTTACGTCTTTGTCGACCTTCCAAATCAATACATTTCTCATTTATTTTGTGAAGTAGCTCTGAGAGGCGTTTATTCTCGGCAAGTAACTTCTCAGTTTCCTTGGCACTTTTTACAGCAAAAGCAGCCAAATCTTTAATTGCATCATTTTGTTGGTCGAGTGTGATGACAATAGGATCTATCTTATCATTCAGCATTTGTTCCAGCCCAGCAACCTTGTCGTTTACCTCTGAGATTCGGTTTTGAAATTCAGCATCCGCCTTTCTTTTCCATTCGTTCATTATATTCTTTACCATCTCGGTAACTACTTTTGTTAATTCCACTTTAGTTTTCTCATGAGACACCAGAATCTCCGCTTTAAGAGTTTTTATTTCATCCTTATATTCTTTCTTCATGTCTTTAAATTCATCTTTATATTCCTTCTTCAGGTCTTTTATTTCTTTCACCAGTTTCTTCATCTCACCCATCAAGGAATTTTTAAATTCTTCCATTTCCACTTTCCTCTGTGAGATTTCTTCTTGGGAGGCAGTCAGACTCGAGCCCGAGGCTTTGGTGGCACCAGCCTCTCTTCTGAGGCCCGTTTTCTTCAGGGGAGGGGAGGAGGGTTGCATTTTAAATTTCTTACCGAAGTCGCGCGCCTGATGACGTCACGCAGCCTTCAATCGCACCGGAGCCGTTTTAAATCAATCTCCTGCGGTAAGTAGCGTTAGCACCCTCCTTTAACCCCGTTTTTTAAACCGATTTTTACGGAGCTGATCTGGCGCTGTTCTCCCCTAGAGAAGTTTTGGAGCTATATTTACCGTTCTGTTCCCAAATCACTTACTTCCTTTTTTTATTTTTCAACTACTCACCCAATTCCAAGCTTAATGGCTGTTATGTTTTATATCTCAACCCCTAACTCACTCAGTGAATTCCACAACCCTGCAATTCTTTGGCAAAATATGTCCTTTCAAAATCACTTACATTTAATCTTGCATTTATGACCACTCTAATATGGAGTCTTCAACTGATTGGAAAGATCTGCATTCACCTGTTCCGATATATCGTTCCATAATTTCAAGCACTTAATCATATCGCCCTGTAATGAGTAAAATTCTGACAATATGTTTTGTCTTTCTGCATGTGTTTCCCCTCACACCAAGTAGTAACCTGGTGAATTTATATTTAAAGCAACAATCTTCATCCAAAATGTGAAGTTTGATAAAGTGCCTGTCCCACTTAGGCTATTTTTAGGCGACTGCCGGCGATTGTCATAGTTGTATCAGGTCACCAAAACAACAGCGACTGGACCCCACTGCAACATAAAAATGGAAGTAGATTAATTACTTTAACAACAACAACAAAAAACAAAGTCAGCACCGGCGACAACCTACATTAACCTGGCGACAACCTACGTTAACCTGGTGACAACTACGACAGGAGAAATCAAGCTATACTCATTGGCGTCAAACCCGCTGTCGCCGACTGTCTCTGAAAATCTTTCAACATGTTGAAAATCGAGCGGAGACCAGAAAGACGCTACGACTCTTTGGGCGACTGAGGAGGCTACTCACGGCCATACTGGCGACACCCCCGGCGAACATGTGGCGACAGCCTAGTTGCCTGTAGTCGCCCAAATAATCACTTAAGTGGGACAGCCCCTTAACACACAGAGTCCATTATTACCTATAACTCAGTCAAAGAGCTGTGCAGCACAGAAACATGTCCTTCTGCCCACCTTGTCTATGACAACTAAGTTGGAATTCAGGACTAGTCCCATTAGCTTCCATTTGGCCCTTCCTATCCATATATCTGTCCAAATGTCTTTTAAAAGCCATAATTGGATCCGCTTCTTTGTGTAGTTTCTTCTGGCAGCTCATTCCAAATTTGGATGTAAAAGGCCACATGAATGCGAGGTTTAGTTTTTAAATGTCTTATGCTACTGTATCTCAACTTACTTCTGCTCATCACCAAACTTCGATTAAAACAACTACAGTTGTTTAATAATTCTTCGAACGGTATTTCCAAGTTCCTATTTAGCGATCATTATTTTCTTCTTTTTAAACCAATTTACTCCAATGATGTATACTTATTATTATGGACTTTGGAATAAAGCCTGATTTTACTGTTAAGAAAATGTGCAGCCAAGGTTTTTTTAAATCCCTTGGGAGTGATTATTATCCCATGGTGTTCTGCTATTGTTCATGCAAGTCATCCAAATTGCCTTGTAGAGATGACTTATGATTTAAAAAGTGAAAAGTGAAATGAATTCAAACATTTATCTTGCACTACTGCAATACATTATAAAAAGGATTAAGGGCCTTTTAGAAGTGCAAGGGTAAAATAAATTAAGCATCAATTACTATTGATGAGTGAGAGTGCTATTGAGTTAAAATATTGCCAAATTACATAATTTCATACAATTTATAAGTACAGCCCTATTGTTATAATGGTGGTGGCCCGTCGGTAATGACGATGGCGGGTTGTGCAGTCACAGATCTGGTGAGTTCTGACATTGCTATTCGTGAACCACACACTCGAGGCCAGTGGGGGTAGATGAAGGTCATCGCTGGTGTATTCTGGACGGCAGCCTTCCTTCTCTCCCTTGCTTTGGTAAGTCTCTCTACGCGGCTCTAAGCTGCTGGCTCCAGTGTGTCCTGTCGCTGGCGCAGGCTTTCAGTTGCATGGGCACAAGACCACAAAAGTAGAGGTGGTCCATGATGCAATCTTTGTACCGCTTACTGGGACGCCCACAGTTCCTTTGTCCCTTGGAGAGCACGCCGTGGAGGACCTATCGAGGCTTGTCGGTTTCATCCATCCTGATGACGTGCCCAGTCCATCGGAGCTGTGCTTTGATGATCATTGCGTCAATGCTTGTGAAGTTGGATCTGTCCAATACTTCTAGGTTGGGCACTTTGTCCTGCCAGCAAATGGACAGTAACAAGCGCATATGGAACTTCTCAAGTTGACGGATGTGATTCCTATACAAGGTCCACGTTTCACAGCCATAGAGCAGGCTGAAAAGCACAACTGCTTTATAGACTTTGAGTTTAGTTGACAGCTCGATGTTGTGGTGATTCAACACTCATGTACGCAGTCGTCCAAGTGCTTGACTGGCTTTACAGATTCTATTTGAGATTTCCTTGTCCAGGGAGCCATCAGATGATATTACACTTCATAAGTATTTGAAGGAGTCAACAGCTTTCAGCTGTGTGTTGTCAATGTGCACACTTGGGGGTCGGTGCTACAGAGTCTGGAGCCGGCATGTGGATAACTTCCGTTTTGCTGAGGCTGATTGTGAGACCAAAAGCCTGTGCAGCTTCTGCAAATTTGGTCAAAATGAACTGGAGGTCAGACTCCTCGTGAGCCATGAGGGCACAGCCATCCGCAAAAAGGGCTTTGGGAATGAGCCGTTCGTGCATCTTGGCTTTGGCGTTCAGTTGTTGAAGGTCAAAGAGAGATCCGTCCAGACGGTACTTCAGGTACGGTCGAGGTCCTGAAATATGTGACTCAGGAAGCAGCCGAAGAAGAGGTTGAAGAGTACAGGGGCCAGAACGCAACCTTGCTTCACTCCATTGGAGATGTTGAAAGGTGCAGAAGTTTCACCATTGACCAGAACTGTTCCTGTCATGCCATCATGGAAGAGGCGGATGATCTGGATGAACTTTCTTGGGCAGCCGAGCTTGTGAAGTATCAACCACAGAGCCTCCCGGTTGACCATGTCAAAGGCCTTTGTCAAGTTTATGAAGACTACGTAGAGGTCCATCTTCTGCTCGATGCATTTTTCCTGTAAATGTCTCGCCATGAAGATCATATCAGCAGTGCTGCGACCAGGTCTGAAATCACACTGAAATCACCGGCAAGCTTGATTAGACGGTTGACAGGGGTCAGTATCTTTCCAGTGACGGACAACAAGGAGATGCCTCGGTAGTTGCCAGTCAGCTTTGCTACCTTTGTTTTTGAACAAGGAGACAACAGTGGCATCCCTGAATTCATCGGGCATACTTTCTTTCTCCCAGATGCTGGACAAGATGTTGTGGAAGGCGTCTAGCGTCTCAGGAGCTGCTGCCTTGTAGAATTCAATAGGGATTCCGTCCATGCATGATACCTTGCCTGTGCTGGTTTGACTCATGGCCTTCTTGATCTCTTCCAAAAATGTTGGAAAGTACCATCTGGACACACACACATTTCTGTCTACATCATGCATGAAGATATATTGTATGGCTATTTCATCCATTGTTCCAATTCTAGAAAACATTTTTTATTTGTAAAAGATTAGTTAAAGAAAGTAGAAACAAGGAACTACAGATGCTGGTTTACACAAAAGGACACAAAGTGCTGGAGTAATTCATGGTTCAGGCAGCATCTCTGGAGAACTCGGTTAGGTAATGTTTTGGGACGGGACCCTTCTTCAGTCAGATCCAAAACATCACCTACCCATGTTCTCTGGGGATGCTGAGTAACCCCAGTACTTGGTGTCCTTTTATTTGTTAAAGAACGATGTGCATAAGAGAACACATTGCTCACCTGGTGCAAAGCACAAAGTTTGAAGAACTCAATGAGTCGGGTATCATCTGTGGAGGGAATGGATTGGTAATGTTTTGGGTCAAGACCCTTCTTCAGACTGAATGTAGCAAAGAAGGGAATATTGACAAAGTGAAGGAAGGGGGTGGGGTGAGATAAAGTCTGGCAAGTGATAGGTGAATACATGTGAGGGAAGTAACTGGCAAATTGGAGGACAAAGACTTTTCTCAGCTGTTTAACATGGCTAGATTTACCATTGCTAAAGTAATGCTATTAAAAACAATGATTTCAGTGAAAGACAGGATAAACATACATACATTATACCTTTATTAACCTCTTGGACACCACCAATAAACCTTGGAGCATTTCATATGAAGCGCTGCCAACATTATAACTTTGGAAACACTGCAGGCAATTTCCAAAAGCAAGATTTCAGAAACAACAATGAGAAATTGATCAAATGGTCATTTTAATGATGTTGGTCAATAAATAAATACTGAATATGAGCAAATTCAATATATTACTGATATATTACAATATATTTCAATATATAAATATCAATATATTACTGATTCTGTGCAAGGTATTACTGCTGAGTACTGGTTTCACATTTTCAAAGAATTATTTTATGCTGCACCTTGTCAAAGGTTTTATTATAGTTTGCTGAGGAGCTCAGATTCTATAAAATGAATGCTTGGCATGTTTTGATCCCATGAGGTGATCACAAGGTTTGACTACATAATATCCAATTCACTTTATATCTATATAACAATAAATCACTAATAGGATTCAATGAGGAAAAATTGAGTCATGGGAGCATTTTGCCATCTGCAGCTCAAACTGCAGATGTTTTGAAATGTTCTTTCCAGCTGCAAAAGGCAAATCAGTCCTCACCCAATTTTCTTTGCTGTGTCTAAATAAAACTTGGGAGGGCTCTGTCAAAAATAGAGACATATGAAAATCAAACATCTTACAAATTGAGAATTAGTCCATAGAACATAGAATGGTGCAGCAGAGGAACTGGACCTTCGGCCCATGCCAAATTGAACTACTTCTTTCTGCCTGCACACGATCCATATCCCATCATTCCCTGCATTTTTATTTGTTTATCTAAAAGCCCCTTAAATGCCACTATCGTATCAGCCATTTCTCTGTTCATATCTGAGACAACTCTGTCCCATCCACCTTTTGACAGCCTTTTTCACTGTCCGCAACTCCACCAGTTTTGGTGTCACCTGCAACTTACACAGCAACCAATTTATATTTTCATCCAAGTAATTGGTACACATCACAAACAATAGGGATCCCAGCACTGATCCCTTTGAGCATTAATGATCACACACCTCCAGCCAGAATAATACCCTTCCCCCAGTACTCTTTGTCTTTTATGGGTCAGCCAGTTCAGAAGACAAGCTCCGTGGATCCCATGCATCTTAATCTTCTGGATCAACCTACCATGGGGGATCTTGTCAAGTGCTTAAATTCCATATGGACAACATGCACTACTCTACCTTTATCAATCACTATCATCACCTCTATAAATGCAATCATGTTTGTAAGACAAGACCTGCCTTACATAAAGCCATGCTGACTGCTGATGGATCACATCAGGCCCTGGAAACTTATGCACCTGTCCCACTTAGGAAACCTGAACGGAAACCTCTGGAGACTTTGCGCCCCACCCAGGTTTCCGTGCGGTTTCCGGGGTTTTTTGTCAGTCTGCCTAATGGTCGAAAGTGGTTTTCGTTTTATAAAATCGATAATTTTTTAGTCGAAGCCGGTTGCGATGCTAGTTGAAGGTGGTTGCCGGAGGACAAAAACCTCCGGGAACCACACGGAAACCTTGGGTGGGGCGCAAAATCTCCAGAAGTTTCCGTTCAGGTTTCCTACGTGGGACAGGGGCATTATCCACCACAATGTTCTTTAAGCAACCCAACACCGACAGCGTCTTGATCTCAAAATGTCCTATCATATTAATATACCCCACACTGATTTCACAATCATCCATGCCCTTATCCTTAGCGAGTATTGGTGCAAAAAAATGTGTTTAGTATCTTGCCTCCATTCTTCGAATCCAAATATATATTCCCTTCTTGATCCACGAGTGGTCCTGTCTTCCCAAATGTAGTTCTTTCCTGCAATTTCCAGAGTTATTCTTATTCATAACTTGTTATTCATATTCTTAAAATGTAAGGAATTGCAATCAAAATGCTCTCCCACTGAAATCCCGGATATCAGGCCAGGCTTGTTTCCCAACACGTGGTCCAGTATGGTCCCTTCTCCAGTTGGATTTGCTGCATACTAATTGAAGAAAACCTCTTAGATACACTTAACAAATTCTACCCAATTTAAACCTATTTCACTAAAAAAGTTCCAGTCAGTACTGGGGGAGTTAAAATCACCCTCTGTGACAATCCTGTTGCTTTTATATCTTTCCGTAAACTGTTTACATATCTATTCCTCTATCTCCAGCTGGCCATAAGAAGGATTATAGTATAATCCCAACTGAGTGATACCACCTATCTTATTTTTGAACTTTACCCATTTGCCTTAGCGGATGGTCCCTCCAGTATGTCCTCTCTGTGTGCAGCTATGGCATTCCCCTTGATAAGTAATGAAATTCCTCCACCTCTTACAAGGAATCAAAAGTGTAGTGTTGTTGTTCTATTTTGGACTTACACTCTCCATATTGAAGGAGTTTGAAGCTCAGCCTCAGTGAGTTTGAAAACTTAAAGGAGCCATTTTAATTAGGCCCCATCTTGGCTGGCCAGCATGGACAAGTTGGGCCAAAGGGCCTGTTTCTGTACTGTATGACTCTAAATACGTCATGTCCGAAAGGCATTTCACTAGAACAAAAAGAATCATCACACTTTGTAGACAAGGTAGGGATTGGGAAGGATGGTGAAGATCTATATTTTAAAGTTATACTAAAATTTTCATTCTTGGAAACTCAATAAACTATATGATTTTATGCAGTATACAGATTTTTATGCAATCCATGTCCATTCAACAACAGTTGGTGGGAAAAGGGTGAGAACAATTTAATAGTAAGATTAAATGAGAACTTACCAGTTTGAAGTTTGATCCTTATTTTATGAGGAGTTACGATGAGGGATTTTGTGAAGACTCCGCCAGCACGCATGCGCGACATTCTTCAAAGCAGCGATGCGAAATCACAGATAGTAGCACTGACTGGAGATAGTAAGATTAAGAGAAGTAATATACCAGTTGTCTTTATGATAGAGGGTTGGGAGCGGAGGGCACAAAACTGGTAAGTTCTCGTTTAATCTTACTATTTTACTTTGGAGTCATGTGAGTGACTTTGTGAAGATTTCAAAGCTCTGTGATTTCATGCCCTGGACCACGTCCATGCTCACACACTGCCGTAAGAACTGATGGAGGAAGTATGTTAACGTATTTCAGACTTGAAACAGAGCTGAAAAACAATAATGTATTTATTAATACAAACAAAAACCCCTGACCGGGGAACGTTTAGGGAACAGAACTTAAAACAGTATCTGCAAATGTCGTGGGAGCGGCCACAGGTTTGTTATAAAACCGTTGAAATGTGCCTTCATTGGCCCAGCCCGCTGTTGCGAGGACATGATCCTTGGGTACCTCCATGGTCCTCGCCGCTGATGTGGATGCAGCCCTGGTAGAATGAGATTTTAAAATGTTAGTGTCTTACCTGCTGCATCGAATACCACCCTGAGCCACCTGGAGATAGTCTGCACCCGTCACCCTGTGATGTGGGTTTTCATGGCTGATAAACAGACCCGTCTCCATATTCCTGATGGTGTGTGTGATATTAATATAATGTTGAATATAGGTGGCTATACAGAGTCTTACATCAATGAGATATGCTAAGAATTGCATTTTCAGTCCTGTAGTCCCAGGTCTGTGTTGCTTAAGCAACTCATCTATAAAGAAAGTCATTTTATTGGGGGTCGAGACCATTCTATCCAGTTTTAATTTCTGTAGAGTCTGGACCCGTTGTGCTGTGGTCAGTGCCATTAACATCAGTTAATTAAGACAGTGGAAATGTTGGAGACATTACAATTGGAGAGAATTAGATTTATCCTAATGGATAAACCTGAGATTTTTGAACAAATATGGTCTCCATTCACTGATTATATGAAGGGGTAGCTGGGCTCGGCATCGAAACTCAATGAGTACCCGGTGGAAAGATCAAACAAAAATGTTTAAGATCAGATTTATATACTTGTCTCCATATATTATAATTAGAAATTGTTCCACTCATTGATAAGTTGTATACCGTTTTCTTTTCCACAAGTTTTTTTTTTTTTTTTGTTTATTTTATTTTATTTTATTTTTTTTCTTCTCTCTCTTCTTTATATTAATCAACTATTATCATACTCTTATAATTATTCACTATTCTTTCTTTATACTTTTTTCACTCTATAAAAAAAAAAGTGAGGCCAATATATATATTTTGTTAACATTTATATAATTTTGGAAAGATGTATCAACTATATTTGAAAAAAAATGCTATATTGTTTGTTATATGTATGGCCGCTAATAAAAATATATTCAAAAAAAAAGAATGAGATTTAAAAATATCAGTGTCTGCCCCTGCTGCACCCAACACCACCCTGAGCCACCTGGAAATAGTCTGCACAGTTACCCTGTAATGTGGGCGTTTAAAACTGATGAATAGACCGGCTTCCATTCTCCTTATATTTTGGGTGACATTAATATAATGTCGGAGGTGGCTGGCTATAAAAAGGCGTACATCAATGGGATATGCGTGGAATTCCAATTTAAGACCGGTTGTTCCAGGTCTATGGTGTTAAAGTAACTCATCAATGAAAAAGGTAACCTTGGTGGAGGTCGAGACCATCCTGTCCAGTTTTAGTTTGTGGAGGGTCTGGACCCGCTGAGCTGTAATAAGTGCCATAAGCATTACTACTGTGTAGGTGAGTTTTGCCAGTGGGAGTTCCGAAACTGGTGACCAACTCCTGAGTAGGGACAACACTACCCCAATATCCCAGGTCATAATGTATCGTGGTCTTGGAGGGTTAGAATTGAAAATACACCTCATGAGTTTCAACACCAACTGATGGGATCCTACTCTGATAGTGAGGTAGGACGATAATGCACTTCTAGCACTATTGATGGCACTATAGCCGAGGCCCTCGTCATAGTGAAAGCCCGCGAGGAATTCCAGCACATCTGTGATGGTGGCAGAGTCATAGGTGATATTAATCCTGGAAATGAAGGCCTCCCACTTCCTGACATGGGTAAGGTATTGCTGCCTTGTGGACTCTCTCTGCACGATGCTGTGATGATATCCATTGTCCTGTTTGACAGCCCGAATTCCAGCAAAGGTCTCTTCAGAACCTGCAAGCCAACAGGTTCCGATGACCATGGCACATATGACTCTCCCCTGATATGGGATGTGTCAGAAGGTTTGGGCATTTTGGAATCTGCACCCATGGTTCCTTCACCATGTCGAGGACCACCGGGAACCATGGCTGTATGGGCCAGTCAGGTATTATCAGTATCCCTGGTGCAGAACCTAGCTGGATTTTCCACAATACCCGACTGATGAGGCAGAAAGATGCAAATGCATAGAAGAACAATTTCCCCCAATGTAGCGAGAACACATCCATTGCTGCTGCCCCAGGGTCTGGTTCCCAAGAAACATATGTTGGTATCTGATGGTTCAACCTGGATGCAAAGAGGTCGATATCTGGTGTTCCATATTGAGCTATAATGTTAGCAAATATTTGGGGTTCAACATCCACTCGGTGTTGTCATTGAATATTCGTGACCTGGTGTCCGCCACTGTATTAAGCTTACCCGGAAGGTATGTAGCTGAGATCCAAATATTTATTTCAATGCACCAGTGCCAAATTATGTTTGCCAATTCATCGCAAGATATCGACTTGATACCACCCATATGGTTTAAATATGCCACCACTGTGGCATTGTCTATCTGTAGATGGACATGCGTATGATGCATATTTGTGCAGTAAGCCCGCAGTCCGTGAAATGCTCCCAGCATTTCCAAATAGTTTATACCTAGTGATTGGAGTAGTGTAGATTTGTGCAAATTCCATCTGCTGCCACAACTAGGTGTCGGTAACTCCCCAGCCGTGGGCGCTTGCGTCAGTTTGCAACACGACTGAAGGGTTTGTAACTATGATGGGATTAAAACAATTTCAAATGCTGCTAATCCACCATCATAGCTCATCTATTGCTTTGGTTGGTAGCTGCATAGGTCTATCAAAATGCCAGCATTGGTTTTTAGTGCTGAGATTTTTGCTCTTTGCAAATTTTGATAATGTAATGGTCCAAATCGTGCAGCTGGAAATGTAGCTACAAGTTTCCCAATTACCTTGGCAGCATGTTGAATAGTCGTTTTTTTGGCGCAAGCAAGGCTATTACATGCCTCTATTATATCTGTTGCTTTGGTAAAGTGATAGTCATGTGATTCGTGTTAATCGTGAACCCCAGATAGTCCATAATGACAGAAGGTTTTAACTTAGATTTGTCTGGATGGATGATGAACCCCAGCTTTTGGAATAGTGACTTGGTGGCTGTCACAGCTAATTTAGCCAAATCCAAAGTTTTCCCCACAATCAGTATGTCATCAAGATAGGCCATGACAATGTAGTTTTGTCTTCGTAGAGACGCCAATGCTGGTTTTAATATTTTAGTAAATAACCTGGGGGTTGTTGCTAGTCCATTAGGCAATGCTTTATACTGCCACAGCTGCCCCATCCAGACAAACTTAAAATATCTGCAGTGATCTTTACGTATAGGTACTGAATAGTATGCATCTTTGAGGTTGATGCAGGCCATGAAGTACCCTCTGGAAATCAGTTGCTTGGCGGTTTCAAATGTTTCCATCTTGAAATGGGTATATTGCATAAAAGTATTCAATTAAATCAATTATGATACAACATCCACTATCTTTTTAAGTTTTGGTAAAGATGTTAGATACAAATTCAAGAGGTTCATGTACAGTTTTCTCTATTACCCCCGTGGTATATAACCTTAATAGTTCTGCATGTCCTTCCACTTTCTCTTTGTGAGAAAGTACAAATTTCCGGCTAGGTACATGTTGAGCTGGGGGAAGTTGTCTGTTTAATGTGCAATATAAAGGGGTCAGAAGTTATGGAACTCCATGCATCCCCAAACAGACACAACCTACTTCCCACTTGTTAGGTTATGCATGCAGCATTCCCTTGGCCTAAAAAAGACCTCCGATTGTGGTCTCCGAAATTACTTGTTACTGTAATTGGTGTGTTGTCAGGTAATTTATGCTTGCCGCTAGCCTTGGCTGAAGAGGTTGCCCTTTCTGGGATGGTTGTGCAAACTTAGATACCATCCCCAGAAGTTCCTCTTCTTGCATCCCTTGCAACTGTAGGTCTTCAGTCAACCCCTCTTTGAAGTCAGCTAATCCCTGACTTCTGGCTCTCCCTAACGAGGAGGGAGAGATGTTGGACAGACCTGGTAATGGCCCTGTCATGGACCTGCATGATCCTTGGGACGCATGCTCCTGCTGGAGTAGGTCCCTCTGGAGCAGCTGCTCCATCATCTGCTCTATACGAGCAATGCGACCGCCGTCGCTATCTGCGAACGGCAAGTCGTCTTTCCCAGATTCTGATGAATCTATGGGGCCCTTACCGCCAGTCCGCACCTAATCGAGGTGATGTCTATGGGAATGATACGGTAGATAGTCGGTGCCAGCCGCTCCAGCGGGGCTATACGACTCCCGCGCGGATCTGCCACCTGTCTGCGGTCTTCCGGACTGAAGCAGTGAGAGTTGGTGCCTGCCGCTCCTGCAGGGCTACACGACTTCCTGGTAGATCTACCGCCTGTCCCCGGTCTTCCACACTGCGGTGGTGGGGAGTCGGTGCCTGCCGCTCCAGCGGGGCTACACGACATCCGCGTGGGCTTGCCGCTTGTCCGAGGTCTTCCGGACTGATGCGGCGGAAAGTCGGTGAATGCCGCTCCTACTGGGCTACTCGACTTGTGTGTGGTTCTGCCACCAGTCCGCAGTCTAGCAAACTGAAGAGGTGGTGAGTCGGTGCCTGCCGTTCCAATGGGGCTACACGACTTTTGTGTGGTCTTGCCACCGGTCCGCAGTCTAGCGGACTGAAGTGGCGGAGAGTCGGTGCCTGCCGCTCCAACGGGGCTACACGACGTTTGTGCGGTTTTGCCACCGGTCCGCCCTCTAGCGAACTGCTGCGGTGGAGAGTCGGGGTGTGCCGTTAAACCGGGCCCGGTCTTCCGCACTTTTTTGCCGCTTTCATACAGACTGAAGCGGTGGGGAGTCGGGGTCTTGGCTACCCTGCTCCCGCGCGGTCCTATCGCCAGTATGCAGCCCGCTGGACTGCTGCGGTGGAGAGTCAGGTCCTACCGACTGAGCGGGGCTCCCCGACCTTCGTGTTGTTTTCCCGGCCCGAGTACGGGTGCTGCCTGCTCTACGGTCAGCTCCGGGGATGATGGCCGCCGACCTCGCTCTGAAGTCCCGCGGCCTTGAAAGGCATGCTTAGACGCAGCCCTCTTTTTACTTCTTCTCTCCATCGTGAAGTTTCTGTAAGGGATTTAATCAATACAAAAAACTAACCAGCTCAAGGTTAGTAAAAACTTACCTGAAGGTCTTTTTTAAGCTGCCGACAGAGGAGCTGCGCTCCCCCCGCAGCTTGTCGACTGCAATGCGAGCGACGATATGTAGCACATGCGTGCTGGCGGGGTCTTCACGAAGTCACTCACGTGACTCCGAAGTAAAATTGACAGTAGAGCCACTGTCTCACAACTCCAGCAAACCAGGTTAATTCCTGACTTCCTGTGCTGTCCACGTGGAGTTTGCATGTTCCCCTTGTAATGCCTTCTAGTTTCCTCCTATATCCCAAACATGTGTGGGTTTGATAGGTTTACTTACCACTGTAACTTGCACTATTGTGTTGCTGACTGTTAGAATCTGGGGGAATTGATGGGAATGTGGGGACGATAAAATGGGATTAGTGGACAATTGACGGTCAATGCAGACTTGGTAGACTGAAGGACTGTTTCCATGCAGTATTGTATATGGTTCACACAAGTGAAAAATATAGTAAAAGCAGCCAACTTATATTCTACTCAAACTTGACAATGATAATTTTGCGGCTTAAGTGGCCTTGATCTCTTCCTGAGCCTTTGGTCACAAGCTAAGCATTTGATCTTTTTTTGGTTGTTATTTTCTCATCCACTGGATCTATTCCTATGTGTGCAGGTGGGCATTTAGATCCGTTGTTCTATAATAAAAACAAAAAAAGCTGAAAATACTCTTGTCAGTGGAGGGGAAATCTGTGGAATCCATTACATAATCTCCCCTCCTTTCGGAATGGGAAAACCATTTTATAAATATAACCAACAATCTGTCGTGGAGAAACGAGAATAATGCCCCGTCTCACTTAGGAAACCTGAACGGAAACCTCTGGAGACTTTACGCCCCACCCAAGGTTTCCGTGCGGTTCCCGGAGGTTTTTGTCAGTCTGCCTAATGGTCGAAAGTGGTTTTCGTTTTAAAAATCCATTAATTTTTAGTCGAAGCCGGTTGCTATGCTAGTTGAAGGTGGTTGCCGGAGGACAAAAACCTCCGGGAACCGCACGGAAACCTTGGGTGGGGCGTAAAGTCTCCAGAGGTTTCCGTTCAGGTTTCCTAAGTGGGACAGGGGCATTATAAGCTACAGCCAAAAAAAGCACACCAATGCCCCTACTTCCACAGAAGACTGAGGAAATATGGCATGCCTCCAATAACTCCACTAGTTTCCACTAGTGGGAGAATCTAGGACTAGAGGTCATAGCCTCAGAATTAAAGGAAGGAGAATTCTTTTAGGAAGGAGATGAGCAAAAAATGTATTTAGTCAGAGCATGGTGAATTTATGGAATTCTTTGCCACAGGAGGCTGTGGAGGCCGTCAGTGGATATTTTTAAGGCAGATATAGATAGATTCTGATTAGTACAGGTGTCACAGGTTATGGGGAGAAGGCAGGAGAATGGGGTTGGGAGGGAGAGAAAGATCAGCCAAGATTGAATGGCGGAGTAGACTTGATGGGCCGAATGGCCTAATTCTACTCCTATTCCTTATGATATTATGACTCCTACAATCTTCTACAGATGAACTGTAGGAAACATACTGTTGGGTTGCATCACAGCTTGGTTTGGGAACAGTTTTGCACAAGATTGCAAGGAATTACAGTGGCTTGTAGATGTAGTCCAGTCAATCAGACAGATCGGACTCCCCTCCATTGACTCCATCTATTCTTCATGCTGCCTTGGGAAAGTAGCTAACATTATCAAAGAATAGTCATGCACTGTACATTCTGCCTTCTCCTCGCTTCCCTTGGGTAAAAGATAGAGAAGCTTGATAATGTGCACCATCAGACTCAGGAGCAGCATCTTCCCCTCTGTTAACAGACTCCTGAATGGCCCCTACATAAACTGGCATTCAGTTCCAATTTTCTAACCTGCCTCATTGCAGACATTGGACTTATTTTTCTGAAACTGTTATGCTACAATGCTGGGAAATTAAATTGTGCACTTTGATGTCTTTCTCTGTGCTCTACCTTTTGTAACATATTTGGCTTGATTATATTCATGTATGATATTATGTCATATGATTGGGTCGCACACAAAGAAATGCTTTTTGCTGTACCTCGGTTCAGATAATAATAATTGTAACCTCGCCTAACCCCCCTCCTCCCATGATTCAACTTCACCAATTATTTATGAAGGCTTGTGGAACATAATTTTATTCTCTTTCTTAATCAATCATCGCCTCCTTTACTCCTATTCGGAATCTGACATGTCTGAACTCCCTCTGCAGCTTTTCCGCTTCCAACCTATTTTTGATATCAGTGTCAGTGTCTCCCTGTAAATTATGTCCTGTTCATGGACACTGAGTGTAACTCAAGCCATTTTAATGCCGCATTACACCACAATTGTATTCAAGCTATAAAGCATAATGGAGCCCAAACCTGGGAACACTGTTTCTGCTCTTGCCTCCCCATGTATAATTCCTGCAAAGTTTACCATGATTGAACTTTAATCACCTTTATCACTCCTCAACAAGCATTTTTTTTTTAAGCCTGGTAATTTTTATGAACGTTGTTTAGGATGAGTGCAAGAATCAGAACAGAAATAAAAAGACAGGAAAAATGGATGTTACAGTTTTACGCAGCGATCGTTCATAGTGTTGGTGATCCCTAGGCCTCAGTTTAATAATCCAGACAAACTATCAGTGCTGCTCCTGTCTTCAGCGGTAGATCACATCTCTTATTTATGTGTTGCATGTGAAATGTTTTGGCCTTGTCAGAGGCCTCCACATCACTAAATTGAAAAATAGTTCCTTCAATTTTAGGACATCTACTTCATCTGGCCCAGGATCAATCTCAAAAAGAGTATGGTGCTGATGTTGGTGGATGGAAGTAATGTTTGATTGGCAAGCAATCTGCAATAGCGAAAAGAGTAAATAGGTCATTTAGTGGTAAGATAAGGATAATTATAAGACCTATAAGGCCAAGTCAATTCATATTTTTAAGGCAGAGATAGAGAGATTCCCCATTAATACAGGTGTCAGGAGATAAGGGGAGAAGGCAGAAGAATGGGATTAGGAGGGAAAGATAGATAAGCCATGATTGAATGGCGTAGACTTGATGGGCTGAATAGCCTAATTCTGCTCCGATCACTTATGAATGTGAATCTTTTAATTTGGTTTTCCCTATATCTGCCCTACCCATGACAGTCACATTTCTGAAAAGAATCGTTCAGAAAAGTTACTTTAGTTAAGATTGCTCTTAAAACTGTTAATAATATCTCAATATTTTTGGATGTTTCTAACGCTCACCAACATTCAGTTCCAAAAACATTCAAACATATGATTAAAATAGTTAAAAAGATTAATGGACACTGACTAGCTACAAGAACACTAACACACCTCCAGCCTGTGGTGACTAACATACCTGATACCTCCCTAAAGCCTGTCCACCATCTACAAGACTTAAGTCAGGCTTGTGTTTGAATACTCCCCACTTACCTGGAAGAGTGGAGTTTCAACAACATTCAAGAAGCTAAAAATCATACAGGACATAGAGTAGATTCGTCGAGTCATTGAGTGATACAATGTGGAAACATGCCCTTCGGCCCAACTTGCCCACACCGGCCACCAATGTCCTAGCTACACTACTCCCACCTGCGTGTGTTTGGTCCATATCCCTCCAAACCTATCCTATCCATGTACCTGTCTAATTGTTTCCTAAATATTGGGATAGTCCCTGCCTCAACCACCTCCTCTGGCAGCTTGTTCCATATACCCATTGCCCTTTGTGTGAAAAAGTTACCTCTCAGATTCCTATTAAATCTTTTCCCCATCACCTTAAACCCATGTCCTCTGGTCCTCGATTCACCTACTCTGGGCAAGAGACTCTACCCGATCTATTCCTTTCATGATTTTATACACCTCAATAAGATCACGCCTCATCCTTCTGTGATCCAAGTCCCAGCCTACACAACCTCTCCCTATATCCTTGTAAACATCCATGTAAATCTTCTCTGTATCCTTTCCAGTTCGAAAAAAAAGAACTGCAGATGTTGGTTTACACAATAGGACACAAAGTGTTGGAATAACTCAGCGGGTCAGGCAGCATCTATGGAGAACATGGATAGATGACGTTTTGCATTGGGACCATTCTTCAGATTGTTTGTGGAGGGGGGTAAAGCTGGGAGGGAGTAGGGATAGAACAATGTTTGGCAGGTAATAGGTGGACACAGATGTACATGTCATAGTACAGGGCATAGCAGCCCATTTGATACTCATCTCATTCACAACTATTCACTCATTTCACCATTGGCACACAATTGTAGCAGATTGCACCATCTACAGAATGCACTGTAGCAATGCACTAAGATGCCATTGACAGCACTTTACACATTTCTAACAGGTAGGATGAGAGCAGTAAAAGCATGGGAACACTGCCATGCAGAAGGTATTCTCCAGGTCACATACCATCCTGGAAATATATCGCCTTTCCTTCACTGTTGTTGGGTCAACATCCTGGAACTCTCTCCCTAACAACATTGTTGGTATATCCACACTTCAAGGACTGAAGGTGGCTCACCAGCACCTTTTCAAGGACAATTAGGGCCACATCAGTTCAGCTTACAAAGCTTGCATCCTTTGCATGAATAAAACGTTGCAGAAACGTGAAGTTACTGGGCAAGGCTTGTGATCTTTTACTTTATCAAATTAAAAACAATTCACTTTTTTGTCGATACAAAGCTCTGTTTTGCTCAAATAACAAGCCCACATAATAAAACGCTGATGAAAAGTCATTACCTTGAAACAAGTGATGCTGCTTGACCTGTTGTGTATTTACTGCATTTTCTTTTTCTATTTTATTTTTGATAACACAGTTGCTATCTTCAAGATCTCCATGTAAGTTACATTTATTGTCACATACACCAATTGGTACACTGAGATTTGAGTTACCATGCAGCCATACGAATAAAAAAGAGTTTAACATGAACATCCCCACACAGCTGAATCAACGTTCCCACTGTGAGGGAAGGCAATCAGTCATCTTCCTCTTTGTTCATCTTCCTCTTTGCCTTTGAGCCTTCTGCAATCGCTCGAATGCTACGGCAGCCCGATGTTCAGGCCCTTTCGCCGGGAAGATCGAAACTCCGACGTTGGAACGGAAGAACACTCTCAACGGCTTGGAGTTTCCAAATCGGCCACTTCCCACCTGAGACCGCGGCTCCCGAAGCCCACAGGCTGAGCTGGGCGGAAATTTAACACTGGCGACCCCCAGCAAGCGGTCCCAGGGCTCCGCGATGGTAATTCAGTGCTACGCTGCTCAGGCCGGTCTCCAGCAGGAAAGGACGCGCCAATCCAGATGGTAGGCCACGAGGGGGGGGGCGCGAAGATATGACTCGGAAAAAAGAAGCATCCTCAACCAGGAAGTGACTGGGAAACGGTTTCCCCTCTTCCCCCCTCCCCCACCCCCACCTAAAAAAAAAAACAACGAAACCGTCAAAAACATACTTTTAGACAGACTAAAAATAACAAAAAGGGTGAAAGGACGGACAAACCGCTGGCGAGGCTGCCGTACGCAGCGTCACCCGATACAGATTTCTGCTGCTAAACAAGTTTCAGTGTCAAACCGCCACCTGCAGTATTACTGCAACCTTAAACTTCATTTGTAATTCCTTATGATTGTTTGATGATTGCCTCTCATCTATGTCCAATAAATTGTTATGATTTATAATAGTTCACATATTCTAAACACCCAGATGTTATTTAAAAGAAACAACTCGAGTAATTCTACCGAACACAGGGCTGCTACCATTTCTGTAGTTCTGCCCCCGCTGTCACATGTACCATTGCAATATATTTAAATGTAGTTTTAATGATTTCCACCCAAATTATGGTGCTTTTTTATGCCTATTAATAGTGGCAATTTATAAACAATGGTTTTGGGAGATGAATATGTGTTTCCATTGTATTTAATTGTTTTTATGTATAGGTCACATACAAATTTTAAAAAATAGCACACATTTGCCAGAATAAGTGGAAGGTTCAGAAGGTGTGTTATTTAATTGTTCATCATGTTTTTCCGTGCTTTGAGCTAATACTATAACATGATGTTTATAATTTATGTTCCCGGCCTCCTTTTTACTTTTGCTTCTCTCATAAGTGGGCATATTTCATTTCCAGCCACTTATTTCTTGTATCGGTCTCACTGATGTCAAAGCCCAATTCAATCTCATCAAGGTCATCATTCAGAAATACTCACAAGCTACTCCTTGTTGACATCACCTTGTATAAATAACTGCTTGCCATCAGTTTATTTTCATGTTCTATGCAAAATCTATATGAGAGAACAAAAGTACATCTTTTCCTCTTTGATCATTGAGAGTAATAGTATTTAATAGTGTTTAATAGTATTAATTAAAGCTCAGGTGTTTGACATCCTCCACAAAAAAAAAATCATGGTGCATCTCTAATTATCTCCAATCATGCCTGCCATATTGTTCGATTAACAAGTCACCTACTAATACCTGTCCCACTTAGGTGATTTTTCAGTGCACTGCCGGCGACTGTCAAGTTGCCGGCAGTCGCCTGAAAAAACAGCAACTGGAACAGTGACTGAAGGAGTGGAACACAAACATAAACACATTGCTTCCTTCACCAAATCAAATCAAATATGTTTATTTGTCATTGTACATCAACTGTACAACAAAATTTCATGTGCATCCCCTTCAATGGTAAACAATAAAAGACACAGGATAAAAAGATTTTAAAAAAGAACAAAACACAATAACACAAACAACCATTTACTCTCACATTTACATTTACTACAAGATCAATGCATAAAATAAGTAATAGATAATAAAATTAAATTAAATTTTAAAAAAAATGGAGGCAGGAGACAGGGCAGGCGGAGGGAGCGCTGTCTAAAAATTTCACACGGTACAAAGCCAAGGTGAAACAGACACACACCGTGATGAACAGAAAGGTTGACGCTGTAAAAAGACGGCTAAAGCACAATGTACGGTAAGTCCTTTAAAAGAGAGGGGGAGAGGGGGGAGAAGGAGTGGACAACTTTTTAGAAGCCAGAGATACAAGGCTGTGAAGTTCCGCAGACATTTAACATTACCGGTCGGTTATCCTTGGTTCTGAAAACTACTGCTTATCTTTTTTTTTTCCCAATGTGCCAATGAAATTCACCAGTCAGCACCGGCTACAACCTCCGAGAACCTCTGCAAACCTTTGACCTCCTGGCAACCCATTAGGTCCTCCTGGCGACCCATCTACAGCTCGAGATTTCTCACTACTCTCCAAGGCGGCTTCATTCTAGTCGCCGCTAATTTTTCAACATGTTGAAAAATTCACGGCAACCATAATGGGGCCGCGACTCGATCCCGAAATGGGGAACTCCTCACGACCATGAAGGCGACTCCCTGGCAACCACCCGCGAACATGTGGCGACCATGTGGCGACTGTCTAGTCTCCTGCAGTTGCCTAAAAAGTCGCCTAAGTGGAACAGACCCATTAGATGAACACATTTTAATTTAGTTTAGTTTAGAGATACAATGCAAAAACAGGGCCTTCAGCCCACTGAGATACAGTGCAAAAACCGGCCCTTCGTCCCACCAAGTTCGCTCTGACCAGAGATCCCCGCACACTTACATTATCCGACGCACACTAGGGACAATTTACAATTTTACCAAGCCAATTAGCCTACAAACCTGTACATCTTTGGAGTGCTGGAGGAAACCGGAACACCCGCAAAGAATCCACGCAGGTTATGGGGAGAATGTACAAACTCTGTACAGACAACACCCGTAGTCAGAATTGAACCCGGGTCTCTGTCACGGTAAGGCACCAACTCTACCGCTGCGCCACCGTGGTTTTGCCAACGCATATGTTGCATGAAACTTAGTTAAAATAATCCAAAATAAGAGTTAAGAGAGGTCGGGTTATAGATTAGTGCATAAAGATTTTGTTTTTGATTACTGAAGCACAGCGCATCTTCTGGACAAAAGACAATAGACAATAGGTGCAGGAGTAGGCCTTTCAGCCCTTCGAGTCAGCACCGCCATTCAATGTGATCATGGTTGATCATCCCCAATCAGTACCCCGTTCCTGCCTTCTCCCCATATCCCCTGACCACTATTTTTAAGAGCCCTACCTAGCTCTCTCTTGAAAGCATCCAGAGAACCTGCCTCCACCACCCTCTGAGGCAGAGAATTCCACAGACCATTATATTATATACCATAATATAACCTTAAATTCAGTAAAATGATGAGTTAATTACTGACTAATTTATCTTGAGTTGAATTGTTTCAGTGTGAGACTTCAGCCAATATCAACACAGTGAAACCAGAACATTGTAGGTTTTGTTGATGTCTGAGGACACAGAAAGCTATCACCACGAGGAGGTAGTTGAGGCTGGGATTATTCCATCGTTTAAGAAACAGTTAGACAGGTACACGGAGAAGACAGGTTTGGATGGATATGGACCAAGCACAGGCAAGTGGGACTAGTGTAGCTGGGCAAGTTGGGCCGGACGGCCAGTTTACACTCTGTATCACTCTATGACTCTATGACTCTAAGTACTGAGAAATTTGGTTAATGTTCAGACGTGAAAAACTATTGCTTCTAAACCACTGGCCTTGCCAAAATGAAGATTAATAAATGCATTTCTATGATCATGTGTTCTAGTGTGGATTAATTAGCTAAAAGCATGCATCAGTAGATGAACTGCTACACGTTCTACAGATTCTTCATCAGGCCAGCATTACCTGTTTAGACATTAGCAGGAGCACTATCTGTAGAAAAGTGTGAATAATCCTGGCCCTGAGTGACAGATCTACCTCAGCGGGATCCATTAGTGAGCAAGACTGGGCTATCAATCATCCACTGTGCTCCAAGGCACCTTGTAGCAGTACGGTTCCAACATCAGATTATCAGGCCTACTACAGACCACTGATTTGGCTCTGAACTTCTATTGCCTAGGCATGTCAATAGTTTGACCTGCTTTAGATTAGGGCAGACATATGAATGAAGTTTGAAATATTAATTCTTTGAATGAAAGAAAGAAATACACACGTGAATTATGTGCTGAAAAAACACATTTCAAATTTTCGTAATCAATTGCTTTTTAAAGTTTTTTTTAAACCTGTAACCTTTAAAATTTCTTCTGCATTCACTACCACACAATGAAGTTCTAACACCCTCTGACATTGTGTATATTCAGCAGCCTTGAGGACGAACTACATTCCTAGTAATCGCAGTGAAATGCAGAGCAATTTATTTTGTTTTTTTCATTTTAGTCTATCTTAGGTGGCGCGGCGGTAGAGTTGCTGCCTTACAGTGCCTGCAGCGCCGGAGACCTGGGTTCGATCCCAACTACAGGTGCTGTCTGTACGGAGTATTAGTTCTCCCCGTGACACTGTGGGTTTTCTCTGAGGTCTTTGGTTTCATCTCACACTCAACATGTACAGTTTTGCAGATTACTTGGATTGGTATAAGTAAATTGTCCCTGGTGTGCAGGGATCACTGATCAGTGTGGACTAGGTGGGCCGAAGGGCCTGTTTTCACGCTGTATCTCTAAACTAAACTAAACTTAGATGGGGCTTCTTTGTCAGCAGGAACGAGTTGGGCTGAAGTGCATGCTTCTATGTTGTTTGACATTATGACTCTACTCATTGAAATACTAATTTATAGTAGTGTGGCGTCAGCCTAAACACGGGCCACTTATGCTCGAACCCTCGTCAGGAGATACGAGGGCGGGCACGTGACGTCATGGGCTAGAGGGAGTGTGCTGGTACTTAAGGTCTCTCACCTTGAGACCTTAAGCAGTCAACAGGTAGCTGGGCCCGAGAGTACAACCTCGCTCAGCAACAGCAACATTGTAATATAGTTAGCGCACCAACTTAATGTGTCACCACTGAATAAACAACACTTTGAACCGGCCTGATGTCTCACCTTTATTCACCACGTATGGTGCCGCTACATTGGTGACCCCTGACTGTCCGAATTGATATTTGGACTCACCTGACGCACGCAGCCTAGGGAGATCTGATGTCTGCAGCCGGCTGCCCAGCCCTGCAGAACTACGCTGCCGCCAACCCAGCCCTGCAGTGAGGTATGCTGCCTCTTCCCCACCAGCTGCTGCTCACCGGAGCTGCGAAGCCGCGGCTAACACCGCTCTACCGTACCCGGCAACGGGGCAGGCCCCGCTTCCAAACCCCACACCTCTCCAGGCCCTGTGTGACGCCCGCCGCGCTCCTCCGCATGACCTGTGCGGAGCTGACCACTGGAGCGGAGAGGTTGTACCAGCCGCCGCTGCCCCACCAGCTGCTGCAGGAGCTGCAAGCGTAGCAGCCTCCTGCCCACAGCAAGGCCGACACATGTCCGACGGCCCTGGGAGCAGAGAGAGAGAGAGAGTACCTGCCGCTCTCCCACTCCCGACAACGGACTAGGCTCCAGGCCTTGCATCTCACCGCGGACACTGCTCCAGGCCCTGCACGACACCGGGTATCACCACGGACATGGGTTCAGCCCCGGCATCGCACCAGGCCTCACCGCGTCTCCAGGCCGTGCACCGGAACTGGCCTCACCGCGGTCACGGCTCCACGCCCTTCCCCGTACCTGGCCCCGCCAGCCACTGCCCAGGGCCCAGCCACCCGATAGGGCGGGCTTACCTGGGACGCCTGCCGAATGCGGCTTTCTTTTCCTCACCGGCATGGACTCCGAAGTTCCCTGGGCGGTGGCTGCCTGGCCTCCCAGGGATTCAATCACTGGTGAAGTCTGCTTCAGCCGGCCGGCAAGATGGCCGCCGCACAATCCTGAGACAAACGGCCGCCCGACTACAAAAACGGCCGCCGCTCCGGCCGGAAGAGAAGTATGAACTTACCTGGCCGCCGTCCACAGCGCCACCTTCCGGCCGGATGCCGTCACTGCAGCCTGACTACCGGCAACAGTGCCACCGTCAGATTGGCTGCCGTCACTGCAGCCTCACCGCTGACCACTGCGCCACCTTCCAGCCGGATGCCGTCACTGCAGCCCAACTACCGGCAACAGCGCCACCGTTAGATCGGCTGCCGTCACTGCAGCCTGACTACCGGCAACAGCGCCATCGTCAGATTGGCTGCCGTCACTGCAGCCTCACCGCCAACCACAGCGCCACCTTCCAGCCAGATGCCATCACTGCAGCCTCACCGCCGTCCGCAGCGCCACCTTCCAGCCGGATGCAGTCCCTGCGGCCCGACCACCGGCAACAGCACCTCATTCAGACCGGAGGCTGTCACTGCAACACTATCCTGCACTATGAACACTGGACAATTTGAACTTTGGACACTATTGCACTGTGATTTGTCTTTTTACTGTTCATTTTTGTGTTCACTGCATTTACACGCTCGGTTCAGAAATTAGTTTGTTTATTTTATTTAGTTTTTTTTCCCCCCATCGTTGTTGGGGGCCGTATTTCACAGGACACTCTCCCTTAGCTGGTCAAGGAGATGCGACCGTGTCTCTTCTGGCCGGTGGCTTCTGCATCGGTCTCCTCGCACCCCTCAGTACATCGGGATCTCATACGCAGAGCGTCACTGCGCCCGTGGAGAGCTCCGTCCTGACCCACGCCAGGGGTGTCGCAGACCCCTTCCGTCCGGCGACTTCTGCATTGGTCTCCTCGCACCCCTCGTTAACCTCGGGATCACCCACGCAGAGCGTCACTGCGCCCGTGGAGCCATCCATCCCGACCCACGCCCAGGGTGTCCCAGACCCACATGCAGGAGCCACCCTCAACCATGCTATACCTTCCTCTGGTTCTGGGGGGTCCTGTGGCGTCAGCCTAAATACGGGCCACTTATGCTCGAACCCTCGTCAGGAGATACGAGGGCGGGCACGTGACATCATGGGCTAGAGGGAGTGTCCTGGTACTTAAGGTCTCTCACCTCGAGACCTTAAGCAGTCAACAGGTAGCTGAGCCCGAGAGTACAACCTCGCTCAGCTACAGCAACATTGTAATATGGTTAGCGCACCAACTTAACGTGTCACCACTGAATAAACCACACTTTGAACCGGCCTGATGTCTCACCTTTATTCACTACGTATGGTGCCGCTACAGTAGTCTATAAATTCACCTGGTAAGTGTAAAGAAAGGCAGAAGATATAAATGAAAAGAAGATATGACATGCTTTTACAGATAACCAAAATATTGCATCCGAGCCAGGTCACCATACTTTAGGCTCTTGAAGAGAATGCAGAGGAGATTTACCTGAATGGTACCAGGGAGGATGCATTTCAGTTTTCTGCAGAGGAGTGAATCTGGGAATCATCTTTTTAAAGAAAATTAAGGAATTGCTCGATAGACGGGTTCAAAATGAGGAGAGGTTTTGATAGCGTGTCTATCAGCTGTTTCTCTACAGCAGGAAGACCCTAAAAATATGTTAAATAGCACAACATTTAGAAGGATCTGAGGACATTTTTCTTCATGCTACATAATGTTGTGATATCAATATACTGCCTGAAGTGTGGAAACAGAATCAGTAGCAATGTTCACGAAGAATGGAAGAGTGGAATTAATGGGCCACGTAACTACCTCAAAAGTGGTTTCCCTGAATAAAAACCACTTTATATCTTTAATTATAATCGTGTTTATACATACCTGTAGTGGTTCATTTCTCTTGAAATTTCTCAGTAGCCTGTATCTGTTGTGATCTAATATTCATGGGTTCTAAATGGATTTATTATTTTGAATAATTCTGCATTTTTAGATTCAATACAACAGTTGCTCAGGTCCCTTGGATTTAATAAGCATTCAGTGCAGTGAAAAATAATTGCTGCCATTTTTATGTGTTACTGAATAAATCACATATTATTGTCTGTCCAAATTACGTGACTTTGTTCCTGTCTCAGCCTCATGAATTTGCAAAGTGTGTAGCTGATGTACTAATTCGGCAGGGGTCAAAGAATTTGATCGTATTTGATTTTAAACCTCATGTCCTAATTTCTGAGAGAAGTTACAGTATTAAAATGAAACTAAACTAAATACAGTGGAGTACAGTACATGCCTTTATAAGCATCAAGAGTGCTGAAATGGAAAGGGTTGAGAGTTTTCAGTTCCTTTGCACAAACATTACCAATGATCTGTCGTGGACTAACGTCATTGAAGTGACGTCCAAGAAGGCACACAAACACCTCTACTTCTTTCAGGGGCTGAGGATATTTGGCAGCTCTAATGACTCTTCTAACTCATGCAGATGCACGATACAAACCATACCGTTTTGTTGCATCATAGCCTGGTTTGGGAACACCTCTGTCCAAAATAGCAAGAAATTGCAGAGATATGTGGATGTAGCCCAATCCCGCACCAGATCAAAATTCTCATCATTGACTACATCACGCTGCATTGGAACAGCAGTCAACATAACAAAAAAAAAAAAAAAACTTGCCCTCCCCCAGCATTACTTCTTATCCCCATTCCTGTCTGGCAGAAAGTACAGAAACCCAAATTCTAAGCATCTACTTTCCCTCTGTAGAAGGCTTCTGAACAGCCCTTCCATAAAAATGTACTGTCTAATTCATCTCTGCATACTATTGCATACATTGGACTATCTCCAGAATTGTTACACTGCAATCCTGAGAATCCTATGCCACGCTCTGTATCTATTCCTTCACTCTACCTATTGTACTTGAGTTCTGCTTGATTATATGACTGCAGTCCGTCGTTGTCTGTGGGCAGGAAGAGGCGCTAGCTTTTGAGGTTTGACCCTGCCACTCATTCTTAGCCTCAGTAGAGGTGTTGGCTGTCTAGGGCTTCTACCCGGCAGTGAAATCTTGACCACATGGTCCCAATGGCTCAGTCTTCCTTGAACCTGCGGCAAGCGAATGCAGCTAGCAGGGAGGCATCCCCCTTTGTCCCCCTCTTCTCTCCACCTTTCTCTCCCTCCTTTCCCCGTCTTACCCCTCTACCCACCCTCTACCCCCTCTCTATCCCCTCTCTCCCACCCCACTCTCACCCCTTCTCTCCGCCCCCCTGCTCGCACCGCTCTCCCCCCCCACCCTCCATCTCCCTCCCCCTCCCTCTCCCTCCACCCCCCTCCCTCTCCGCCCCCCTCCCTCTCCGCCCCCCTCCCTCTCCGCCCCCCTCTTTCTCCTCCTCTCCCCCCTTCTGGCCCCAGTATTGCAATAATTCTATATTCAATGATGAATGGAATTTGAATTAATTCCTAAGTGAAACATGATAATAAGCTTTTCTAGTTAAGTTAACATCAATCCAGGTATTTCTAAGTGTTAGTGCCCCATATGATCCTGAAATGATTTTCTTCACCACTGTTATACAGTACAATGACATTATCTTTGCAATGCCACATGTGGATAGTTTAGGGAACTCAGACTATATTGCTGCAAAATAACTTTCACTATATACTTGCAAAGCATGTTGATCTTCTCACTGCAGTGCTGCACTAGGAAACTTTCTACAGCCAAACTTGCATGTACTGACCACACACCAGCCTGGATCTCAAGTCCACCAGCAGTTTCCCTGACCACATTACAATAGACAATAGACAATAGATGCAGGAGTAGGCCATTCGGCCCTTCGAGCCAGATCAAGGCTGATCATCTCCAATCAGTACCCCGTTCCTGCCTTCTCCCCATATCCCCTGACTCTGCTATTTTTAAGAGCCCTATCTAGCTCTCTCTTGAAAGCATCCAGAGAACCCGCCTCCACCACCCTCTGAGGCAGAGAATTCCACAGACTCACCACTCTGTGAGAAAAAGTGTTTCCTTGTCTCCGTTCTAAATGGCTTACTCCTTATTATTAAACTATGGCCCCTCGTTCTGGACTCCCCCAACATTGGGAACACGTTTCCTGCCTCTAGCTTGTCCAAACCCTTTGCAATCTTATATGTTTCAATGAGATTTTCTCTCATCCTTCTAAACTCCAGAGTGTACAAGCCCAGCTGCTCCATTCTCTCAGCTTATGACAGTCCCACCATCCCGGGAAATAACCTTGTGAACCTCGCTGCACTCCCTCAATAGCAAGAATGTCCTTCCTCAAATTAGGGGACCAAAACTGCACACAATACTCCAGGTGTGGTCTCACAAGGGCTCTGTACAACTGCAGAAGGACCTCTTTGCTCCTATATTCAATTCCTCTTGTTATAAAGGCCAACATGCCATTTGCTTTCTTCACAGACTGCTGTACCACATTGTTATCCGAGTCACTATCCTCAATCTGCCAATCAGGTAGACTGTGATCAAAACTCACTCCATCTTTCAAATTTGATTCCCCATGCCACTCCTCAACCCAGCCACAGGACAGGTCAATTCTTACATGTGACAACGAGTCATCTTGAATCCAGTCTCTGCACATTTTCAAGATGACCATGCACAGTCCGTTTAGTCAGGGCCTCAAGCACAGCTGAAGTTTACAGCAAGTTTAGTTTGGTGTATTGTCATGTGTACCGAGGTACAGTGAAAAGCTTTTTTTGCATGTATGAACATTTAGAGCACCTGAAAAGATGAACCATAATTTCAAAGCAATTACATGTTATATATATGTTTACTTGATTATAAGCCATTTCCATCTATGTATTTAAATAAGCAGGAATTTAAGTAAGTTTATTGGCCACGTATTCACATACAAGGAATTTGCCTTGGTGCTCAGCCCACAAGTAACAACATGACACACAGTGACAGTTACGAATGACTCAGAAAACACTAAACATTAATAATAATAAAACATTAATGATAAAACTGACCATGGTACTAAACATGGTACTAACATGGTACTTAATGGTACTAAAATGAATAACTTTCCATTTAATAACTTAATTTTTCCTTTTATTGTTATCCTTTGCATTGTGAGATTGACCACCTTATCAGCTTTAAGCAATTTACGCTGAAACAAATGAACAGACTTGCCAAGTTTCATTTTATTACCGGGCATATGTTTCCAATCAATGGGTTTCAGGTGGTTGGTTTCACCCAATGACTACTGGCAAGGTTCCAGGTCAGGTTGCAGTGGCCATTGGAGTCCAATTATTATGAGTAATGCAGCCATTCTCATTTGAGCCAAAGCCAATAAAGATTATTTTTCATCAGTAGCTGTCAGCCACGGTGGTGCCTTCTGAATGTAAGTATTTGTTTTGTGACTAATCCTCAACAAGTTGCAGTTGAGGTCCTTGAATTATTTTTCTGTGCTTCCATTGCGCAAAATAACCATTTTTAAATTACATTTGGCCTATACAAAATAACATTTTTGGTTTGTATGATGTGCTTTATGTTCTTTTTGACAGTTTCTTGCATGGTTAGTGCAAGGCTGATGAAACAAAAATCCATTTATAATGCACTTTTCATGACCCAGATTGAACCAAGCACTTACCGCTAATGGAGTACTTCAGAAGTGCAAGCTCTTTTTAACATTGAGAAGTACAATAAGTAATATGTACTGAGCCAGCTCCCACAGACTCTAAAGGTATGACACTCTTTGAACACAGCCAAAATTAAATTTTAGAGCATCATTTTAAAAGCATGCTCTTACCTATTTGCTTACAACTGCTTATTAATTTTGTCTTCGCTATTTTGGAAAAGATCATCACAGATTCTGATGTGATTAACTCCAATGACTAAAAGTAATTCACTTTCCAGTATTAAATACAATAATAGTTAACACTAACCTTGGGTGACTTTCAAAAATGGAATGAGAGCTGGCTATGTGTGAGTATATTTTAATATTGCAGTATCATCTTAAGATTGGGCCACCACATCCCTCAAGCCTATCCTGGGATGTCAGGACTTTCATATGAGGAAAGATTGGATAGACTCGGTTTGTACTCGATGGAATTTAGAAGATTGAGGGGGGATCTTATAGAAACCTACAAAATTCTTAAGGGGTTGGACAAGCTAGATGCTGGAAGATTGTTCCCGATGATGGGGGAGTCCAGAACAAGGGGTCACAGTCTAAGGATAAGGGGGAATTCCTTTAGGACCGAAATGAGGAAAACATTCTTTACACAGAGAGTGGTGAGTCTCTGGAATTCTCTGCCACAGAAGGTAGTTGAGGCCAGTTCATTGGCTATATTTAAGAGGGCATTAGATGTGGCACTTGTGGCTAAAGGGATCAGGGGGTATGGAGAGAAGGCAGGTACGGGATACTGAGTTGGATGATCAGCCATGATCACATTGAATGGCGGTGCAGGCTCAAAGGGCCGAATGGCCTACTCCTGCACCTATTTTCTATGTTTCTATCCTGTCTTTCAGTATGAACATAGATGGCGTCAACTTCTCTTCTTTCCCCATAACCCTCTATTTCTTAATCCTTCGTCTTTATCTATCTCCATTTTAAATATTTCTAATGGTCTGGCCTTCATGGTAGAGAATTCCTGAGACTCACTATCATTTGAGAGAAGAAATATCTACATTTCTGATTTCATCACTTCTGGCTGTCTGCCTCCCACAGCTTCCAACCTTATCGTTTCCCAGCCCTGCACAGCCCAGTTTTACCTTCTCCCCAAAATCTACAAACACAATTGCCCTGGCAGACACATTGTTTCTGCCTGCTCCTGTCCCACGGAAATGATTTCCACATACCTCGACTCCGTACTATCCCCCCTGGTCCAATCTCTCCTGACCTATGTGTCTGTCCAGTTGAGTTACGCCAGCTTTTTGTGTCTATCCACAATACCTCACATGCCCGTCGTCTCTTGAATGACTTCTGCTTTCCAAGCCCCCACTCCCTCATCTTTACTATGGATGTTCAGCCACTCTTCACCATCATCCCCCATCAGGATGGCCTTAAAGCCCTCCATTTTTTCCTCGATGGCAGAACCATCCAATTTCCCTCTACTAACACTTTACTCCACCTAGCAGAGCTGATCCTCACCCTCAACAATTTCTCCTTTGACTCCCACTTACTTCATCCAAGGCATAGCTATTGGCACCTGCATGCGCCCTAGCTATGCGCCCTAGCTATGCCTGCCTCTTTGTAGGGTACGCTGAACAATCCCTGTTCCAGGCATACACTGGCCCCAATCCCCAAACTCTATCCCCGTTACATTGATGACTGCATCGGTGCTACCTCCTGCACCCATGCAGAACTCATGGACTCCATCATCTTCACAACCAATTTTCATCCTGCACTCCAACACCTCCCTCCCCTTTCTTGAGCTCATAGTCTCCATCACAGGAAATAGACTATTGACTGACTATTACAAACCACCTGACTCCCACAACAATCTCGACTACACTTCTTTCCACCTTGCTTCATGCAAAGACTCTATCCCCATCTCCCAATTCTTCCATCTGTGGTAGACAAAAGTGCCGGAGAAACTCAGCGGGTGCAGCAGCATCCATGGAGCGAAGGAAATAGACAACGTTTCGGGCCGAAACCCTTCTCTTCCATCTACGCCGCATCTGCGCCAAAGATGAGGTGTTCCATCCTAGGACATCCGAGATGTCCTCATTCTTTAGGGAATGGAGATACTCCTTTCCCATCATAGATGAGGTCCTCACTCGTGTCTCCTCAGTACCCTGCAGGTCTGCCCTATCTCCCCCTCCACCTTGCAACAGAGACAGAGTCCCCTTAGTCCTTACCTTCCACCCCATCAGCCGACGCATACAAAACATAATTTTTCAAAATTTCAGCCACCTCAAATGGGGTCCCACCACTAGCCACATTTTCCCACCTCCACTGGTTTCCGCCTTCCGCAGAGACCGTTCCCTCAGCAATTCGCTGGTTAACTCATCCCTTCCCACCCAAACCACCCCCTCCCCAGGTACCTTCCTCTACAACCGCAGAAAATGCTACACCTGTCGCTATACCTCCTCCCTCGACTCTGTCCAGGGAGCCTGACAGTCCTTTCAGGTTAGGCAGAGGCTCACTTGCACCTCCTCCAACCTCATCTACTGTATCCGTTGTTCAAAGTGTGGAGTCTTATTCATCGGCAAGACCAAACACAAATTAGACGATCATTTTGCGGAACGCCTTCGCTCAGCCCGCCTGAACCTACCTGATCACCTGGTTGCTGGACACTTTAATTCTTCTTCCCAGTCCTACGCAGACCTTTCTGTCCTAGGTCTCTTCCATTGTCAGAGCGAGGCTAAACGCAAATTGGAGTACCAGCATCTCATATTTTGCTTGGGCAGCTTACAGCCATGGTATGACTATTGATTTCTCTCACTTCAGGTTGCCCCGACATTCCCTCACTCTCTATTCTTTCTCCACCCAAGTCGCAACAGCGTCTCATTTTCACCCTATAAACAGCTAACATTGGCCTGTTTCCTTTATCATCTTTACTTTTTTGCATATCCTTCATTCATTGTTCTTTATCTTTCCACATCACTGTCTATATCTCTCATTTCCACTTACCCCTAACCAGTCTGAAGAAGGGTCTCGACCCAAAACGTCACCCATTCCTTCTCTCCCAAGATGCTGCCTGTCCCGCTGAGTTACTCCAGCTTTTTGTGTTTATCTTCAGTTTAAACCAGCATCTGCAGTTCCTTCTTACACAAAGATCTATGCACCTCAGTTTCAAATAACTGGCTGCTAATTTCCCGTTGCTTCTGACTCTCCCATGAGTGAAACCATTTCAACATCTACCCAGGAAATTAGTATCTTATATGTCTGAATAAGGTCATCTCTCATTCTTCTATACTCCAAGGACTACTTCAAATAACAAAACTGTCTAACCTTTCACAGTTTCAGAATACTCTCATCACTGGAATTAGCCTGGTGTATTCCCTTTAGACTACCTCCAATGTGATTTTACTTCGGAGTCACGTGAGTGACTACGTGAAGAAGCCCCACCAGTGCGCATGCTTGTCATTACGACAGACACATTGGTAAGCACCGGACTGGCAGGGCAACGCTCCTGCCAGCGGTAAGTTTCAACCTAGAAGATAAGTGTTTTTTTACTTACCAGGGTTGTTTGTTCGAGCAGGAGCCTCTCTTCACAGAGGTTTCCTGCCGGATTTACGTGGAGTCCAATGCGTAAGCCGGCTATGGGCTGTGGGGGAACCCCGGTCCGACCGCTGAAGTGGATAGCCGGCAAAGATCGGGTTTTGAGATAACAGCTGCTGACAAAGCAGTCAGTGGCTTCCAGCCTGCTCGGATGCCGTTGAAATAACGCCAGATTCGCTGACAGTGCGGTCAGCAACTCAGACACATTGGTCCCCAGGCATGGAGTAAAATTGAAGGGGGAGAGAACTTGTGCAGCCCTATTGGGACTCGGGTGAGTCGGGCTGCAAGGGTTCACAAGTGAGACTACACTATAATAGCACGGGCCTATGGGACAGGCCGCGCCAAGCAGAGCCTGGAACAAGGCTGCTTCCTGTGTCAAAGCGCCGGCCTACAGGAGAGCCGCGCCAGCAGCGCCTGGGACAGGGTTGCTTCCTGTGTGAAAGCGCCGGCCTACGGGACAGCCGCGCCAGCAGCTGGCCTGGGACAGGGCTGCTTCATGTGGAAAAAGTGCCGGCCTCTACGAGAGGTGGTGCCTGGGATAGGGTTGCTCAAGGTCTCGCTGCTGAGGGGGAGACCAGGACAGGTCAGTATACTACTGACGCCGAATCTGTCACAGCGCTGGCGTACGGAAGAGCCGCGCCAGCAGCGCCTGGGATAGGGCTGCTTCATGTGTAAAAATGCCGTCCTATGGGAGAGCCGCACCAGCAGCGCCTAGGACAGGGCTGCTTCATGTGAAAAAGCACCGGCCTCTACGAGAGGCGGCGCCGGCAGCACCTGGGACAGGGTTGTTCAAGGTCTCCCTGCTGGAGGGGGAGACCAGGACGGGTCAGTGTACTACTGATGCCGAATCTGGCACAGCGCTGGCCTACGGGAGAGCCGCGCTAGCAGTGCCTGGGGATAGGGCTGCTTCATGCGTTAAAGTGTCGGCCTACGGGAGAGCCGTGCCAGCAGCGCCTCGGACGGGGCTGCTCAAGGTCTCCCTGTTGCAAAGGGCAGACCAGTTCGGGTCAATGGGTTGCTGACACCGAACTTGTCACAGCACTGGCCTACGGGAGAGCCGCACCAGCAGCACCTGTTGACAGAGCTGTGTGTATGACCTCCCGCAAGCTGGAGCCGGGAGAGCCAGGGCAGTATAAATCTGACCCTGAATTGATGACCTCCCGTGAGCATCAGTCGGGAGAGCCAGGAGATGGGGACCCAGCACAGCAGCACCTCGTTAGGGCTGTGTGTGTGACCTCCCATGAGCATGACCCGCAGGGCAGTAGGAATCTGACCCTGAAGTTTGGGGACCCAGCACAACAGCACCTCGTTTAGGGCTGTGTGTGACCTCCCGTGAGCATCAGCTGGGAGAGCCAGGGCAGGAGGAAGCTGACCATGAAGTTTGGTGTCACTGCTTATGTGCATACACCAAAGCACACGAGCCATGCTCCAGGTGTGGTCAGCAATTTACCATACCGGCGGGAACTGGTGAAGCCAGGGATGATAATCTGGCCATCAAATTATGGTGTCTCACCAGTTCCAGGACTTCATAATGGAAGAAACTTCACATATGAAACACCTGTTACTGTGCATCGCTCTAAAGGAGCGCATCACGAGGGCGCATGAATTAAGGATGTAGAAGTCCTAAAACACTGGTTGGAGCAGGAACAATGGCGTTTGGACATATGGCAAGGCCACTATCTAAACACACCAGGATATGGACCCTGCTGTGTAATGCCCATTTGTTAGTTTAATATTTACGAATAACTATCCCGCCTACGCTCAACCCACGGTTCACAGCCTTGTGCAGATTCTCTAATATCCAGGGGAAGACCTGGACGATGTGACAGTTTTTGTCTCATCGTCCAGGTCTTCCCCTGGATATTAGAGAATCTGCACAAGGAGACCAGGATGCCACCTCAAAAACCATACCCTTTCAGATTAGGAAAGGGTAAGTGAATATTGGACTGTATCCGGGGATTTCGAATAGGTATCTCGGAAGTATATCCACCGGTACAAAATACACCTAGTTGGGTGTTGGGGTTCAATACCACTAACTCTACAGGTGAGTGATGCATATCAGCCTGAACAATTGTGTCCAATTCCCCAGCCAAAAGAACGATGGTGAGTGTCGAGTTATTCTGGGCCTAAACATACTTAACCTTTAAGGTCCAGTATAAACGTTTTAAAAATAAAATTTTAAAAATCTGAATTATAACTGGGATAAAAAGGGTGTTATATGGCAGTCATAGATCTGAAAGATGCATAATATTTAGCTACCACACATCTGTTGAGAGGTTAGGTCCTCACCATCTAATTAAACTTAGATTAGTACCATTTAGAAGGATTCGCTATTTGAGGTTCATCATTAGTTAATTAACATGGCAGTACTTTGCCTACGGCCAAAACTGTAACTAATGTCTCGCGATGTACTAGAGACATTCTGACTCAATAACCTTTAGTTTACAAACTGATGTGAGCTTCAGGATGAGGAGCCACTGATATCGAGTCTGGCTGTGGCACATAGAATGTGAAAGAAGCATTAGCCCTGCATAGGTATGGGGTAAACTGCATACAATTGCTGGGTGCATTCTATGGCCTAAAAAATTCTGCTCAATGCATGATTTGCATGAGCAGCTTCGGATTGATAATACCACAGCTGCTGCATATCAATCACATGGGTGGAATGAGGTCATTATTCTGTGACAATCTGCCTAACCTCATCCGGCACTGGTGCATTACAATAAACATCTGGGTCTCAGATATCTACCTATCAGGTAGACATAATGTGAAAGTTGCAGACACCATGTCATGTAAATTCTATGACAAACAAAAAATGGATGATGAATCAAAAAGTTTCAAAATAATTGTTAGCCGATTTGGAATGCCAGACATGGATCTGTTGCATCTGGGTAAATTACCAGTACCTAAATTCGGCATGGGAAGTAAATCTAGGGGCAGTAGCGGAGGATACATTCTTGCTACGTTGGGGACGTACGTTCTTACGCTTTCCCCATTTCTTCCTCATTTAATCAATGTCTCACCAAAATAGAGTACGACTACACGGCGTTTGGTAGTTCCTAAACTGGTCCACACAGTATGGTCCCATTGGTTCTGAGACTGATGACACAGCAATCATGATTATCCCAATTACAGCAACTTGTTGGTTCACACTGGGACAGGAGGAGAGTTCCCCTTTACACGAGCGTATTAATCTATTGATTTATATCTTCTGACCAGACTGTTCCAGGGACTTGGACTATCGAGTAGGACCTTCGATGTGATTACGATGGCCTGGAGAGATAGTACTAAAAAAATGATATATTTCTCATATTAAGAAATAGGAGATGTCCTGTTTACAGTCAAATATATCTTATCATAAGTTGCAGGCATTTGGGATGTATTGGAGTTCCTGGCTACATTGCATTTTGACGAGCAGTTAAGCTATAGTGCCATTATAATGCTCGAAGTGCTTTGTCCTCCTACTTAGGGCAAGGGTCCAGACAACAATCTGTCGGATATCATCTTTGGTAACCCGATTCATAGGAGATATTTAACAAAACCCTCCCAGACGTAGATATTCAAAAATCTGGGATGTGAGCATAGTTCTCACACTGCTTTGGCAATGGGCTCCAATTACATCTCTGCCTTCCGGAAGTTAACGCTCAAAGTGGTCATGTTCATGGTGCTAGTGGCAGCACTATGGGTCCAAATATTGCAAAAGTTATGACTGGACGGCATGCATTCTTCTGTAGATGATATTGTGTTTTATGCATATGATCTAATCAAACAGAGCAGGCTAGGGATGGCTGGAACCAAAAAAAGCTTAAAATATACTCATTGATCTAAGACTATGTAATTACGCCTGAGCTAACATATCAAGGTCATCAAGAGTCTCAGAGGCTCTGAAACAGCGATGGTCATCAGCCACATAAAACCTCATACAAAGGTGTCAGTACAAGCTATTTCTAGATGACCGAAACAGGTTTGCATTATGCTGGAGTAGACACTGATGTGTTTAAATCACTACACCAGAGCTGCGTCAACGTACGCAGCAAAGGCACAGGACGTGCCATTGGACCAAATCCTCACAGCAGGATGGTCCAGTTAAGGAACCTTTTAGGGTTATGATAAACCTGTCCTTGCAATGCAAGTATTTGGGCATGCTGTTTTGGGTTCTGTTTGAGTTCTCCTTTGTAATTTCCCCATGCGAAAGAGGGGTTATTATTGTTCTTTTATTGTTTAAGACGTTCATTGCATAATTTAAACAATGTTTGATACATTATTTGGTTATCCTGTGTCAACCAAGGCAGTGTGTCGTATGGAACTGTATCCACGGCATGAAATCACAGAGTTTTGAAATCTTCACAGTCACTTACGTGACTCCGAAGTAAAATAGTAAGATTAAACGAGAACTTACCAGTTTGAAGTTTGATCTTTATTTTATGAGGAGTTACGATGAGGGATTACGTGCCCTCCGCTCCCGACCCTCATAATCGCAAAGATCATCTGGTAGTTCTAGTCTTCTGAGTCTTACTATATCACTTTGACTGTAGTTACTGTGATTTCAAGCCGCTGCTTTGAAGATTGACGAGCATGCGCACTGGCGGAGCTTCTTCACGTAATCCCTCATCGTAACTCCTCATAAAATAAAGATCAAACTTCAAACTGGTAAGTTCTCGTTTAATCTTACTATTATATATTTGCAAGGTCACTTGCACAATTTCGTAAGGAAAAGCTACCTGCTGTGCACTTCTGCCATTACTCCGGTCTTCTTCACAGCTGAATGTTGCCATTCAGTAATGAAGATGTATCCTGAAACTCCCCAATCAGATCAGGTTCAGTGGTTGCTTGTCCATTTCAATGTGATTCCTCTTCCCTCTCTTTTATAGGGGTTGCGTCTGTACATAGAGAAACAGGCAAAATTGCCAAACTGTGAGTATCTGTAATTGTCTTTTATTTCATTTCGGAATCACGTGAATGACTTTGTGAAGACCCCGCCAGCACGACATATCGTCGCTCGCAGTTGCAGTCGACGGCTGGAGGGGGGAGTGCGCTCCTCCACCAGCCCTTCAAAAAGGACCGCTCAGGTAAGAGGAACTAACTTTGAGTTGGTTAGTTCCTGTGAATCAATTTTTTGTTCACAGGGACGATGGATAGGAGTTCGAGAAATACCTCCAGCCGCAGGACTTCCGACAGGAGTCAGCGGCTGCATTCCCCGGAGCTCCCCGCTACAACCCGCTCGTCGGGCCTGGAAAAGGACGCAGAAATCGGGGAGCCCTACTCAACCAGGACCCGACTCTCCACCACGGCTATCCATGGAGCCGCACAGTGGTAGGAGAACCGCGCGGGAGCAGGGTAGGCAAGACCCCGACTCCCTACCACTGTCACCTAAGCATAGGGACAGTGGGAAAAAGGTGCGTAAACATGTTACCCACTCTGCGGCACATTCTGTCTCCCCTACAATACAGGTCACCAGAGTGCGGCCCAGGGGAAGGACCGCACGAAAGTTGGAGAGCCTCGCTGCAGCGGCCGGCGTCGACTTGCCACCGGAGCAGTCCGCCAGATCGTGGACCGGTGAGGGATCGAGGCCTGAGTCTGGAAGCCCCGCAGGTACGGCCGGCGCAGACTCACCACCGTAGGAGCCTGCCAGCTCGCGGGCCGGTGGGATATTATCTCGGTCACCGCACCCCGCGTTAGCAGCTGGACGTGACCGAACGTCGCCTTTGTCCCGGGGGAGGACAGGCGGGAAGCCCGCGCGGACGTCGGTGCACCCCATTTCGGCAGCTGGAACCGACTCCTCACCGCTCAGACAGGCGGGCCGCCACTGTCCGGAAGACTGCGGACCAGCGGCATGTCCGCGCGGGAGTCGCTAAGCCCCGCTGGAGCGGCAGGCAGTGACATCCTACCTAGGCACCCTAGTCATCACCTCGATGAGGTGCGGGCCGATGGCAGAAGCCTCAGTGGTTCAGGAGAACCTGAGGAAGTCGAACTGTTGTCCACAGATAGCGGCAGTGGTCGCATTGCCCGTATGGAGTGCATGATGCAGCATCTCCTAGAGCAGAATCTCCAGCAGCAGGACCGGATGTCCTACAGCTCCAGGAGATATGCTACTGGGCCACCTAGCATGTCCCCGTCATCGGCAGCTGGGTGACATGGAAGAAGGTTTGGCCGAGGGACCTGCAGCACCAGAGAAACCCCAAGAGGAACTGCTGGATGTGGTCTCCAAATTCGCCCAGCCCAAGCCCTCGGAACAGCCATTGCAAGCTAGCATTGACTTCCTTACTACACACCAGCTACAACATCAGTTCCTAACCGAGGCTATGAACAAGTACAAGGCCCCGACAACTGTATATCATTGAATGTACCAACAGTCAACACGCCCATCTGGGGCAACAGCAGTCCAGGAATAAGGGCACAGGAACTTAAATTACAGAAGATCCTGAAAGTATTAACGTCGGGGATTACTGCATTTGCCAGATCAGTTGACGGTATGGAGATGACGGAGGAGCAGGAAGATGCTCTGGTGTCATTGTGCAACACACAATACGAAATCAACGCTTTCCGGAAAATCGCCATCAAGCCGACTCTTAACCCCAAATTCGCAATGTTGTGCAAGGCATCTGCGACGCCACCACCGAGACAGTTGTCCGGTGAGGACCTGCCTAAACAGGTCAAGGACCTGGACGAGGAGGTGAAGGCAGTCGGTTTGATGAAACCACCTCCCTCCAGCAGGCTGGAGGCGTGCAACCAAACGCCATATGTAAGACCTTGGGGGCCACCTGAAAGACCAGCAAGGACCTACACGCCGGCCGCACCCCAAAAACAAAAGCCTTTTTTAGGCCAGGGCCATCAGCGACCGGCGTGGAAGATGCGCCAACCCCACAATCCAGCAACACAACGGAACACCAAAGCCCAGAACGTCAGGCCCCGCTGGTAACCATGGAGGGAAAGGGGCCTGGTTCTCATGCAAGTGCTGCATGTTTAACCTCACAAGTTGGTGGGAGGTTACGTCTATTCTGGGATGCATGGAGCTCTATGACTTCAGACTCGTTTATTTTACAAAGTATTCAGGTGTTTGAATTCATAAATGATCAACTTCCCCCGCCTCAACATGTACCAGACCGGAAATTTGCGCTTTCCCATAAGGAAATAGCGGAAGGACATGAGGAAATTTTGAGGCTACATGCAAAAGGGGTGATCAAGAAAACGATCCACGAACCTCGTGAGTTCGTATCCAACATCTTTGCCAAAACTAAAAAAGATGGTGGATGTCGGATTATTATTGATTTAACCCATTTGAATACTTTTGTAACATATACCCATTTTAAAATGGGCACGTTTGAAACAGATAAATCACTGATTTCCAAAGGGTGCTTTATGGCATGCATCGATTTAAAAGATGCATACTATTCAGTATCCATAAGGAAACATCACCGAAAGCTCTTGAAGTTTGTTTGGATGGATCAGCTATGGCAGTATAGAGCCCTACCTAATGGGCTTACTACAGCCCCTAGGTTATTTACAAAAATGTTGAAACCAGTATTGGCATCCCTGAGGAAACAAAACCATATTGTCATGGCATATATAGATGAAATCTTGATTGTAGGAAAGACCATGGAATCACCAAATTTAGCAGTAACAGCTACTAAGACATTGTTTCAAAAATTAGGGTTTGTCATCCATCCAGACAAATCTAAGTTCTACCCTTCACAGGTCATGGACTATCTGGGGTTCACAATTAACACCAATCAAATGATTGTTACCATCCCAGATAACAAGGTAATAGATGTTATTGAAGCATGTAACAAACTTGTTTGCGCCAGGAAACCAACAATCAGACATGCTGCTAAGGTAATTGGGAAATTAGTAGCTACATTTTCAGCTGCACAAATTGGCCCTCTACACTATCAAAATTTGCAAAGAACAAAAATTGCAGCATTAATAACACATCCTGGACATTTTGACAGGCTTATGCAGCTGCCAATCAAGGCAAAAGTTGAGCTACAATGGTGGATTGATAATATTCGAGACTCATTCAATCCCATGATTGTACCAAATCCATCAATCGTGGTACAAACCCACGCAAGCGCCCAAGGTTGGGGAGCTACCGACACTACTTCCAGTTGTGGCGGTAGATAGGATTTACACAAATCTACCCTTCTATTATCACAAGGGATAAACTATTTGGAGATGCTAGGAGCATTTCACGGACTACGAGCCTATTGCATGAATTTACGTCATACGCATGTCCGTCTTCAAATAGATAACACCGCTGTGGTGGCATACTTAAATCATATGGGTGGTATCAAGTCAATATCTTGTGATGAATTGGGAAATTCAATCTGGCTCTGGTGCATAGAAAGAAATATTTTGATATCAGCTACCTACCTTCCAGGTAAGCTCACTACAGTGGCGGACACCAGGTCACAAGTGTTCAATGATAACATTGAGTGGATGTTGAATCCCCAAATATTTGCTAAAATTATTGTCAAATTTGGGACACCAGATATCGACCTTTTTGCGTCCAGATTGAACCATCAGATACCAACATATGTATCTTGGGAACCAGATCCTGGGGCAGTAGCGATAGATGCTTTCTCGCTGCACTGGGGGAAATGGTTTTTCTATGCATTTCCTCCATTTTGCCTCATCAGTCGGGTGTTGCAGAAAATAAAATCAGATTCTGCAACAGGCATTTTAATAATACCCGACTGGCAACCATGGTATCTGGTGGTCCTTGAGATGATCAAAGAACCATTGGCACATATTAACAGGTGCCCGGATTTGGTGTGTAACCCCACTACAGGGGAATCCCATCCATGCCATGGTCATCTGAACCTGTAGGCCTGCAGGTTCTGACAAGGCCAATCCTGCAATATGGACTAACACCTTGGACCATGGACACCATTGCAGCATCGTGCGGAGTATCCACTAGACGAGAGTACCTCACCCAAATCAGGAAATGGGAGGCCTACTGCAGCCGGATTAACATCACGTATGACTCTGCCACGATTCCCCATGTGCTTGAATTCCTCGCGGGGCTGCACCATGATGAGGGCCTCAGCTACAGCACCATCAACAGTGCCAGGAGCGCACTGTCATCCTACCTTTGCATAGGAGTAGGATCTCACCAGGTTGTGTCCAAATTGATGAGGGGTATCTTCAATTCAAACCCTCCCTGACCACGATACAACATCACCTGGAACATAGGGGTAGTATTGACCCTACTCAGGAGTTGGTCGCCAATGATTGGACAACCATTGGATAAACTCACCCTGAAGATGATGATGTTAATGGTGCTAACATCGGCTCAGCAGGTTCATACATTGCAAAAGATAAAATTGGATAACATCGTCTCAGCCCCTGAGAGAGTAACCTTCTTTATTGATGAGCTACTCAAGCAGCACAGACCTGGGACTACAGGGCTGCAAATAATATTTCCAGCATACCCCGTTGATGTGAGGCTCTGCATAGCCACCTACATTCGTCACTATATAAAAGTGACGCATACCATCAGGAAAATGGAGAAAGGACTGCTGATCAGCCATAAGAAACCCCATCACAGGGTGACGGTGCAGACAATCTCCAGGTGGCTCAGGGTGGTATTGGATGCAGCAGGTATTGATACTAATATATTTAAATCCCATTCTACCAGGGCTGCATCCACATCAGCGGCAGGGACCATGGAGGTTCCCATGGACCATATCCTCGCTACAGCGGGCTGGGCCAGCGAAGCTACGTTCCAGCGGTTTTATAATAAATCTGTGGCCACTCCTGCTACGTTTGCGGAGACAGTGTTAAGTACTGGTCACCCAGCAATGTTTATCCCCGAGTGAGGGGTTTTTGATTTGTGTTAATAAATACTACTTTATTTTTTCAGCTTGTCAAGTCTGAAATACGTTAACATACTCCTTCCATCAGAATTGCGGCCGTGTGTGAACATGGACGTGATCCAGGGCATGTAATCACAGAGCTTTGAAATCTTCACAAAGTCACTCACGTGACTCCGAAATGAAATAGTAAGATTAAATGAGAACTTACCAGTTTGAAGTTTGATCTTTATTTTATGAGGAGTTGCGATGAGTGATTTCATGTCCTCCGCTCCCAACCCTCTACTATAAGGTCAACTGGTAATTGGAGTCTCTTCAATCTTATTATATTAGTCATTGTTGTTTAATTCTGTGATTTTACACCGCTGCTTTGAAGAATGTCGCGCATGTGTGCTGGCAGGGTCTTCACAAAATCCCTCATCGCAACTCCTCATAAAATAAAGATCAAACTTCAAACTGGTAAGTTCTCATTTAATCTTACTAATGTATGTGTTAATTGTCTTCAGACAAGTATCTTTATTGTTCCTACTTCATTTGGCATTGTGAAAGAGCTGGAAGACTGAGGTTGGATTAGTGCTCCCAATACTTCCTTTCTCTTTATTTCTCCCAGTGCTTCCTTTCTCTTTTAGCATTACCTGTGGTCACATTGGTGTCATTGTACTCACATATGGTATGATCTCACACAAAACAATTTTTTTTGTTTCTCAGGACACATGTCATTAATTAGCCAATATCATTGATACCAATACCAATAATGTGCTGTGATGGAAATTATGGAATTCATACCAAGAAGTGCATCAGGTACCTCAGAACTATATACTACTAACAACATTAACATTATCTCGAATCCTTGGACTGTAAGAAATTCACGAATACCTTGGTGACAGTTTTAATAGTAAGATTAAATGAGAATTTACCAGTTTGAAGTTTGGCCTTTATTTTATGAGGAGTTGCGTTGGTAATTACATGAAGAAGACCCCGTCAGGCCGCATGCGCGTCAATCTTCAAAGCAGCGGTATGAAATCACAGGTAACAGTAATTTAAGTATAATAGTAAGAGCAGAAACCTAGGACTGCCAGATGACCTTTGTGAGAGAGGGTTGGGCGTGGAGAACACGTAATCACCAATGTAACTCCTCATAAAATAAAGATCAAACTTCAAACTGGTAAGTTCTCGTTTAATCTTACTATTTTATTTTGGAGTCACGTGAGCGACTACGTGAAGATTTCAAAGCTCTGTGATTTCATGCCGTAGATTCAAATCCAGGAGTCTCACTGCATCGATTGACTCAGAATGACGAAAGAATCAATAATGCATTAAACAATGACATTGATTTAAATGTAATAACGGTTTAATTTTTTTAAGAAAACCATAGCAACCCCTCTGTCCCAGCGGGAAGATATAAAACTTAAGTTAAAACAGAACGGGCAAATACCCCTGGTTCAGCAAGTGGTTTATGATAATATTTCTGAAACATCCGCTCACTTGACCACCCTGCGGCCGCGAGGATATGGTCTATGGGGACGTCCATTGCCCTGGCCACTGACATTGATGCCACCCTGGTGGAATGAGATTTAAAAATGTCAGTGTCAATGCCTGCATAAACCAGAACCTGCTTTAGCCACCTTGAAATAGTCTGAACCGACACCTTACTATGCAGTTTTCAGTGGCTGATCAATAATGCTGATTCCGCACCTCTTAGGGTGCTGGTGGCCTTGATGTAACATAATACGTGTGACACCACACATAGGCGTGAATCCGTAGGGTATGCCGGAAAGGTAATCCTAAACCCTGTCACCCTCGGTCTGCTCTGTTTGAGTATATCGTAGATGGAAAACGTAATGGCACCTGCAGATACTTCCATCCTGTGGAGTCGCAGCTGCTGCAATGTCTGCACCCATTGCGCCGAAACCAGTGCCATGAGCATGACCACCTTCATGGAATGTTTGGCCAAAGACAGGGCTGTGATAGGAGTCCATTGACGAATGAGCATAAGTAATCCCAGATTGTTGAATACCTGGGCCTGGGAAGATTGGATTTAAAAATTCCCTTCATATATCTAGAGATGAGAGGGTGTGACCCCACAGAATATTGTTCTGATCCGATCCATAAATATGAAGACCGGGCACTTCTGGCCGTGTTGATCGCACTATAGCTTAATCATTGATCGAAAAAGAGGGTTGACAGGAACTCTAGTACGTCGGAGATGCCTGCTGAGTAATATGAAATATTTTGCCGGAAGCAGAACAACTCCCATTTCTTTATACAAGAGGTGTACTGCATCTGGATACTATCCCTCCAGGCCGCAGTAAGAACATCCACAGTGCAATCGGATAGTCCTCTCCCCAGGTATGGCCTACTTAGAATCTGCAAATTAACAGATTGAGACAATCATATAAAGGGTGTTGACCACCAGTTACAGGGTGTACCAGTAGGTTTCGATGTTTGGGAACAGTCATAAGTGGCTGTATGTTTATCTGCAAAATGAGAGGGAACCATGGCTGAGTAGGCCAGTCGGGTACCACCAATACTCCCGAGGCGGGTACCACCAATACTCCTACTTAATTTTTTCCAGACACCGACTGATGAGGCAGAAAGGAGGAAATGCATACACAAACATTTCACCCCAATGCAGCAAGAATGCATCTACCGCTGCGGCCCCAGGATCTGGTTCCCATGAAACATTTAGGCAACTGGTGGTTTTGTCTGAATGCAAACAAATTGATATCTGGCATCCCATTCCGAGCAACAACATCGTTAAATATGTCATGATTCAACATCCATTCTGTGTTGTAATTGAATTTGCGAGACCTTGTGTCTGCCATGATGTTGAATCTACCTGGCAGGTAGATAGCTGAAAGCCAAATGTCTCTGGAAATACACCAGTCCCAAATCAGATTTGCCAATCACAAGATTCCGACTTGATTCCATCTATATGATTAACATACACCACTGCCGTAGTGTTGGCAATCTGAACTTGAACATGCAAGTGACATTTAGTAGAACAATAAGCTTTAAGCCCATAAAATGTTCCCAAAAGCTCTAAATAATTAATTCCTCGTGATTGCAGAAGAGGCGCCTCATGCATATTCCATCTGCCTCCACAGCTGGAAATAATATCAGTAGCGCCGCAACCTAGCGCACTGACATCAGTCTGAAAGACAATAGAAGGTGGTTCAACCAGAATTTGGCTGGAAGAACTCGAGACATTCATAATCCACCATTGTACCTCAGCAATGGTCACAGCTGGTAATTGCATGGGCCTGTCATAAAGACCTGAATGCATCGTCAGTGCCTGTTCCTTCACTTGTTGTAATTGCTGGTAATGCAGTGGTCCAAACTGCACAGCTGGAAACAAAGCCACTAATTTGCCAATCAAGCTGGCCACCTGTATAATTGAAGGTCATTGTGCTTCAATGAGCTTAATACAGCCTTCAATTAGCTGCAGCCTTTTGTCCCTGGGCAGAGTCATTGACTTGTGATCTGAGTTAATAGTGAAACCTAAATAATCAATACCTCTGACTGGTGGACTTATCTGGATGAATGATAAACCCCAATTTCTCAAAAGTGAACTTAATAACTGAAATGGATGATTCAGCTGTGTCCCGAGTCTTACCTACAATAAAAAATATCATCCAAATAGGCCATTACAATATGACCCTGAGCTCAAAGTAGCCCCAGTATTGGCTTTAACAATTTGGTGAACAATCTCGGAGCTGAGGTTAATCCATTAGGCAGTGCTTTGAATTGCCATAATTGACTCATCCAGCTAAATTTCAAATATCTCCTATCATCATAGTGAACAGACACCGAGTAATATGCATCTTTAAGATCGATGCTTGCAATATAACATCGTCTGGAAAGCAGGTGTTTAGCAGTAGTAAAAGTTTCCATTTTGAAATGTTTATACTGTACAAAGGGGTTGAGGCTCGTCAGGTTGAGGGTGATTCTACATCCTCCATCCTTTTTTGACAGAGGAAAAATATTTGAAACAAATTGGTGGAGTTGGCGAACCGACTTCTCAATTACCCCTTTTTTGCATAATTTTTCAAGTTCTGCCTGTATCTCCATATTCTCTTTCTGTGAGAAAATGAGTGTCCGGCTTGGAACATGCTGAGTCGGTGGACTCAAATTGGGATAGAATTCAACTCGAAAACCTTTTATGCTGCACAGTATAAACGGATCTGCTGTTATCTCAGACCATTCTTTTAGGAACCAGTGTAATCTCCCCCAGACTTGTAGGTGTCTTTCACTTAATATGTTCCTATCAGGACCAGACCCACCTACCTCCATGGTTACCGGCGGAATTTGTTGTCCCCGGTTCCTGGTGGGAGGAGTCACGTTTGCTCGTGCCCCAGCAGCAGTGCGCCAGCTGCGCACATTCGTAAATGACTGGCTGGTCCCTTGACCAGCCCTGGTCTCTGCAGCCCGTCGGTAGGGGTACTGGCGCCAGACCATTCTGCTGGTCATCGGGGCTTTAATTAACCCCACCATCTTGGCCTCGCCGTCGAGCTCTTTCACTCGCTTAGCGAGGTCATCCCCAAATAACAAATTTGGCGGTTGAATATTGCTTGGCTTGCAGAGCGCTGCAAATTTAGGGTGTATCGTAGGGCGTATTGCACTTTTACGCAAACAGTCTATTTCAAAGTGGGCACTGCACAGAAGGGCTAAGGCATCCTGCTGTAATACAGACAACCCCTCATCCACCGATCTGGTGAATGCCATAATGCCTGCAGCGAGCAACTTCAGCACCCACTGGAGCTTCATTTCTTGTGCCCAAATACCAATGCCCATATGGCCCCATATCACATGGTTAACTGCCGGTACTTTCAGTAGTTGACAATTAATCGGAGTTTCATATTTTGCCGTGTCATCCATGGTCAGCTCTTGCAGCTGATCGGAGAGCAAATAATTTATAATTGTTGCCAAATCCTCATCCAACGGCTCACCAGCCTCTCTGGAGACAGCAAATCTTGCTGCTAGACATGGTATTACGGGCTCATGCCCTTCATCCCGTGGGTTCTGTTCTCCCACAGATTCGGCATCAGAATAACCCTGACCTGTCAAGCTCTCCTCCTCCAAGAGGGAGCGATTGAGCAGCCCTATTCTAGGCGCTGCTGGCACGGGCTCTCCTGTAGGAGCGGATACCACTCCTCCTCCAGGTGTGTATCCTGATGGAGCATCCTCTCCAACAGGAGCTCTACTTTGGATAACCGTGCAAGAACAGTATCCTTTTCCGGAGGGGAACCCTCCTGGCCCGACTCCTCGGAGTCAATGGGCCTTGCAGATTTTCTAGTAGCCGATGCCCCAACGGCGTGGCCACGGAGCTCAAAGGCAAGGAGTCTGCAGTTGGTGGCCTCCCTGCCACCGACGGACTAGGTGAACTGAGCAGGCGCCTGCTACATGCACTCCCGCGGTCTGTCATCTTACTAACGGTGCGCCTCACCTTTACCTTTGTTGCTTTCTGCATATTTTAGTATAAATTCGTACCTGAAACACAAGCCTGCAATAAAAACGTGACATCTAACCAAGTCACTTACCTTGGGGTTTTTAAACTTACCGCTGGAGGAGCGCTGTTCCTCCTAACCGGTCGCTGCGCCAGTGCTTCTGACATTAATGACGAGCATGCGGCCTGACGGGGTCTTCTTCATGTAGACACTCATGTGACTCCGAAGTAAAATAAGGCTAATTCATATCAATACATTATCCAGATACAGCAAAAGCAGACATTGAATGTAAAGTAGAATATGATCTCTTATAATATTCAAATGTAAAATAGTAAGATTAAATGAGAACTTACCAGTTTGAAGTTTGATCTTTATTTTATGAGGAGTTACGATGAGGGACTACGTGAAGAACCCCGTACAGCCGTTCGTGCGTCAATCTTCAAAGCAACGGTGTGAAATCACAGGTAGTAGTGACTGAAGTATACTGGTAAGAACAAAAGACTAGAACTACCAGATGACATTTATGCGGGTTGGGAGCGGAGGGCACGTAGTCCCTCATCATAACTCCTCATTAAATAAAGATCAAACTTCAAACTGGTAAGCTCTCATTTAATCTTACTATTTTACTTCGGAGTCACATGAGTGACTACGTGAAGATTTCAAAGCTCTGTGATTTCATGCCGTGTGAAACGAGTGTACACAACCACAGCTGTTTCATTGACAAATGAAGGGAAAACATTCATAATGCATACAGTCATGACATAGATGTAAAACATGTTGATGCTGTTTAAATGAAATAATAATGTTTCCATCTCTCACCCAGATGGAAAATATAACCAGAATATAAATAACCAGAATATAACCAGAGTTAACAAATACCCCTGGTTCAGCAATGGGTTATTATAAATGTTTGGAGATTCGTTCATTGGACCATGCGACCCAGCAGAATGTAAATACCCTTGCTGCTGATGTTGTAGCAGCCCTGGTGGAATGAGATCTGGAATCAGAATCCATTCCTACATAACGCAAACTCCATTTTTATCATCTGGAGTGGCCTGAACAAATACGTTCTCCCAAATTTTTTATGACTAACAACATTGCTAGTCCAGAACCTCCAAGGCTCTAGGTGACAATTACATATTGTTGTATATATGAGTGCTTACCTTATCAAAGGCCCCCTGGCATGCCTGTGACTATTTTGAGACCTGACCTCCTTCTGGTCTGCTCAAGTATTTATAACATAATATTACATATTATAATTTACAGATGTAATCATCCTGTACCATGACAATTATGTAGCGACTAAACCTGCTGTGCTAAACCAGCACAAGATGGATAACTACCTAATAAACTCCAGCCAAATTTAAGGATATAGCTGGAGCCTCCTGGTGAAATAGTGTTCAAGTCAAGTCACATTTATTTATATAGCACATTTCAAAAACAACTCTCGTTTACCAAAGTGCTTTACATTTGTTATAAGAGTAGCATACACAAGCAGGCTACATACATATATACAAATAGCCCTCGCTCAGAGGATGTCAGGAAAGACTTGGGAGAACAGATACGTTTTTAGACTAGATTTAAAGGAGTCGATGGAGGGGGCAGTTCTAATGGGGTGGGGGATACTGTTCCACAGTCTAGGAGCTGTGACCACAAAGGCGCGGTCGCCTTTGAGCTTATGCCTAGACTGCGGGACATTCAACAACCCCAAGTTGGCTGATCTGAGGGACCTGGAGGTGGTGTAATGGGTGAGAAGACTTTTAATGTAGGTGGGTGCAAGCCCATTGAGGACTTTGTAGACAAATGTCAACATCGCATATGGCATTGTACTGGTCCTGGGAGACCTAGGTTGAAGATATCCTACCACTTGATATCCGGCGTAAACCCGACAGAGCGGGTCTTGTTTGCTACAGCCAACTCAATGAGAAAGCAAATTGACACAATTAATGGCCGTACAACTCAATAATTAACAAACAATCATTTAACATGAACTCCAAACATTAGCAATTTATACCATTTTCAATGTAACATGAGCATAAACAAACTATTTCATCTCCTGGAAAAGAAAAGTTCTGCATTTTGGTGCTATTCAAACACTTTGAACACATAGAAGGATAGATGTAACAACCCAAACCTTAGGGCAGTTTATTAAACCTGCAGAACATAATTTGGGTTTATCGTGCAACAGCTGATTTCCCAAGCCTCAGGCTGAACCAGCAAAATTATGTTTAAAATAACCAAATAAGGTTATATTATTATTCCCGACAAATCGGGAATCAATTTGCATAATCACACAATAGGGACCTAAAACAGCCTCTTAATGACTTTATTTGAATCCTCAATTGATGAAGCAAAATGGAGAGGGCCATAAAAGACCTTCCTTCTCCTTGTAGCGAGAATGTATCTCTCGTCACTGTTATGCCACACATTTTCCAACCAGTGAATAAGCATGAAAACAACATATATATTAGGTGTTCCATTTAACCAGAATTTCATACACCAATTCTGTGTTGCCATTAACCTATACTTGATCATTCTCCTGTGACAAACAAAATTATGTAACCATTCCAGGCGTCTTTAACTGATTGCACCCTCGTGACTAACATATGCCATCATCATAATGTATCAACCTGAACCTGAGTATGACAATATGCATATTTGCCCAATCACTCTTTAACCCAAACAATGCCCGTAGGGTCTATAGATAGTTGATACCAATAACAGGAAAATTAGTAAGTCATGCAAGTCTACTCCACCTCCAAACTCAAGATGATATTTGCAATTTGGTATCTGCCGTAAACAGCAACTGTGTTTCCGATTTCCGAGCCAGTCTTGCAAGACAATCTTGGCCCCTATACTCAACCTGCCCAATTCTAACATGCTTGAAATGCCAGTATTGTCCATTTTACATGGTTAGACCCCTCAAAGTAGTTGATAATGTCTCAATCATTTGTAATGTATAACTAAGTGTACACCTTACCAAGTTGTAAGTTGTCCTTTAATTGTAGAGTAGCACAGGTACAGTGCATGGAACCTCTGGCCAGCTTTGATGCTGCCACCAATTTCAGTGACCCGCTTACTGCCGATGAAGATGTGGCGTGCGTTGTCGCCGAAACTATGAAACCTTGCTTGTTCCATTAGCTTGTGTTTTGTCCTCCAGGTTTCACCTATGGAAAGGTCTTACCTGAATAGAAGATTTGGCGGCCAACTGTAATGTCCCCCTGAGAGCGGTGTTCACTGCATATGTGTTTGGGATAACAACTTTTCTGCCAGGCATAGACCTCTGGCGCGTGCCCTACATCCCTTGGGCATGCTCTACAGCTATACCATCAGACTCGGCATTAGACTATACCAATCCCGCATGCTCTCCTCTTACATAAGGGAGCCACTAAGCAGCCCTGTTACAAGGTGCTGCTGGCGCGGCTTCAGCAATACGCAGACTTTGCAATGGCCCCAGTGTCAGACTAATACTGACGTGGCATGCTCTCCTCCTACATGAGGGAGACATTAAGCAGGCCTGCTAAAAAGCGCTGCAGACGCAATTTCTCATTTAGGGCCATTAGCACCATTTTGCAATATAATTAAATATTTACGTAACAACTACTGGAGCAGTAATGAATACTGTTTGTCCATCATTGTGACTTTATTTATTTCAGCTGGTGAAACAAGGTGTGTTAACAATGACCTGCATGGCACTTAATAGTTAACCATTTAACAAGATAACAGTTGTCCTACTTGCACAGCTGAATCACATTTATTCTATTAACAATTAATCTAACGACTAGAAAAAGCTGTTTTACAACAACAAAACTGTTACCAGAGTCTATTGACTGCAATCTGTTGCCCAGGCCAGGGTCACGGCCAATTGAATACCTAAAAGTGAATCCCAATGTCCTACAAGTCTATTTGATCTAACTGGATAGAGGAGCCCAATTTCTCAAATATAGTTTGAGACTTAACAGTGGATTTTAGCACATATTTAACCAGTGTTTTTGAAATGTGAATAGTTCTCTTTGAATCCTTTTTTGTCATCATTCTGTTATATTGCCTTATCCTAGCAATACCTCCTCATCCCCCATGATCACTGCAAATGGGAATACCCTACTAAGCAGCATATTCCCATGAAGCAGCCCTGAATGAGGTACTGCTGGTACCTATGAAGCAGTCCTGAACAAAGGTGCTGCTGGCGAGGCCTTTCCCATAGGCCAGTATTTGCCATAGATTTGGCGTTCTCATTAAGCAGCCCTGAGCAAAGGTGCTGCTGGCACAGCCTCTCCAATAGGCTAGCCTGCCATAACTTGACATTCCCCTGGAGCAGCCCTGAGCAAAGGTACTGCTGGCACCGCCTCTCCAATAGGCTAGCCTGCCATAGCTTGGCATCCCCATGAGCAGTCTTGAGCAAAGGCACTGCTGGCACAGCCTTTCCCATAGGCTGGCACTACCATAACTTGGCATCCCTATGAAGCAGCCCTACCCAAAGGTGCTGCTGGCATAGCCTCTCCAATAGGCTGACACTGTCATAAACTTTACTGCTGAGGCGGGCTCTCACATTAACCCGCACTGACCCAACTCCTACTGAAGGAGTGTCTCTAAATTCATTCCCAAAGGGGAAACATCCCAACATCTTTCCTTATTGTACTGACGATTTTTGTCAGTTGTTCCCATATCCTGGGGATTACTGCGGTTTGGGAACCGCATAGCTGAATTTCCCCTCCCCGGGAATCAATATAAATATATATATATACATACCCACGGTACCCTCCCGGCACCCGGGCTGATCATTTAGGTGAGTTTAATCCCATTTCCTGGGGACTACTGCGTTCTGGGAACCGCATATTCTTGGGTTTCCCCTCCACCGGGAACCCAGCCTAACCGTTTAGGTTAGTTTGAACCCCATCTCCTGGGGACTACTGCAGTCTGGAACCGCCTATTCTTGTGTTTCCCCTCCACCGGGAACCCAGGCTGACCGTTCAGGTCAGTTTAGCCCCATACCCTGGTGACTACTGCGGTCTGGAACCGCCTATTCTTGTGTATCCCCTCCCCGGGAACCAGACGTGTGGAGTCACTGACCGTGTTTATCAGTGACTCCGATCGCGAACCTGACATTCGCCAGCTCTCCGCTTCCGCGGTCGGACCAGGGTTTCCCCTAAAGCCCTCGGCTGGTTCCCTCGTCAGCCATCGCGAACATCCCGCAAAAACCCCGGAGGTTCCTGCAGGAGACCTCCAACAGGTAAGGCATAGCACTTACCTGAAGTTTAGACTTACCGTTGGAGGAGCTGCGCTGCTCCACAGTCGTCTGCACAAAAGCGTCTGATGTAATGACGAACGAACGGCTGTACGGGGTTCTTCACGTAGTCACTCACATGACTCCGAAGTAAAATACTGGAATACTGAGCAAATCAGGTCACAGCTGTTGAAATAAAAACAGAGGTAATGTTTGTTATAGATCCTTTTTCAGAGCTGTTCTGACGAAAGGTCTTCAAATTGAAACATTAGCAAAGTTTCTCTTTCCAAGATGTGGCTTTCCCTGTAGACTATTTCCACCAAGTTTTGTTTTATCTTAAATTTACAAAGTCTGTACTTTTTGCCAATTATCTGATCTCATATCATCATCTATAATTCCCAATATTGCTTTACTTCATAGCAGTCAAGCTTACATGTTACATGTTACATGAAAATATTAAGGATGGATCCTCCTTTCTGGTAATGATCCAGAATGCTGTCTGTTCAAACATCTTTAATAAGCAGTACTTGATATTTTATTAACTGTGATGGAACACAAAATTGGTTCCACAGAACACAAAAATGGATGGCTGATGTAATGCCACCAGTTTTGCCCTTCTGCCTCAGATAAATTTCAACACCATCATATTTTCTGTTTGAAATTATACTATAAATCCTTTCAGATCCAAGGAAATGAGTGAAATATAAATCTCACACAAACGTTTCTAGTTCTTATTCAAGATGCTCATATTATGCACTAAAGAAGGGTCTCCACTCAAAATGTCACCCATTCCTTCTCTCCTGAGATGCCTGTCCCGCTGAGTTACTCCAGCATTTTCTTTCTATCTTTGGTTTAAACCAGCACCTACAGTTCCTTCATACACATTATGCACTAGTATGATAGGCTGATGCAGGAGGTTAGAATGCAAGATACCCTAGATGAACTCACCAAATGGATACAAAATTGGGTAGATGGCAGGTATCAGAGGATGGTAGTGAAAGGTTGTTTTTTGTGACCAGTGGTCTGTTTCAGGGACCAATGCAAGGTCTTCTGTTGCTTGTCAGATACATTAATAATTTAGTGTCAGTGACATGAGAAGCAAATTTGCAGATAATTTGACTTGATAATAAATACTGGACTTGACACCAAAATTGATGCTGCAGTGGGCAGCAAAGAAGCTTGCCTAAGGTTACAACAGGATATTGATCAACGGGGAAAGTGGGCAAAGGAATGGCAGGTGAAATTTATCTTAGCCAAGTGTGAAGTAATACATTCTGGCAAGTAAAACCAGGGTAGGACAAATATGGTGTAGGAGAGCCCCTGAGGTATTGTTCAACAGGAAAATCTAAAGATAAAGCTACATGGTTCCCTAAAAGCAACAACACAGGTAGACAGGATTGTAAAGAAGGCACATGGCATGCTTGGCCATGGTATAAAGATCAGGAGTTGGGATGTTTGGTTACAGTTGTAGAAAACGGTGGTTAGACTGCGGGATAATGTGTGCAATTCTGTTCACCGCGGTATAGGAAGGATGTGATTAAGCTAGAGTGAATGCAAATTGATGCGCAAAGATGTTGTAGAGGGCTTAAATTATAAGGAGAGATTTGAATTGACTGGAACTGTTTTCCTTGCAGTGGCTGAGGCTGAAGAGTGACCTTAGTGAAGTTTATAAAATTTAGAGGGACATCCTGTTCAAGTGATAATGGATTTCTGCGCTATTGGTACTGCAATCTCCTTTCAGTAAGACAACTGAAATGCCAGCACTACTTATCTGCTAGGTCGCCATTCGACCTATCAACATAGAAACATAAAAAATAGGTGCAGAAGTAGGCCATTCGGCCCTTCGAGCCTGCACCGCCATTCAATATGATCATGGCTGATCATCCAACTCAGTGTCCTGTATCTGCCTTCTCTCCATACCCCCTGATCCCTTTTGCCACAAGGGCCACATCTAACTCCCTCTTAAATATAGCCAATGAACTGGCCTCAACTACATTCTGTGGCAGAGAATTCCACAGATTCACCACTCTCTGTGTGAAAAATGATTTTCTCATCTCGGTCCTAAAAGACTTCCCTCTTATTCTTAAACTGTGACCCCTTGTTCTGAACTTCCCCAACATCGGGAACAATCTTCCTGCATCTAGCCTGTCCAACCCCTTAAGAATTTTGTAAGTCTCTATAAGATCCCCCCTCAATCTTCTAAATTCCAGCGAGTACAAGCCAAGTCTATCCAGTCTTTCATCATATGCAAGACCTGCCATCCCAGGAATCAGTCTGGTGAACCTTCTCTGTACTCCCTCTATGGCAAGAATGTCTTTCCTCAGATTAGGAGACCAAAACTGTACGCAATACTCCAGATGTGGCCTCACCAAGACCCTGTACAACTGCAGTAGAACCTCCCTGCTCTTGTACTCAAATCCTTTTGCTATGAATGCCAACATACCATTCGCTTTCTTCACTGCCTGCTGCACCTGCATGCCTACTTTCAATGACTGGTGTACCATGACACCCAGGTCTTGTTGCATCTCACCTTTTCCTAATCGGCCACCATTCAGAAACCAGTTGTCACTAACTTCACTTAAAAGTAGTATGTTGCTTCCAAAGAGGGAAGTAGACTGCTGGCAACACTTACCTGAATGTAATTTACAGAAGGGATAATGCAGTTCTGCAGTGCACCTGTATTTCACAGTCCACAGGAGAAAGTTGGAGAGAAAGTGAAAAGACTCCAGGAACGCAGATAGCAGTGAACTGGTTGAGTATTCTGATTGAGCTGCTCTCATAATTCCTGTAGTAAGGACAGATGACACCACTAGGGCCCATGAAGAACACAAGATAACAAACAACAAAGGCAGACAAAGTTCCTTATATCTCTGTTGTCTTTTTGTTCAGAGGGGAAGAAAGCGGATCTTCACTGCCCTCAAAATCTCACATGTTGGACAAAGGTTCTAGTAGGTACTCACCGATTCATACTCAGCTTGAACTGTTCCAAGATAACAAACTTCCAATGAAAGTAGTATCTGCTCCAGGCATTTTCCAGACTGAGCAAGAAATCAAGGAGGTGCCAGAGGGTGTATCTTTACATTTCTAAGGAGCAGGAGCATGGTCGAGGAGAGACGTGTATGCTTGCAACTTCAGATGTAATATGGAAGAAGGGATGTCTTTTTGTAATGGCATGTGCCTGTGCGCTGTACCAGTACCACTAAAAAGTTAAAAAATAGATTTTCAAATGTTTAGAATTTTTAATATTATAAAAACATTACCAAAGTTTAAACAAATAGAATATGTTATTTAAATTAGGCAGTCGAGTCCTTAAAAAGGTCAAGCAGCTAAGAGGATGACAATCCACCATAGACATCAACAGCAATGAAAGATATGCCTACCAGCATCTTCTTGTCCACAAAAAGAGCATTGCCAAGAAGATTTAGATCCTCACAATTAGACTAAGAAAGTTTTGGCACGACCAATATGTTTTAATTGGCATGGACTACAACCCTCTTAAGGAGACTGTGGGGGACTAAAAAATGGGATTAATGTAGGATTCATGTAAAAAAGATTTAGTTTAGTTTATAGGTACAGCCTGGAAACAGGCCCATTAGGGGCCTAGCCTGTGCCAACCAATGTTCACCCATACACTGGTTCTATCATACACATTAGGGACAATTTCCAGAAGCCAAGTTACCTACAAACCTGCACGTCTTTGTAGTGTGGGAGGAAACCAGAGCACCAGGAGAAAGCCCACACAGTCACAGGGAGAATGTACAAACTCCATGCAAATTCCACCTGTAGTCGGGACCGAATCCCAGTCTCTGGCATTGGGTGGGCGCTGTGGGCTTGATAGGTAAAGGGGCTGTTTCCATGCTGACTCTGTCTATGAGTCTGTGACTCAACAGGGTAATGTTGGGCAATCTAAGGAAATATTTCTGACAGCTTCAGGTTGTGAGGAGATGGAGTTCAACATTGGCTGCACATGACTGTAAGGGTGGATAATTCAAATAGGATGTAAATGTGCTGATTGACTGCTAGATGGTGAACCTCTCTGAGACACACCAACACTGTCTGCTAGAATATGAAAGTATGTATAGGAAGGAAATGTTGATGCTGGTTTAAACCAAAGACTCTGCCCTGGGTCTCCTCCATGGTCAGAGTGAGGCTAAATGCAAATTGGAGGAACAGCATTTCATATTTCGCTTGGGCAGCTTACAACCTGGTGGTATGACTATTGATTTCTCTCACTTCAGGTAGCTCCGGCATTCGCTCTCTCTCCCACACGAGTCGTACTAGCTTCTCATTTTCGCCATACAAACAGCTAACAATGACGTGTTTCCTTCATCATCGTTACTTTTTTGCATATCTTTTATTCGTTGTTCTTTATCTCTCCACAACATTATCTATATCTCTCGTTTCCCTTATCCCTAACCAATCTGAAGAAATGTCCTGACCCGAAACGTCACCAATTCCTTCTCTCCCGAGATGCTGCCTGTCCCGCAGAGTTACTCCAGCTTTTTGTGTCTATATTCAGAATATGAAAGGACATCAGTTACAACTTATCAGCGTACTGTCCTGATATATTGTGCCAAAATCCACGGATGGGTATATTCCATTCTACATAGATATAAAGGATAATGTAAAGATGACATATTGTGAGTGTATTACAGCTGAAAGTACAAATTAAACATCAGGGATAGTATGATATTTGGTGATTAAGAATTATTGTTCCACATCAAGGAATTAAAATTATTCTGAAGCACCTGCATGAAAGACACGAGGTGTACCTTATAGCAAATATGCTGCAAGAGGCAGTTTTTTATTAAAATGACAGGAAAAGGCAATCAATTGGAGGACTCTGTGAAGGAATGCAAAAAATGTCATGAATATCAAAATAATCTACCTGTAGCTCTGAAGAAGTGTCTCGACCCGAAATGTCGCCCATTCCTTCTCCAGAGATGCTGCCTGTACCGCTGAGTTACTCCAGAATTTTGTTACTATCTTTGTTTTAAACCAGCATCTGCAGTTCCTTCCTACACACTACTTATAGCTCTGCTCTTTTCTTAATTGTCCGAATACACCATGATCTAAAACCCATTTTGATTAAATGCAGATAGAGCTTAATGTTACTGTGTGTTCAAAATTAGCTTTACCAGTACCCATGATCACCATATGGAAATAGGTGATTTTGCGTTTGTTTATGACGTTATGTGCCATTAGATACATCATTGATTGGACTGGAACAGTTTAATTGGTGGTTCAAACACAGAAAGTGGTAGGTTAATTGGATTCAGTAAATAGTCCCCTGGTGTGTGGGTGAGTGGTAGACTCAGATGGATGGGGGTGGAATTGATAACAATATGGAGAGAATAAAGTTGGATTGAGTGGTATCCTCCAAATATTTTTTTAGGTGGTTAAAGGGCCTGTCCCACTTAGGTGATTTTCTAGGCGACTGCGGCGGCGGTCATAGTCGTAGCAGGTCATTGAAAAACTGGCAACTGGACTCCCCCCCCCCCCCCCCCCCCACCCCGCCACCTAGTCGACGTCAAGCTACGGCAAGCTACCGACAACCAGCGACCCATTAGGACATCCACCTACGACCACACCTACAACAACCTTCGACCACACAGGCGACAACCTACTACAACCAAAATCAACCTACATCCACCCGCGACAAGCTACGACAAACAACGACCCTGTCGGCGACAACTGAAGATAATTCAGTCGCCAGTACCTGTCGCCGGTTGACGTAGGTAATCACCAATGGAATTCCCTGAAGTCAGCACCGGTGCCAATCTACGTCACCTGACGACAACCTACGACAGCACCTACGTCAGGAGAAGTCAAGCTATGCTCATTAACATCAACCCACTGTCGCCGAAAATTTAAAAAATGTTGAAAATCCAGTGACGACCAGAAAGACGCTACAATTCTTTGGGCGACTGAGGAGACTACTCATGACCATGCAGGCAACACCCCAGCAACCATATGGCGACAGCCTAGTCGCCTGTAGTCCCCTAGAAAATAGCCTAAGTGGGGCAGGCCCTTGTGAGAGAGAATTTGTAATCTTTCTGGGATAGTTCTTGCAGTACCTGTTGTGTTATCAATTCCCTCTGGTAGCCAGATGAGGACACAAAATCAAATGGTTATGTTCACCGCAACGGTCGTGGTGAAAATCTTTGATCTGTAGTTTTACTTTCTATTTGCTTACACAGCAAAGTGCTGCCACAATACAAATCAATTGATTTCTTGAGCGAGAATGCGGAAAAACAAAATATATCTACATTGTCCTGCTAAATGTGAATGTATGTGTTCAATTTTTCATGAAAGAATGATCAGGGATTGCTGCAGGGGATTTGTGTACAACTTTGACAAGCTTACCAATAATGGTTCTATGACAAGGAATACAAAAGTACATTTTGTTTTTAAGGCTGCTTTGGAGCCTATCTGCTGTCAACTAGATTATATATGATGGTTGTGACATTTAGACTGAGAATCAGAGTGGTGGATAGTTGCGAATTCTCTATCAGATACCTTATGATAAGATTACAAGATTTTCTGTAATGTTGCACATGATCATTTTAAAGATGTGCTGCTTAAAGATAAGGGCATGTATTACAAGTCATTTAATGCACATTACATTAATTTTCACTTCCAGTGGCACTTTGAGTCACACAAGGCTAATTACTGTGAGTCTGTTTAAGTCTTTTAGACTAATTTCTCTTACATAAACCCTGTAATTACTCAGTACATTGACATGTAGTTGTGAGGCTCTGGTTAGTCTTCGCGATCAGGAGAAAGGAACAGATGAGAGGATGCTGGTCTGAAACATTGGCATATTTCCTGAAACATGCTGGTCATTGCACAAAAAATTATTTCCCCATCTTTGTCTTCACCCTTACACCTCCACAAAACTACGATCTTTCAACAAAATGAACACAACTTCCAACAGAGATTGGTTAAAACATTGTGTAAGAAGTAACTGCAGATGCTGGTTTAAACCGAAGATAGACACAAAAAGCTGGATGAACTTCAGACGAAGGGTCTCGACCCGAAACACCACCCATTCCTTCTCTCCAGAAATGCTGTCTGCCTCGCTGATTTACTCCAGCTTTTTTGTCTATCTTTGGTTAAAACGTTGATTGGAACTTGCGTGCCTTGTGTAACATGAAATTTCAAGAAAGGTTTTGGAGGACACAAGATAGTACAATGCAAAAACTCCTAAAACTGTTAAATTAAAGCACCAGAATATCATCTGCAACTTGGATCTGCTAATTTATCCCATAGGCTGTGCAGAGTTAGGTGCTGTCAGACAAGGCAGTATTTTTCCATTACAATTTTCTTTCGTCGTTCCTTTATGCTCGAAACTCCTGTGGCAGTAAGCATAATATCCGTAAAATGAATCCATCTCGGTACAAGGGTAGAATTCATTTCACTGCTTCATAATTGGCTGAATATAGTTTCAAGGCCTTTATCACCTTCATGTTTTGAAATTGCCCTCCACATACCCAACTCTCAGGTACAGCAGTGAATATACAGTGGATGTCACGCATCACGCATTGTCTTTCCGCACACAATAAATACTTTTCACTATACCTCGGTACACATGACAATAAACTGAATTAAACTAAAATTAGCACCAGTCCTTGAAGCCTTCGTTCCTCAAAATGCCATTCACCACAACTCTTTGTTCCCCAGGCTGTCATTGCCCTTGCAGTTCAATTTCTAGCAGTTAATTGTTGTATATAACACTTTATTAAATGCCTTTAAGAATTCAATTTTTGCCACTTCAACTGTACGGGGTCACAGGGAGAATGTACAAACTCCATACAGACAGCAACCATAGTAAAGGAATTAACCTGGGTCTCTGGCAATATAAGTCTGCAAATCTACCATTGTGCCACCTCTTTTGTTGCCCAAAAGTATACTGATTGTCGTCTGTCGAGGATCCAATAGCACAGGAATGAACAGATTATCTGAGGTTAATGATAAATTTAAAGGTGATGGTGTTGAATGCTGAGCTGTAGTCAATGAGCAACAGCCTGACGTACACAACAATCCTGTAGTTTTATGATCACCATTAAATGTAATTGCCTCTTATTCCAAGTTTATTTAATTATTTGAATTTAAATTCCCAGGTTGCCTTGGTAGGATTCGATTCATGTCTCTAGATTAATTGTCCAGTGTTTTAGTCTTAATTTTATTCCATTTCAGTTTAGTATTGAGATACAGCGCAGAAACGGACTCTTCGGCCCAATAAGTCCGCACCGAAACAGCGATCGCCGCACGCTAACACTATCCTACACACACTAGGGACAATTTACAATTTTATCAATCCAATTAGCCTACAAACCTATACGTCTTTGGAGTGTGGGAGGTAACAGGAGCGCCCGGTGAAAACCAACGCGTCAAGGGGAGAACATACAAACTCCGTACAGACGTAACTGCTCCAGTAATTGAACTGCTCTGTTGCAGCTCCTCATAACTCAGGCATGTAGAAACTCAATATAATTAGAAAATGATATCAATTTATCAAAATTACTCTTTAAATACTAGATTTACTTTTTGTCTTCTGCCAATTTATAAGTAACATATTAAACGGGGAAATTTTAACTTGGTATTAACAATGAAGTAAGAGGTATTGGCATAATGGAAGAACAGCTATGGACACAAAGTGCTGGAGTAACTCAGCAGGTCAGGAAGCTCCTCTAGAGAACATGGATAGTTTGGAAGAAACAGCTCTATGCTTTTCAGATAACAACTGTCATGTCCAGTATGTATTGAGAGGGAGGACTTGGGAAACAATCTCCATATAGGGAAATAAACATTAGTTTCCAAGTGAAAAGGTTTCAGATTTCAGAACAGTGACCACATAAAATAAATCGGCTGTGTTAATGTTGAACTGTAAATTAATTCATTAAACTATTCTTCTGCATTAACAATTGTAGCACATATTAATGCACAGACGTCTGCTATATACATGAACAGTTCTTACTTATATTTGTACAAAGTTACTCAGCCTTAATGTGAATGATGCCTCAGATTAAGACACTTAAAACTGCTATTCACACCACAGAAGGAGACGATGGAGGTCAAGCATGAAGCAGAGCAACAGATAATGAACTAGGGTTACACAAAAAGCTGGAGAAACTCAGCGGGTGCAGCAGCATCTAAGGAGCGAAGGAGATAGGCGACGTTTCGGGTCGAGACCCTTCTTCAGACCTGAACTAGACCAGTATTTACTGCAGTATGTGCAGTACCAATAGATAACAGCATGTACCTTTGTCATTGAAAGTGTTGCAGGTAGGAAAAATGTAGGACATCAAGAAACTTTGAGCGTCAATATGAGCAAATTTATCGAGACTTATGACAATGGCAGAAAATCATACCTGCTGCAAGAAGCAAAGCTTTCTCAACACTATCTAGTGAGCAGATTATATTGCACAGTTTAGGAAGTAAGCCGATCCTGGCATCAGTATTATAATAGCAATGACACTAGAAGTGCCAATGTCTACATAACAACCTCTCTTTAAATGCAATTGTTACAATGAGAGAGATTTATTGAGTGTTTATTTTAGTTTAGTTTAGTGATATAGCACAGAAACAGGCCCTTTCAGCCCACCAGGAACGTGGCGACCAGCGATCTATACATATTAACACTATCCTGTACCCACTAGGGACAATTTTCACATTTACAAAGCCAATTAACCTACATACTTGTATGACTTTTGAGATCTCGGAGAAAACCCACGCAGGTCACGGGGAGAATGTACAATCTCCGTACAGACAGCACCCGTAGTCAGGATCAAACCCGGGTCTACGGCGCTGCACTCACTGTAAGGCAGCAGCTCCAATCAGCAGCAGTCAAAGTAATAGAGGGTCAAATTGGAAGGGTGAGACAAATGAAACATCTGAAGATAAACACAAAAAGCTGAAGTAACTCAGCAGGACAGGCAGTATCTCTGGAGAGAAGGTATGGGTGATGTTTCAGGTCGAGACCCTTCTTCAGCCAAAACATTTGTGACATTGTGAGCCCAAGCTTGTTTGGGGAATCATCTGGTTTATAGACTAATGAGGGAAATTAGAGGCAGAGTAAACAAACAAATGGGTATGGGTGTGAAATGTAGGTCAGGAATTGAAACCAAAATGGGAATGCTAAAATATCCAGCTCATCTGTGGGGAGAGAAAAAATAATGAATGTATAATTCAGATAAATAATCTTACATCCAGTTCTGGTATAAATAGAAATATTAAAAAAAAACAAGTTATTTCAAATTTCAAATTTATCCCAAAGACTACAATGTGCCTTTGTGGAAAGGGAGATGCTGTCCCTTATGCTTATCTTATGGTTTCATTAAAGTGGTATGGGAGGCTACAGACAGATTGGTCAGGCTAGGAGGAAGATGGAGAATTAAAGTGTCAGTGAACTAGAAGTACTGAAGCAACAGACAAAATGAAATGCTCAGAAAAATGGTCACCCAATCTGTCTGTGAAAATAAATTTCTATGCACATTTGTTTTAGATAACTAGCCTCTTACCTTGTAACTGTTACCTCGTTTGAGAGTCTCACAACAAAGAAAACATCCTAACTTCTATCTTGTCATGTCCCTTCAAGATCTTATACATCTTAATTTAAGTCATCCCTTAATCTTCTAATTCCAAAAAATATACACCTAATCATCTGTTGTTCGATCAAAGTTTCAAGGTTTCGAGGTCAAGGATTCAAGGTCAGTTTATTATCACATGTAGCAATTAAGGTACAGTGAAATTTGAATTACTATACAGCCATTCTAAAAAAAAGCAACAAAACACACACCTACATAATATAAACATCCACCATAGTGGATTCCCCACGTTCCTCACTGTGATGGAAGGCAATAAAATCTAATCTTCTTCCTTTTTATTATCCCACAGTCGGGGAAATCGAAGCCTCTGCGTCAGGGTGATCAAAAGCTCCCACATCGGGCCAATCGAAGCTCCCGCGTCAGGGCTGTCGAAGCTCCTGTGGCTTGGAGCTCCCAAAGTCGGTCACTGACCAAAGTTCCGCTAGCTCCATAATGTTAAAGTCCGCAGGCTCCCGCGGTTGGAGCTCATAGGTTGATCCCTGAAAAAGGGATCGCGGGCTCCACGATGGTAGGTTACCGATATGGAGCTCCCGGTCAGTCTCCAGCAAAGGCCGCCAGCCCCTCGATGTAAGGCTGCAGTGCGGATGGAGATACGATATGGAAAAAAAATTGTATCTCCGTCGAGGGAATCGATTAGAAAAGGTTTCCTCCAACCAGCCATCAGAAGAATTAACCAGGTAAATCTTCTTTGGATTGCCTCTGATACTGCTATGACCTCTTTTAAGACAGGGATGTATGTGCAATCAAACAGCTGAGTATTTCAGCATTGTCATTGCATGTGTGCCCAGGCTAGATATTAAGAATAATGCATACATCCACCCAAAGATGCAAGCTTATGAGCTTGTCCCACCTGTCAAGTTGCCGGTAGTCGCCTGAAAACTGGCAATTGGAACGGCGACTGTCAGAGTGCAGCACACACACAAACACATCACTTCCTTCACCAGCCCGTTATGCAGGCGGACAGGGCAAGCTGGAGGAGCGCTGTCTCAAAAATCCATACGGTGCGAAGCCAAGGTGAAACAGACACACACCACGATGAACAGGAAGGTTGGTGCTGTAAAAAGACAGTGTACTGTAAGTCCTTTTGAAGAGGGGAGGAGAGGGGGGAGAAGGGGGAAGAAGGGGGAAGAAGGGGGAAGAAGAGGGAAGAAGGGGGAAGAAGGAGTGGAGACAATTTTGAAGAAGCCAGAGATACATAGCTGTGAATCTCGGTGGAAATTTAACATTACCGGTCGGTTATCCTTGGTTCTGAAAACTACTGCTTACCTTTTTTTTCCCAATGAGCCAATGAAATTCACCGGTCAGCACCGGCTACAACCTTCGAGAACCTCTGCGAACCTTCGACCTCCTGGCAACCCACTAGGACCTCCTGGCGACCCATCTACCGCTTGAGAATTCTCGCTACTCTCCATGGTGGCTTCATCCTAGTCGCCGCTAATTTTTCAACATGTTGAAAATTTTTCGGCAACCATAATGAAGCCGCGACTAGTTCCCAGAATGCGGGAACTCCTCACGACCATGAAGGTGACTCACCGGCAACCACCCTCAAACACGTGGCGACCATGTGGCGACTGCATAGTCACCTGCAGTCACCTAAAAAGTCGCCTAAGTGGGACAGGCCCATTATGCAAATATAATAAGGCTCCTGAAATCTGAAGACAAAAGTAACTTACATTTATCCCATATCCCAGATCGGTGTGGGCCGAGACCAGGAGCAAGGCAAAGGATCACATCAAATGGATCATGGCAACTATCGTAAAGTACGGAAATGGTAAGGGGGAAATTAAAAAAAAAACACCCGAAGGAAATAGATGTTTAACAAAAAAAAGGGGGGGGGGGCTGCGCTCCGTGTCCGTGTCAGAGGGAAGGGGGTGGGGGGGGGGGGGGGGGGGGGTAGGGCCGGCCCTAAGTCGACTGGACCAATTACTCCCAATTGGCCTAAGGGGGCCCCGCACCAGAGTAATCTATTCTCGGCTCAGGTAGATTTACCCCGGATGGAGGGGAGGGGGAGGGGGGGGGGGGAGAGGGCTGAAGAGAGTGTAGAGGGGTGGAGGGGGAAGAAAGGGGTAGAAGGGGAGGGGGTATGAGGGGGAATGAAGAAGCGTAGGGGGAATGAAGAAGGGGGTGGGTCATTCCCTCACAGTCCTGGGGCAGTGCTCCTGCCCCTCCAGTCGCCATGCTTCATGCACACAGCCCCGGATCAACCCCTCCCCCTCTCCCTCCCCGGGAAGACGTTGTGAACAGGGAGTAAAGGGAGAGCCGGGCCAGGGTTTGGAGCAACATTTACAAACCTCGGCCTCAGCTCACACCCGTCCGTCCGGACCCTGGCATCCGCTCCTGCCGCCGGCCCTCTCCTTCCCTCCTCCCCTTCTATCCCACCCTTCCCTTCTTCCCCCCTTCCCTTCTCCCCTCCCTCATCTCTCTCTTTTCCCTTCTCTCCTTCCATCCTCCCTTCTTTCTCTCCCTCTCTTCTTTTCCCTTCTCTCCTTCCCTCCCTCCCTTCTTTCACTCTTTCCCTCCCTTACTTCTTTCTCTATTTCCCTCACTCCCTTCTCTCCTTACTCCCTTCTCTCCTTCCCTCACACACACACACAATTCATAGACAACTAATACTCACACATCACACACAGACAACACACACACACACACACACACACACACACACACACACACACACACACACACACACACACACACACACACACACACACACACACACACACACACACACACACACACCCCACCCCCCCACCCCCCCACCCCCCCCCCCCCCCCCACTGAGTTCCTCCAGCACTCTGTTTTTTTTGTTTGGCTCTAGAATTGAAGGTGGACACGGGGGGGTGGGGGGGCTCAGCGGGATGGGCGGCGGCTCTGGGGAGTGGGTGGTGTTTTGGGTCGAGACCCTTCTGCAGATGATTACAAGTACTCTCACTGATAAGAGTTCAGTCCAGTCTGAAGAAGGGCCTTCTCTCAAGAGTCGCTGCCTGTCCTACTTCAGCTTTATGTTAAATAAAAAACACAGTGCTGGAGGAACTCAGCGGGCTTGGCGGCATCTGTGGAGGGAATGGATTAGGAGTTGTTTTGGGCCATGGTTCTTCTTCAATAGGATGGAACTGCAGATCAAATATACTAGAACGGAAACTCATATCTTTGCTGCAGATCAGGCATGATATTCTTCTGATTTAAATCATAATTCCAATTTTATTGTTTTCCTATTTTCAATTTTTTGTGCCCGATTATTTGGTGGCCAATCAACTGCTGTCTCTAAGGGGGTTGCATCCAATCACCGCCCAGCTTCCCTTAAAATTCCCGTCCAATCAACAAATCGGTCTCCTCCCGTCCAGTCAGTCGAAGTCTCCAAGGGCATTGTGTTCAATCACAAGATGCCCTTGTCACTCGGTAGCCAATCAAACACAGTCTCCTATGGGGCCGTTTGATCAATCACTGACCTGCTTCCCTCACCGAAGCAGACGATGGCTGCATCCAACAGAGAAGAGAGAGATACAAGAAAGCAGCTATGACATATAATACACAATAAACTATATTGTAAATACACAATAAACAAGTTATGCAATCTTGCACTCTTACGTGTGTATGGCCACACATAAAAAAATTACCCCCCCCCCCCTCCTTCCGAACCTCAGCCTCACGACCATAGAATACCCCTAGTTCCTAAAACCCATTTCCATCACTGTTGGTATAGATTTTGTGGGCCTAAGGGCCTGCTCCCGTCTGTGCTGTTCTATGTTCTAAAAGGTCATTCAGAATAAATTGTTCCTTGATGAAAGCAGGAAATAGTACGTGGATTATTAAAACACTTGACTAAAGTAGAACATGGGCTTTTTGCCAAGCAAACTACAATAGAATTTTCACTTTGTGGCAGAACAATTAGTGTCTAGCTTTTAGAGTGCGCTAATGAGATTACACATGTTTATAATGAAGTCTTATGTGTATACTTATAAATAAACTTTTGGTTCAGCTATTGGGTAATTTAAATTATTTTGTTCAGCGCTTGGAAGTAAGTAAGATAACTTTCTGTAATTTGCCAGATAAGAGAACGTTAGTGAAATTGCCAACACTTTCCCTAGTAATTCTCTATCCGTGAGAGGGCAAGCAAATAAAAGCACAAAGGTCATGAAACCTACTGCTGCTTTGATAACTGTTCTGAGGTTTTGTCTCCTCATGGAATTGAACATGGGAGCAGGAAATTGTGATCTGGAGGCCAGCCGCCCTGGAGCAGCCTGGGGCTTGCCTGGATTGGCGCCGCTCGTAGGAACTAGAGCGCGGACTAGACTTTAACTGGCATGCCTAAGCAGTCATAGCCTTTCTCGGTTTGTAGCCTGACAGTTTGTCCTTCCATCAAAAGTTTGAGTGGTCGACTGGATCGATCATAACATGTCTTCTGTGTCCGCCTTTTATAAAGTAGTTGACTCTGGCCTACCTTCGGGTTGTATATGCGTGGCTGGAGTCGTTGCTTTGAATGGGGAAGAATGGTACGTGTTTGTCTCGATAACAGTCGTTGTGCTGGAGAGCCAAGTGTTGTGTCACATGGAACATTTCGGAGATTCAGGAGATCTTATGCCCCTGTCCCACTTAGGAAACCTGAACGGAAACCTCTGGAGACTTTGCGCCCCACCCAAGGTTTCCATGCAGTTTCCGGAGGTTTATGTCAGTCTCCTTAATGGTCGAAAGTGGTTTCCGCTTCTTCTATGTCCCGAAGATTATTTCAAAAAATTCAAAACCGGCCGCGACTAAAAATAGGTTGCCGTTTTAAAAATCGGTAATTTTTTCGTCAAAGCCGGTTGCGATGCTAGTTGAAGGTGGTTGCCGGAGATTACAAGTAGTGGAAGGTAAGACCTCCCTGGTGGAATAAAACTGGGTGAGAAAAAGGTCTTACCAGACAAAATCCTCTGGGAACCGCTCGGAAACCTTGCGTGGGACGCAAAGTCTCCAGAGGTTTCCATTCAGGTTTCCTAAGTGGGACAGGGGCATAAGAACATGTCCAACCCGGCTCGGTAGGACTTTTCCAAGACCTGTTTAGCGCTGCGTACTGCTCGTTCAGCTTGTCTGTGGATAATCCGGACTGCTGATGATATGCTTAAAGTCCCATTGTGCAGCAAAGTCTTTAAATTGTTGACTTGTGAACTGCCCAGCATTATCGGACAGGAGAGTGTGAGGTGCCCCATGGATGGAGAAGTGCCTCCTTAGCTTCAGAGTTACTGCTGCAGATGTGATTGTGTGAAGTAGATCAATCTCGTACCAGCCAGAGTAAGCATCCACAAGGACCAGGTAATGTTGACTGCGCCAGTCAAAGATGTCGCTTGCCACCAGGGTCCAAGGCAGGTCGGGGACCTGGTGCAGCTGAAGTGTTTCTCTCTGCTGGTGTGGTGTAGTGCTGTAGCGTACAGCACAAGACTGTACTCTCTGGTGTATGTCGTCTGACATTGCAGGCCAGAAAAACATGCCCCTTGCTCTGTGCATGGTGGGCTCTGCTCCGGGATGTCCCCTGTATACGGCGTTGAAATACACTGTTTGTAGCGAGGCTGGAATCACTGTCTTGCGGCCCTTCATGATGACCCCATCATCAATGGTTAGCTCGACTGTAATGGAAAAATATGGCCGAATAGCGGGCGGGAGCATGTGTTGCTTGGTGGGCCATCCATGTTTAATGATAGAGGTGAACATCTGCAAAGTGGCGTTCTCTGCCTTGTTGTCACCAGTTCCTCTAGAGGTGACGAGTGAATAAGGTTGATTGCCATGACGTTGAAAGAGTCCCTCTCAGCTACATGTTGTGCAGTGGTTTTCCTGGGAGCCCGAGACAGGGTGTCAGCCAGGTACATGTATTTGTAGCATTTATACACAAGGGTGATGTCATATTTCTGGAGCCTGAGCATCATCCTTTGCAGTCTTGCCAGAGCTGTGTGTATAGGCTTATTTAGAATAGTTACTCGTGCTTGGTGTTCAGTCTCAATTGTTACAGGCTTGCCGAAGATGTAGTCGTTGAACTTGATACAGGCGAAGACCACAGCCAGCAACTCCCTTTTGATCTGTGCATATCTAGTATCTGTGTCCAGAATCATTGAATATGTTACTGGAAGCTTTCCGAGCTTGTGGGTGAAGAGATGATTGTATTCCATGAGGATTTGTTGTGATGAATCATCTTTAGTCAGGGATAGCTTCCTGTCCTGCAAGATAAAGGACAATGGACGCTTGAACACAGAGAGGCTTGTCGTGGTGTGCAGCATCAATGAAGCCATCATATTCCAACTGGAGACATGGGTTTGAATCCCACATCTGACACAATGTATGAAGTCTCGTGAATAACAACAAGTTATTTAACTTCATATTAAGTTCTTTATTGTACATATAAGTCTAAGACCTAACAGAAGCTTCAGTACAGCCTCCATGTGATATCCAACTGCCGGTCGAGCCCTTGAGCATTGAGCTTAGTAGCTAGCTGGTGTGGGAGATTGCGAACTCCAAATAGTCCACCCTGTTTCGACGAATGAAATCAACCTGGCGTGCACAAACAGAAAATCAAACAGAACAAGTTGTCTTGCAACTTTAGCCTGTGCACGCCATATGCAAGAAGAAGGAGCAACTAGCTGCATTCCAATGGAAGATATTATGAAAAGCTGGCATGGACCAGACCAGCAATATAGTGACTGGTCATATAGAGTCATACAGCATGGAAACAGGTCCTTCAGCCCAACTTGCCCACACCGACCGAGGTGCTCCGTCTCCGCTAACACCACCGACCTGCATTTGGCCCCTATCCTTCCAACCCTTTCCTATCCGTGTAACTTCCAAATGTCATAGTCACAGAGTCCTACAACATGGAAACAGGCCCTTCAGCCCAAATTGCACACACCGGCCAACATATCCCATCTACATTAGTCTTACCTGCTTGTGTTTGGCCCATATCCCTCAAAACCTGTCCAAAAAGTTGCGATAGTATTTGCCTCAACTACCTCCTCCAGCAGTTCGTTCCATGAAAAAGTTGCTCCTCAGATTCCTATTAAATATTTTACCCTCTCACCTTAAACCCATGTCCATTGGTTCTTCATTCTAATTTTAACTCTACTTCCAACTCACCAAAGTTATTGGGTGCCCTGAGCTTAAACCGAGACCACGGGATAATCAGTAGCCCCAAGTCGGCCGACCTGAGGGACCTGGATGTAGAATTTTTGGTTAGAAAAATTTTGATATAGGGGGGGGGGGGGGCAAGCCCGTTAAGGGCTTTGTAAATGAATAAGAGGAGCTTGATGTTGATTCTATACCGTACTGGCAGCCAGTGGAGAGAGGCCAGGATCGGGGTGATGTGGTTCCTTTTACGTGTACCCGTCAGAAGTCTTGCTGCGGTGCTTTGGACCAATTGCAGACGGGACAGGGATGATTGGCTGATGCCAGTGTATAGGGAGTTGCAGTAGTCATGGCGGGAAAAGATGACACTAGAGCTGGTGAACATTTGTTCTTCCAACTTATGCTAAGAGGTGACACAAATCTTTTCCATCAAAACAAACATTTTTCACCTTCTTATCACAAGCAATAAACTGGTCTTCTGTTCAGTATGCCCTTTAGGTGAGCAGATATCCTCTAAGGACTTCAATAGAATCGACAGATCCTCAAATAGATAATGATACATTTCCTCAAATTTTGTGAAAAGAACATTGGCATATATAAACAGAATATAGAATGTATATTTAACATTGCAAAGCATCTGAGAGCAATTATCTCTAAAACATTGGCATTGTGATAATTGTCAGGTAGAAGGCAGAATTTCCATAAATCAGTGATAAAAACTGCACTGCACTTTTCAAACCTACCCAATTGTATTGTGCATACATTTAAAGTAATGTATCCCAAAGAATACCAGTGAATGAAATAGCATGTACACTTTAGTTTAGAGATACAGCGCGGAAACAGGCCCACTGAGCTCGTGCTGAGCAGCGATCCCTGCACGCTAACACTATCCTACACATACTAGGGACAATTTTACAGCTATACCAAGCCAATTAACTTACAGACCCGTGCGTCTTTCGAATGTGGGTGGGATCTGGAGCTCCCGTAGAAAATCCACAAAGGTCACGGGGAGAATGTACAAACTCCGTATAGACAGCACCCATAATCAGGATCAAACCCAGGCCTCTGGTGATGTGCGGTAGCAACGCTACTGCTGCACTACTGTGCTGCCCCACTGTGGTTATTGATGCAATTATTTGTTTGAACAACATCTATGATTTGAGTAGATTTGCAAGATAAACACATATTACCTTTTATCCTTAATGTCAGCTGCGCAAATATATTACAAAGTAATATGCTGTCATAAAGAAATTAACCTACAAACCTTATGTTTTTAGAGTGCGGGAGGAAACTGGAGCATCCGGGGGAAACCCACGCGCATGGAGATAATGTACAAACTCATGGGTATGCATGTCTGCATACCCATGTCTGAACCCTGGCCTCTGGCGCTGTAAGGGAACAAATCTACCACTACGCCACTGTGCCGCCTCGCGTCAATGTCAATACATTTTCATCAAGTGTGCATGTTTACTGTATCCTGCAGGGTGCACTATTCAGACCTGCATAATAAGTTGAAAGGATGTAGTTCATAAGGTCATAAGTCATAAGGTCATAAGTGATAGTAGAATTAGGCCATCCAGTCCATCAAGTCATTGCCATTCAATCATGGCTGATCTATCTCTCCCTCCTAACCCCATTCTCTTGCCTTCTCCCCATAACCTCTGACACCTGTACTAATCAAGAATCTATCTCTGCCTTAAAAATATCCACTGACTTGGCCTCCACAGCCTTCTCTGGCAAAGAATTCCACAGATTCACTACCCTCTGACTAAAGACATTTCTCCTTATATCCTTCCCAATAGAACATCCTTTAATTCTGAGGCTATGACCTCTAGTCCTAGACTCTCCCACTAATGGAAACTTCCTCTCCAAATCCACTCTATCCGAGCCTTTGACTATTCTGTATGTTTCAATGAGATCCCCCCTCATTCTTCCAAACTCCAGTGAGTACAGGCCCTGTGCTGACAAGCGCTCATCATAGGTTAACCTACTCATCCCTAGTTTGTCATTTCCGCAGATATGCCAATCAGCGTATAAATAAATAGCTTTGAAATTTGCATTGTCCGAACTCACTTTACCATATTGTCCAAAACCTACAATCTTATTTATACCAAGACTGAACTTATCTACTCATTTTAACTTGATGTCTGTTTTTGAATTTCCATTTTAAATAAAATTACCTCTGTTCACAATGTCCATTTTTCATATTGCTGGGTAATATTGGTCTCAGAAAAATAAACCTACTGAAACCCTGAATTAATTTTGCATTTGTGTTGTATATCTTTGTTAGTATTCTAATATTTTCAAAGAAACTAATCTGCCAAAGACATTCTGAAGCTATTTCACCGAACACACATTATTTGGTCATGAATGGGAGTGTTAATCCTGGCTAAATTGGAGAGGCTAGGACTTCAAAATGGGATAAAAGCTTCAGGGCCGCTGGGAGATTTGGTCAATTTGGAATTGCTCTTTGCAGAGCTGGGACAAGCTGCGGAGTGGTGGCAGTGTGTCTAGAGCCTAGATACAATTTGCAAAAAAGAATAACAACTGCAGCCCTGTCAATTAGGTGCAACATGCATAGAATGGATTGGATGGCTGAAAATCAGACATACACCTTGTAAATAATTGTACATAATGAGCCTTGTCTGAGTTTCTTGCTGATCAGGGTAAATGTTTCTCAGTTGGCTTCCTTGAGAAGTCCAGTTTGAATAAAATATATTGAGCTGCTGTATTATTGGTTCAGGGAAATGTCTGTTATGTATGGGGTTAATCGATATCTGTAATTGGATTATTAAGAGACCATCCCCATGTGGTTCGGCCCCTTGAGGTACCGGGACATATAAAAGTCCACTACCACGAGGTCCAGTATCGATCATCTGGGAGAGCGCTTGGGACTGCGTGACTTTCTAGAGTGTCTCTGAGCGAGGCCTGGAGGGCTTGATCAGGCAGATACGAGGATTAAACCCATGGTGGGATAGGTACAGTGTTTTTAAGGGGCAGCTTAGAAACGAGCAATTTACATTGTGGGCTCGTCCAAGATCTCAAAAGACCCCCAAACACAAGTTTGCGATCAAGGGTGTTGAGCTGTTTCGATCGCGAGTGCATAAATTGGGCCCTAGGTGCGGTTTTTGCATTGATTTTCGGCACCTCATGAGTCGGAGCGGATCTATCATTCGCGGGCTTGGGAAAGGGTCTAATCGAGATCATTAGTACAGACTCTAGCAAGCTAGGGAGTGCTTAGTACACCTGGGGTTAGGGGCTCATAAGACCAGGGTGGGGTTAGAGGCCAGCTGGGGTTGTGTTAGAGGCCCTTTCCTGGGTTAGAGGCCCAAAACCATGGTCATAGTTGGCAGACTGCAGCTGCTTTAAAGAGAGCCAAACATGCTTCATCGGGCGAGGAGTGGCCCAGGGTTAGACTTGGTATCCAATTGGTGCAGACTCCATCATCAAGTTCGCTGATGAAACCACTGTTGTGGGACGTATCTCTGAGTCAGAGTATAGAAGAGAGATCGACCAAATAAGCAAATGGTGCCAGCACATTAGCTGGCCCTCAACACCAGCAAAACCAAGGAAATGATTGTGGACTTTGGAAGAGGTAGGATGGGGACACACAGTCCTGTTTATATCAATGGGTTGATGGTGGAAAGGGTCAAGAGCTTCAAATTCCTGGCGTGCACATCACCAAAGATCTGCCCTGGTCCAAGAACACTGATGCAATCATAAAGAAAGCACACACCGCCTCTACCTCCTGAGAAGATTATGGAGAGTCGGTATGTCAAGGAGGACTCTCTCTAACTTCTAAAGTGGCACAGTAGAGAGCTTGCTGACCAGTTGCATCGTGGCTTGGTTCGGCAACGTGAGCGCCCAAGGATCGGAAAAGACTACAAAAAGTGGTAAACACTGCCCAGTCCATCATCGGCTCTGACCTTCCTACCATTGAGGGGATCTATCGCAGTCGCTGCCTCAAAAAGGCTGACAGCATCATCAAGGACCCACACCATCCTGGCCACACACTCATCTCCCTGCTACCTTCAGGTAGAAGGTACAGGAGCCTGAAGACTTCAACATCCAGGTTCAGAAGCAGCTCTTCCCCACAGCCATCAGGCTATTGAACTCAACTCAAACAAAACTCTGAATATTAACATCACATTATCTGTTTATTTGCACTTTATCAGTTTTATTTATTAATGTGTGTATATATTTATACAATGGTATATGGACACACCGATCTGTTCCGTATTCACGCCTTCTATAAATCTGTTGTGCTTAAGCAAAGCAAGACTTTCATTGTCCTATTTGGGACACATGACAATAAACGCTCTTGAGTTTCTTGAATCTTAAAATATAGGTCTGGCCTTCGATCGGATCTTAGCCGGGAGCGCGAATTGAAAAGGTGCGCTCTGAAAATCGGCATTGATAACTCACAGCACGAAGCGGCTAGGCGCTGAATCCCCGGTGCCAGCAGAGAGGAGTGTCTGCATGAAGGTATCTGAGTCTCTCCCTGAAGCGACGGATGAAGAACCTCATTAAGGTACTGGGCTTGGATGGACAGAGTATAGATTGGCCGGAATACTCCAGTCCGTTCAATAATTCAACTGGGCAATTTTAGTTTGATTTGAGAGCCCGCGTGGTAGAAGAGATACGCACTAAAATTAGGAGTTCGAGTTCAAGTCTATATTTGCAAAGCCAAATTATCAAATACTGAATTTCACATTGAAGTTCTGACAGTAAGGTGGAATTCAAATTCCTGAAAATATAGAACTTCGGAGTTGGTGCATGTCGTGATCGATTCAATATAGCGGATGATCAACAGTGAATGGTAACCCTCTGGTCGATTGTTGACTAGTACCTGATAGTGAAGAGTACTTGAGAGACAGGAACCTGATTTACTTGATGAAAAGTAATCCGAATAGCGAAGGGTACCCCTAATTCTGTCTAACTTAGAGAGGAGGGATAGAGGTCCCACTATAGAAGTCCAGTCTTAGCAGAGGGATAGTAATATTCAGGAGGAAAAATTGTAATTTAAGGAGTAGTACCCCTCAGCAAAGAGTAAGCTAGGAAGGGGAAAATCTTCAGTATCAGAGGGAGAGGTTCAATGCATGATAACAGCGTGATGCGGCATCGAGATCGAGTGTTCGTGAACTGTGCGCTAGTGCTTTAAATCATTTTGTAAATTGTAAAAATCTAGCTTTTCGTGTAGTCATAGGATCAGGATTTTGTAAATATTCTATGTATGTAAATAAACTTAGAGTATATTAATAATTAAAAGTTAAGATTTAGATTGTGTTAAGTCCACGCACTGTCATTTGTGTTGCTGCATGTTTGCGAGTGTTTACGGATTTAGAAACTTGAAGTAAGAGTGTGTTTGGATTAAGTATTTGTATTTGATTAAGATCATATTGTGGGAATCTGAATCAGGGTGGTTCGATCAGGGGTTTCGATCAGGAGTTTGATCGCTGCATCAGGGGAGGAGTCATCCCACTGATTGATTGTGCCACGAGGAAGATTAATTAGGGTGGGGTTTACTGGATGCTTATTAGTTTATATTGGGGTGTGTCTTGGGTTATTGATAATCGGGGGAATATTTTTGTTTTTAATTATAGTTTTGTTAGCTTGGTTCGGATTTGTCTGTCTGTGCAAACTTAAAGTGGATTGAGTGAGAGAGAGATTGCTGCGTGGGAGACTGTGATTGAGAGTTAGATTTGGATTGAGATCCTTTATTTGAAAGTTTGGAATTGAATGCAGTGATTGTGATTTAACTGATAAGAGAGTTGGGAGAGAGACTGAATAGGATCGAGTGGTTTGAATAATTTAATAGGCGTGATTGAATAGGACTGGGAAGCAGTTGAAAGGGAGCGATTGTTGGAGTAAGTGTGAATCGGAAAGACGATTGGCCATTGTGTGGGAGAGATTCCATTGACCTTGGAGTTGGAGAGGAAGGAGTGATTGGAAGAGGAATCTGGAGGTGTCTGGAATCTTTACTTTGCAATTTGTGTTGTGACCATTGTTCCGAGAATGGGGAATGTCTCTGAGAAGGACCGATCAAACCGATTTGAAAGCCCAATAAGGATAAATTTTATTGGGGTTTTTCCAAAAACCACCAAAAATAAAACATAAAAAACAGAGCAAAAAGGATAATGATAAACATAACAATTATATTGATACATAGGGATCAGGATTACATTAATAACAGGTATAACCTGATATGATACCAGTGTCAAAATACACATTGAATATAGACCTCCCGGTCTCTATGTAAATATAGTTAAATCTTTAAAAGAAAACTTATAAATGTAGAAAAAAAACATAAAAATAAAAAGAAAAGGAAAAAAACAAAAAAACAAAACCCCGCTAAAAATAAATAAAAATAATTAAAAATCATAAAATAAGAGTAAAAATTAAATAAATAAATAAAAACTAAGAAAATCAAAACAGAATCTGAACTAAAAGTTCCAACAATTTAAGTTTGTTTGTCGTCAAGTCCGTTCCACCCTATAAAGGTAAAATAGTTTTTATAACGGTTACAGAGGGAGCGATCTATATTGTATAAAGTGTTCAATAAATTTTCCCCAAGTCTTATCAAATTTAACCAAGGGTTCAACAATGTGACTCCTAATGTTTTCTAAATTTAAACATAATATTGTTTCAGAATACCAGTAGAGTGTGGACGGAGGGTTGGAGTCTTTCCATTTAAATAAAATAGATCTTCTGCCGATGAATGTGGTAAAAGCAATCAACCGATGGGCAGAGCAGGACAAATGAATAACATCTAACATTGGCCGCCCAAAAATTGCAGTAATAGGATGAGGTTGTAAATCAATATCTAAGACTACAGAAATAGTATCAAAAATGTCTTTCCAATATTTTTCCAAAAGTGGGCAGGATCAAAACATATGGGTCAGTGAGGCCACTTCAGAGTTACATTTGTCACTGGTAGGATTTATTTGACCATAAAAATGAGCCAACATATCTTTTGACATATGAGATCTGTGAACCACCTTGAATTGTATCAAAGCGTGTATTGCACACATTGAAGAGATATTGACTAATTGAAGAATCGTCTCCCATTTCTCTATAGATGAAGAAGTTTGGAGTTCTCTTTCCCAGTCATTCTTAATTTTATCAAATATATCTATTTATAATTTCAAAATCAACTCATAAATAGTCGTTATTAATCCTTTCTGATACGGGTTCAACTGTAATTTTTTTTCCAAAATTTAGGTTTGATGTGGTAGCGGAAAAAAAGGTAGAGTAGCCTTCAAAAATTGTCTAATTTGTAAATATCTAAAAAAGTGTGAATTAGGTAAGTTATATTTATTGGAGAGTTGTTCGAAAGACATAAAACAACCCTCCAAAAACAAATCCCGAAAAGCTACTAATCGCTTCCCCTTCCATAACAAAAAGACTTGATCAGTACTAGATGGTTGGAAGAGAAAATTGGATAAAATAGGATTCGATAAGATAAAATCATTTAGTCCAAAAAACTTATGAAATTGAAACCATATTCGGAACGTATGTCTTATTATTGGGTTAGTCATATATTTATTCAATCTCGTAATTGTGAAAGGTAACGAGGCCCCTAGAATAGAGGCCAATGATAGCCCTTGTAAGGAACAACGTTTAAGGTTTATCTATCCTGGGCATTGGATAGTTTCTAAATCTTTTGTCCAAAATGTTAAATAACGAACATTGACTGCCCCATAGTAAAATCTAAGGTATGGCAATGCCAAACCACCATCTTTTTTTGATTTTGGTAAATGTTTTTTTAGTCTGGGATTTTTATTCTGCCATATAATGAAGAAATATTGGAGTCTATAATGTCGAAGAAAGAATTGGCAATAAAAATTGGTATCGTCTGAAATAAATACAGAAATTTAATAGCATTGATTCGGTCAATTAAGGATAAGGACATTGGTGACCATTTAGTAAACTGATGTTTAATATGGTCAATTCAAGGCATAAAATGGGCTTTAAATAAATCCTTATGTTTCTTGGTGATCTTAATACCTAAATAAGTAAAACTTTCGGTAGTCAATCTAAATCTAAACTCACCATAATTCAAAACAAGATTATTTAATGGAAAAAGCTCACTCTTACTAAGATTTAGTTTATAACCAGAAAAACTACTAAATTGATTAAGTAATGCAACTATTGCCAGAATAGATTTCTCAGGGGTAGAAATAAATAATAACAGATCATGCTGCATAAAGAGATAGCTTATGTGTCTTATTCCCACAGTCAATACTAAAAATATTAGGGGATTCCCTAATAGCGGCGGCTAAAGGTTCCAAAGCAATATCAAATAATAAAGGACTTAAAGGACAGCCCTGTCTAGTACCTCGAAAGAGCCTGAAAAAAGGGGATCTCTGATTATTAGTAAATACAGAAGCTTGAGGTATATGATATATCAACTTGATCCAAGAAATAAATTTGGGACCAATCTTAAATTTTTCAAGTGTATTGAATAAGTAATCCCATACTACTCTATCAAACGCCTTCTCGTCATCGAGTGAGATGACACTTTCAGGGGTTTTATTAGATGCTCTATATACAATATTCATTAATCTCCTAACGTTAAAGATTTTTAATAAAACCTGTCTGATCTTCAGAGATAATTTACAGTAAAATATTTTCCAATCTCATAGCTAATGTTTTGGAAAGAATTTTAAAATCTACATTTAACATTGATACAGGTCCATATGGTGTCACTTCAGTAGGGTCTTTATCTTTATAAGAATTAAAGAAATGGAAGCTTGATAAAAAGATTGTGGTAATCTATTCCTTAAAATGGCTTCTTTAAATAACTTACGTATTGAAATACTTTAAAAATTCTACTGTAAACCCACCTATTCCGCGAGCTTTACCAGAATTCATTGAAAAGATTGTTTTCTGTATTTCTTCTTCCATGATGGGTTCATCTAACAACAGAGACTCATTTTACTTCGGAGTCACGTGAGTGACTATGTGAAGAAGGCCGTCCCCATGCACGCGTGTCATTACGTCTGACGCATTGCGCAACGACTGGCTGCCGGGCGCGTCGCTCCTTCCAACGGGTAAGTTTAAAAGTCTCAGGTAAGTGTTTTGAAAAACTTAGCTGAAGTCGTTGCTCCCGGTCCGTAATGTGTTTCGTTTTTACGTATTTTCAACTTCGGATTGTGGGAGATATGTCTAAGAGGCGAGCCGTGACCAAACCGGCTGCGGGAGACCACGGGCCTGCGGGCAGCATGCAACAGCCGAATTCGCCTCCAGGGCCGCTGGAAGAGCAGCCAGCGGCAACAGACTTGGTGTTGCCAGAAAGCACTTTGGCTACTCCACAGGGGTGAAAAGCCACAAAAATGTCTGTGAGGGCCCTGGACTCAGAGGAGTCGGGCCAGGAGGTGGAAGAGTCCCCTCCTTCTAAGGGCAGTGTTACCGGCAGGCTGGCCGATCTGGAGGGCCTTGTGGAGAGGTTACTCCAGCACGATATGCTACAAAGGCCAGAGCTATCGGAGCCCGGGGAGTATATGGAACCCGAGGCAGCAGCACCTGTGTCAGGGCTGCATAATATCTCCCTGTCAGATGACGGGAGCGTACGAGGTCAGCACTATGCTGACCCAGAGTACGGAGGCACAGTTGGGCTAGAGGGATCATCAGGACTGTCTATTGCATCCATATTTGCAGTCCCAGCCCTCACAGGTGAGCCATTGGATGAAGAACATTAATTACATGGCTTCCCATCCACTGGAAGAACAAAAGATGGAGAAGACCACTGCCAGGTACAACACTCCACTAAACTGTGCCTCACTGAGTGTCCCCATTGTTAATCAAGCCATTTGGGGGCACATTGGAGGGGGCGTCCGAGCCCAAGAGGTTCAACTCCAAAGAGTACTCCAGCTACTCGCCTCGGGCATCACGGCCTTTGCTAGGTCAGTGGAAGGGGTGCCTCTCTCAGATACACAGCAGGACGCGATGGCATTAATGTGCAATGCACATTTTGAAATCAATTACATTAAAAAGAATGCCATCCGTCCTGCTATAAATCCTAAATTTGCTGGGCTATGTAAGCCGGGGAATATACAACCCCCAAACCTCCTGTTTGTAGAAAACCTGACTAAACAGGTTAAAGAACTCGATGAGGAATCAAAGGCTGTTAGCCTCATGAAGGTGCCTCCAAAGGTATCGTCTTTTCGGAGACTGTGCCCCTAACCTCTGCATACCAAATGGATCGCTGGCTATGGTGCTGAGCAACAAACGCAGAGGCCTTTTTTAGGGCAGGGCCCAAGCCGGGCCATGTTCAACTTGCAGCGCCCTCCAGCAGCCCTATCCCCCAGACCTCGGGGGCAGAAGCAGCAACCTTACAACTGGTAAAGTAGGTGAGACTGCAATGGATACATTACAAGTTGGGGGGAGATTGCAATTTTTCTTACATGAATGGCAGTGGATAACATCTAATCCGTTTATACTGCATAGTATTCAAGGTTTCCAAATTGAGTTCATTTCTGATTTGCCTCCACCCACTCAGCACACACCTGGCCATACTTTTGTGTTTTCACAACAGGAGTGTATTAGTGCACAAAGAGAACTTGACTCTTTGTTCAATAAAGGGGTAATTGAGAGGGCTAGGCGTGAGTCTTATCAGTTTGTGTCAAATATCTTTACTAGGCAAAAGAAGGATGGAGGATGTAGAATTATCCTAGATTTGACAGAACACTTTTGTGCAGTATAAACATTTCAAAATGGAAACTTTCGTCACTGCTAAACAACTGCTTTCCAAGGGATGTTATATGGCAAGCATTGACCTCAAAAATGCTTACTATTCAGTGGCCATTCATGAAAGGCACAGGAGATGGATCAGTTTAACTGGCTGGATCAGTTGTGGCAGTTTAAAGCATTGCCCAATGAATTAACTTCAGCTCCCAGACTATTCACAAAATTGCTAAAACCAGTCCTGGGGTTACTCAGAGCACAGAATCATATGGTCATGGCATATTTGGACAACATTTTAATCATTGGGAGGACTTTTAAATTAGCTGAATTATCTGTGTCAGTTACAAAACTCATTTTCTATAAGATACGTTTCATAATCCATCCAGTTAAGTCTAAATTGGTGCCGTCTATGATAATTGACTATTTGGGATTCACCATTAACTCAGTACAAATGTCAGTGACTCTGCCTCGGGGCAAGCAATTTGAGTTAATTGAAGCCTGCAGGAAACTGATTGTTGATAATCACCCTTCTATTAGACATGTGGCTCGGGTAATTGGAAAATTAGTGGCAGCATTCCCAGCTGCTCAGTTTGGGCCTTTGCACTACCAAAACTTACAGCGTGCGAAGGAACAGGCACTTAAGTGTCAGAGAGGTTGATTCGATAGACCAATGCAGGTACCAGCTGAGGCTCTGACTGAGTTACAATGGTGGATTGCCAATATGCAGTGCTGCTCTAGTACCATTTTAGTCAATACTCCATCAGTTATCCTGCAGACTGATGCCAGTACACTAGGATGGGGTGCTACCAATATCGTCTCGAGCTGCGGTGGCAGATGGGATCTGCAGGAAGCATCCATGCTTCAATCACACGGTATTAACTATTTGGAGCTGTTGGGAGCACTCTATGGGTTAAAGGCTTTTTGTACCAACAGGCATCATGTGCATGTCCAACTTCAGATTGACAACACTACTGCAGTAGCGTACATTAATCACATGGGTGGCAATAAGTCTGTATCCTGTGATAGGTTGTCCAATCTCCTTTGGCACTGGTGTATTGCGAGAAACATCTGGATTTCAGCTATCTATTTACCAGGGAGGTATATCACAGTGGCAGACACCAGATCACGAGAGTTCAATGATAACAAAGAATGGATGTTAAATCACAAAGTGTTCAATGATATTGTCCTTCGTTATGGTGTACGTTCCAGGCTTAATCATCAATTACCAATTTATGTGTCATGGGAGCCAGACCCAGGGGCAGTAGCGATGCATGCATTCTCGCTACATTGGGGTGGTAAATTTGTGTATGTTTACCCCCCATTCTGCCTCATTACTTGATGTGTGGCAAATATTCAGCAAGATTCCGCCACTGGCATTTTGCTAGTGCCAGACTGGCCTACTCAGCATTGGTTCCCTCTGGTTCTAGCCTTAATTACACAGCCTTTTATGGCGGTGCCCAAGAGCAGAAATCTGCTGGTACACTCAATGACTGGGGAAAGCCACCCTCTTCATGACCGTGTAAATTTGTTGGTTTGCAGATTCTGAGGAGACCGTTCCTGGGTCTCGGGCTTTCAAAGCATACCATTGATGTCATCACTGCGGCCTGGAGGAAGAGCACACAGAAACAGTACATCTTTCACATAAGAAAATGGGAGATGTACTGTTCCCGCTCTCACATTTCATATCACACAGCTTCAATTACGGATGTTTCGGAGTTTCTATTGCCAGATCCGGGATTTTTGCTGATTCTGTTTTAAGTTCTGTTTCGCAGTTTCCCCCTGGGTGAGAGGGGTCACTGTTTATTTTCTTTCTTGTTAATAAAGCATTAGTATTGTTAAACATGTCATGTTTTGAATGCATTAATTTTCTCACTCGTCATGGTCAATTGATGCAGCTGTGACGCGTGGACTCGTTCCTCGGCATGAAATCACAGACCTTCAAAGTCTTCACATAGTCACTCACGTGACTCTGAAGTAATATAGTAAAATTAAATTAGTGTTGATCCTAGAATAATAAAGAGTATATTAGGGAACAGAATAGGAATAGGGATCTAGTAATAGGGTAATATAATAGGTTTGAATAGGGATAGTATTGCAGAACAATAGAGAATGTATGGGAAAGCATTAGTGCATGATGGTAACTTGCTTTTTCCCAAGTTTTTCAGGAATTTTTAGGTTTTAGGTTCGAATGTGGAAGGTGATGGAAGACTGGGCAGCAACATGGACAGAGGGAATTCACACCCACAAAAACTCGGGAGGTGAAGACTCATTAGATGGAATTTGTGAAGTTATGCGCATGAAAACTCAGGACACTTGACAAGATTCTGGGATGAAACATCATCATCTTGTGTGGCTGATAGATAGAAAATGTAAAGGACACACTTATGTATATCTGGTTAGCTGATTATTGAACTATTTGGTTATCATTAATGATGGGTTATCATATATGAGAAAAAGGAAGAAATGTTAATCCTGGCTAAATTGGAGAAGCTAGGACTTTAAAATGGAATAAAAGCTTCAGGGCTGCTGGGAGATTAGGTCAATTTGGAATTGCTCGCTGCAGAGCTGGGACATGCTGCAGAGTGGTGTCAGTGTGTCTAGAGCCTAGATATGCATAGATGGAGTGGATGGCTGCAAACCAGACATACACCTTGTAAATAATTGTAAATAATGTTGCAGAGTTTGGCTTCGCCGAGTGTTCATTGGATGAGGTATTGAGCCTTGTCTGGGTTTCTTGCAGATCAGGGTAAATGTTTCTAAGTTGGCTTCCTTGAGAAGTCCGGTTTGAATACGATTTAGTGAGCTGCTGAATTATTGGGTTAGGGAAATGTCTGTTATGTATGGGGTTAATCAATATCTGTAATTGGATTATTAAGAGACCACCCCCATGTTGGTCGGCCCCTCGAGGTCCCGGGACATTTAAAAGTTCGCTACCACAAGGTCCAGCATCGATCTTCTGGGAGAGAACTTGGGACTGTGTGACTTTCTGGAGTGTCGCTCTTTGAGCGAGGCCTAGAGGGCTTGATCAGGCAGATACAAGGATCAAACCCGCGGTGGGATAGGTACAGTAGTTGAACTGTAATTGCTCTTTTGTTAAAATAAAGATTAGTTGTTTCAAGTGCTTGATTCAGTGTTTTTACTGAAACTAGACTGGGGGAAGCTTAGAAACGAGCAATTTACAGGAGCACTGAGGGTGAGGAACATGTTGTAAATTTAATCAGTGTTTAACAAACCTTACATCTGGTCTAAAGTCTTCTTAGTCAGTGTGAAGCGACCTATTATGTAATATTTAAATCTCTCATTAGCAGCATTGAAGCATTCTGAATTTTTAAGAATTATGTTTCTAATTCAGTGAAAAGCAGACATCTGTTCCAAAGCATTGCTGCATTGCATGTAAAAAAGTGAAAATGATTTTCAAAAATGTTATGATTTTTATTATATTTACTGATTGAAACACACAAAGCGGTGATTCGTATAGTTGTTTGTCCCATTCTTTAGCACATAATTCCAAGTTAATTTCCATTAGTTCTGCCAGGTTTTAGAAATTGGGGTACTGAGCAAAAGACTTGCATTATTTAGTGTATTTTACATGCTTGAAGTGTTGTAAAACCATGGAAGCATTATTAAAGAACACTTTTGAAATACAGGATAAACCTAACATTTTAATAAAGCTACTAACAGAAAGAACAATATGATAATAACAAGATTCTATTGATATTGATAGAGGGATATTCATTGGTTAGGAATCCAACAAATAGAGGCACAAAGTCATACAACATGGAAACAGGTAGGCCCTTCAGCACACTAAGTCCATTCTAATCATTAAGCAATTTGACAAATCCCACAGCAATCCTGCTTTACTCTCTCTTTATGTCTTGGTCATTGAAATATTGACCTGTATTTTTTTGTTCCATCTTGCAGAGGAAACAGTGGCTATGGTTTAATGTCCCATGTGGAATCCAAAACATAGAAACATGGAAACATAGAAAATAGTAGGCCATTCAGCCCTTTGAGCCCACACTGCCATTTAATATGATCGTAGCAGATCATCCAAAATCAGTATCCCATTTCTGCTTTCTCCCCATATCCCTTGATTCCGTTAGCCCTAAGAGCTATATCTAACTCTCTCTTGGAACCATCCAATGAATTGGCTTCCACTACGTTCTGTGGCACGGAATTCCACAAATTCACAACTCTCTGCGTGAAATCGTTTTTCCGCATCTCAGTCACAAATGGCCTACCCCTTATTCTTAAACTGTGACCCATGGTTCTGGACTCCCCCAAGATCGGGAACCTTTTTCCTTCATCTAACCTGTCCAATCCCTTAAGAATTTTATATGTTTCTATAAGATCCAAAAATTTCAAAAGTTCAGCCCTTCTCGAGGAATAAACTTGACCCGTCAATATATTTTTTCTGCTAATCCTCCGAAGGCTGGTAAATGGGTGCTACCACCAGGATAGGTGTATTAATGCAAGCAAAAAAACCCTCATAATTTTAGCAGTGTTTAAAGAATGCTATACTACAGAGGGTGCCTACTCTAGATTTCTCAATTAATTTATCCTTTCCCCAACTAATATTTTGCCTTTTATGTTTCGCAAATCAAGACCAATTAACAGCTTTTAGCAGCACTTAGTTATTCACTAATAGGCAAAACCAGCTTTTCATTGTGTCACCACCAAATCCTTTCATTTTTATACTTTAAGGAGAAAAACTATATCCACAAAGAAAGAGTGAAAAGAAGATTTTAAAAAATGTTTTATTTGATTTGTTTCTGGTTTTAATGTACTCACGTTGAAGGGATTGTGTCTCAGGAACAATGCCCAAACAATTAGTTAATGAAGCTACTTGCCTCAAAGTTAAACTTTACTTAAAATCCTGTGGAGATGGGAAATTTGACCACCAAAAGGGCATAGAAAATGGCTGGATGGTCAGACATAAATGCCCTTGCAGCACTGCATGGGCAATGACCAGCAAGATTTCTCTTCCTCACCTATGAAGTGGATGTGAGATATGTGTTTATTTGTGGATCGCTAACATCCATTTACAGAATGTGCAGATAAAACCCACATTCAGTTTTACTGAACACTGTAAGAACACTGTATTTGAGGCCCTCACGTACACTACCTTTCAGGAACGATCAATGGCTATCAATGAAGACCAGAAAGCAATTAATCACAATCGTTAATGGCCTTAACACAAAAAACATTGTTCACAATTAATATTACCATATTTAAAATAAAAGCTTTAGAATCTGACAACATATTTACCAACTTTACATGTTTTACATGTTTAACGGAGTCACTTGTTCTAGTGCTCTACCATGTTTTTTAAACTGTTGCCTTTATGAATTGAGTAATGCCATTTTTATACAGCAGTTGGGGTGTACCCTACTTGGATGATCATATAAAGGTCACATTTCCCAATATAATTGTTGGTTCCCACAATTGCACAACATTTAGGGAATTGAATAAGGATTAAACATTCTTGACTCTTGGCTAACTTCTAGGCCAAGAGTCAAGAACGTTTAATTGTAATATTTACGAACAATGCAACAGTTAAATTCTTACTTGCTGCAACTTAACAGAGCTGTAAACACAATAACACACAGATAATATATAATATTCAAAAATATTAAAAAATAATATTATGGTAACTATGGTAAAAGTGTAAAAAACAAAGTCCATGGAGCAAACAAAAACCCAGTCCATAGATGATTATAGTTGCTGAGGTTAATGTTATGTTGTGGCGTCAGCCACTTAAGCTCGAACCCTCGTCAGGAGAGGGCGGGCACACAACGTCATGGGCAGAGGGAGTGTCCTGGTACATAAGCTCTCTCACCACGAGATCCACCAGGAGTTTCTACCGGTAGCTGAGCCCGAGGGCACAACCTCGCTCAGCTACAACAACTCTACATATAGTTAGCGCACCCACTATATGTGTGACAGCAGAATAAAGAACCAGTTGCACCAACCTGATGTCTCCTCTTTATTCGCCACGTATGGTGCTGCTACATTGGTGACCCCCGACTGTCCAAATTTAAATTTGGGCTCACCTGAAGACGCAGCCTCGGGAGACCTGATGTCTACAGCCGGCTGCCCAGCCCTGCAGAACTACGCTGCCGCCAACCAGGCCCTGCAGTGAGGTATGTCGCCGCTGCCCCACCAGCTGCTGCAGGAGCTGCGAGCATTGCAGCCTCCTGCCCACGGCAGCCCCGACACACGCCCGACGGCCCTGGGAGCAGAGTGAGTACCTGCCACTCTCCCGCTCCCGACAACGGACCCCGGCTCCGGGCCTTGCACCGGAATGCAACTGACCGGGGACACTGCTCCAGGCCTCACTGGGTCTCCAGGCCCCAGCACCGCTCCAGGCCTCACTGGGTCTCCAGGCCCAGCACCGCGCCAGGCCTCCCCACGTCTACAGGCCCCAGCACCGCTCCAGGCCTTACCGCGGCTCCAGCCCCTGCACCGGACCCGGCTCCAGGCCTCACCGCGTCCCCAGGCCCTGCACCGGACCCGGCTCCCGGCCTCACCGCGTCTCCAGGCCCAGCACCGGACCCGGCTCCAGGCCTCACCATGTCTCCAGGCCCTGCACCACGCCTGGCCCCGCCGACCGCTGCACCTGTAAAAGTGGGCTTACCTGAGGCGGCCGCCGAAGCCGCCCTTCAGCTCCTCGCCGTCCTCCAGTCACCAGGTGATTCCTCTTCACCCGGCCAGCAAAATGGCCGCCGCGCCATCTTGAAACGGGCGGCTTCCGACTACAAACATGGCCGCCGCCGGCCGGAAGTGCACTACGAACTTACCTGGCCGCCGTCTACAGCGCCACCTTCTGGCCGGATGCCGTCCCTGCAGCTTCACTGCCAGCAACAGCGCCACCGTCAGTTCGGCTGCTGTCCCTGCAACCTCATCGTCATCCACAGCGCCACCTTCCGGCCGGATGCCGTCACTGCAGCCTCACCACTGTCCACAGCGCCACCCTCCAGCTGGATGTTGTGGCTGCACGATGAACAATGGACAATTTGAAATTTAGACACTGGACACTAATTCTTTTTTTTTCACTGTTCATGTTTGTGTGCACTGCAATTGGTTTGTATATTGTATTTGGTTTACCCCCCATCGTTTTTGGGGGCCGTGTGTCACAGGACACTCTCCCTTAGCTGGTCAAGGAGATGCAACCGTGTTTCTTCAGTCTCGTCGCACCCCTCGGTACATCGGGATCTCACACGCAGAGCGTCAACTGCGCCCGTGTAGAGCACCGTCCCGACCCACGCCCGGGGTGTCCCAGACCTCTTCTGTCCGGCGGCTTCTACATCCGTCTCCTCGCACCCCTCGGTACATCGGGATCGCCCACGCAGAGCGTCAACTGCGCCCGTGGAGCCCTCCGTCCCGACCCACGCCCGGGGTGTCCCAGACCTCTTCTGTCCGGCGGCTTCTGCATCGGTCTCCTCGCATCCCTCGGTACATCGGGATCGCCCACGCAGAGCGTCAACTGCGCCCGTGGAGCCCTCCGTCCCGACCCACGTCCGGGGTGTCCCAGACCTACATGCAGGAGCTTCCCTTGACCAAGCTATTCCTTCCTCCTGTTCTGGGGGGGGTCCTGTGGCGTCAGCCACTTAAGCTCGAACCCTCGTCAGGAGAGGGCGGGCACACGACGTCATGGGCAGAGGGAGTGTCCTGGTACATAAGCTCTCTCACCACGAGATCCACCAGGAGTTTCTACCGGTAGCTGAGCCCGAGGGCACAACCTCGCTCAGCTACAACAACTCTACATATAGTTAGCGCACCCACTATATGTGTGACAACAGAATAAAGAACCAGTTGCACCAACCTGATGTCTCCTCTTTATTCGCCACGTATGGTGCTGCTACAATGTAGTGTTTAGAGTATTGATGGTTGCTTGGAAGCTGTTTGTGCGCCTTATGGTACAGGCTCCTCTATCTTCTTCCCGATGGCAGTAGCAAAATTAGAGCGTGGCCAGGGCGGTGTGGATTTTTGATGATATTAGATATATTTTTGAGGCAGCACTTCTGTACATCCTTCTATAATAGGGAGGGCAGTACCTGTGATAGACTGGACAGTGCCTACCACTCTTTGCAATCTGCTTCATTCCTTGGCGATCGAGTTGCCAATCCAGGCCATGATGCAACCAGTCAGTATGCTCTCCACAGTATGCCAGATTTTTCTTGCCCACTTGCCCTTATATATGCAGCCAGTGGATGTAGTGTATCTAAACTTTCAGAAAACCTTTGATAAGGCCCTGCACGTGAGACTGGTGACTAAAATTAGAGCACATGGTATTGGGGGTAGGGTGTTGACATGGATAGAAAATTGGTTGGCAGACAGGAAGCAAAGAGTAGGAGTGAACGGGTCCTTTTCAGAATGTCAGGCAGTGGCGAGTGGAGTGTCGCAAGGCTCGGTGTTGGGGCCGCAACTGTTTACCATATATATTAATGATTTGGAAGAGGGAATTAGGAGCAACACTAACTAGCAAATTGCGGATGACACAAAGCTGGGTGGCAGTGTGAACTGTGAAGTTTCTATGTTTCTATGTTTCCATATGTCCTCATTTTGCTGATAGGATGTTTTTGACTGAGTTCATATGCTGACACAAACATGGAACAAAGCTGGGGTGCATAATCTGTTACTGTAAACAAGGGAAACAAGCGAGAGCTAGCTGTATTCGTTACCAACACGCACTTGAACTTCCAACAAACACCCACTTATCTCAGCGTAAAGCTGGAAAGGTCACTTACATTTCGTCAACACCTGGCTGGTCTCCACGACAAGGTCATGACATGTAGCGGCCTCATCTGATGCCTGGCAGGAACAAGTTGGGGAGCCAGTCCATCAACTCTTCGCACCTCTGCCTTAGCTCTTGTGTATGTCCCAGCTGAGTATTGCGCATCCGTATGCTGTAGAAGTAGACATACTAGCCTGATAGACATGAGCCTGAACTGCACCTTGAGAACCATCACTGGGTGCCTTCAACCTATAGTCGAGCAGCTCCCTATACCTGCAGGCATTCCGCCTGCAGGGATCCGAAGGCAAGCAGCAACTCTGGCACTATATTGCCATGCCATGGACCCAAATCACCTCCTCCATCAGGCTATCAGCAGGGAGCAGAGGCCACCCCGACTGAAGTCCCATCACCCCTTTGCTCCACATGGAAAACAACTCCTAGCATCCATCCAACGAACTGAGACAAAAGCACACTGGATAGCCACCAAGTGGTCACAGGAGTGGAAGGCAACCTCATCTCCATCACACAGCTACATCTCTTCACCAGATAAAAGCTGTCCAGGGTCTGACCTCACCAGAGGATCATGGATGAAATTCAACAGACTTTGTACTGGAGTTGGGTGTTTCAATGCCAGCATGTGGAGATGGGGGCTCCGCCAGAGCCCAGCCTGTGAATGCTGAGCAGAACAACAGACAGCCAACCATGTCATCTCTGGATGCCCGCTCTACCACCCACCAAATGGAGCTCAGGGCCTGGCAAACATTGACGCAGGGACAACAACCTGGCTTGAGATCTAACTATTCCTCTGGTTTATGTTTCATTCGAAAGAAGAAGGGAACTGTCATATTCTGTCAGTTTAGTAGCTTCTTTTATCCTCTGCAATAAGGAGGAATGCAGTATCAAATCTAATTATGAAAGAAGTAGTCCACCTTACTACCAACTGAAGCTCTGTGAGAAGCATTCATATGTGTGGGTGTATCTTTGTTTGGCTATGGATGCAGGTGTTGGTGTATCTTTGTGTGTGTGTTGATGTATCTGTGTGTTTCAGTTTAGTTTATTGTCATGTGTACCGAGGTACCGTGAAAAGCTTTTTGTTGCATGCTAACAAGTAAGCAGAAAGACAATACATGATTACAATCGATCGATCCATTTAGAGTATAGAGATGCATGATAAGGAAATAACCTTTAGTGCAAGGTTGAGTGAGTAAAGTCCAATCAAGGATAGTCCGAGGGTCATCAAAGAGGTAGGTAGTAATTCAGCACTGCTGGGTGGGTGGGTGAGTGGGCAGGGGGGAGGTTTCAAATCCCACTAAAGAGAGCTAAATGTAAAAATAGAGAGGAGGCACTTACCCAGAAAGTGACTTCAATTAAATTGATTTCTGGCAGTGGGATGGATTGTTATTTTAGAGCTTGTTTTATGCAACTGACCTGCAATGAATTTATAAGAAGCTGAAACATTAATCCAAAACCCTTTACGCTCTCTCAAAAGATCCCATAGCACCAGTTATCATGATGCAGAATAAAAGAGTTATCTTGTCCAGGCCTATATTCTTTCTTCAGTCAACATTACTAAACCATCATCTGGCCATTGATATATTGTTGCTTGTGTGAGCTTGCCATGCAAAATTTGGCTGTGTTACAACAGTGACTACAGTTTAAAACTACTGGCTGTAAATCAACTGGGTAATTGTAAAAGATATGGAAGATGTTATACAAAAGATTTTTTATTACTTGTTGCTTTTCATGTTAATAGATTCAAGCTAAATCAGCTTCATATTACATTGCTAGGTTTGTAAAGATACATTGATAGAAATATTTTGCTCTGCCACTATATTAAAAAATTCTATTCAGGAAGACAGTCAATCAATGTACATTTTTAGCATTTAATTTAAAATGACAGATGTATCAAAATCATCTTCAATTTAGCAGTTTCAAATTCTACCCAACATTTTATTGTTATTTTCAACCAGAGTTGTCCATTGTAATCTCTTACTATTTCAGTTACAAAAACACTCTTCTTTAGTTCCGAAGATCTAATTCCCCCAATCAATGTTGTAGTCTTCTGGACAAGAAACCCCTCTCAGTTAATATATTGCCACCTAGTGATGAAACTGAATAATCTCATACACCAACATTTCATTGTCAGCTAATGTAGCTGTTTGAACAGGACAATCAAAAGAAATACATTGCAACAAGACATTAACAAAGAAATTAATTTTTTTTAAGTGAAAAACAAATCAGAAATATTGATTTTGTTACTTTTTGTAGAACATTACCTGATGAAGACACATTTGATATTGGACATAACAAGTAAAAGAGAAGTGTGGAGACCATGTAGCAGTTTTCATTGGTGGGTCAGAGTGGAGAGAGTTTGTAATTTCAAATTCCTACGCATTAACATGTTCATTGACCTGCACTGGGTGCAGCACATAAAGGGCCTGTCCTACAAGCATGCAACTCTATGCGATGAACACGATCAAACTAGAAGCGGGGGCCGCGCGGAGGTCGGGTGATCCTCTGTACAGGGCCGTACCCACCAGCATGCGCCTGCATGCGGCAAGCGCAACCAAACTGGCAGCAGGGGCCGCGCGGAGGTTGGGTGAGTGGCGCAATGCGGCGCAAAGTAAGGCGAACTTGGAGCGAAGTCTAAGGTAAGTTCGCCAGGACAGAGAGGAGCACACAGAGAGGGGCACAGAGGCACACACACATAGATGGTCACGGAGGCACCTACAGATAGGTTCACGGAGGCCCGATGTAGGGGTGGTGTGTAATGCGTCGAGGCGACTGCGAGCCGACAAGCCGTTGCCGCGCAGAATTTTTGAACATAGTCAGTTTTTCGGAGCCCCGCGTGATGTCGGGACGAACTCCGCACAATTCCGCACGGCTCCGGCAATCGAAGTGGGACCGGCCCCGCGACGCCGGACGGCTCAAGCGACCACGTTAGGTTGCGCTAATCGCATAGAGTTGCATGCTGGTGGGACAGGCCCTTAAATGTAATATTGAAGAAGTTGCTCCAAGCACAGGACGTTTAAAGTGGTTTGGCATGTTACCAAACGCTCCAACAAACTTTTACCATAGAAAGTGCTGTAGAAAGTATCCCATCTCAAGAATGTGGCATCTGTCATCTAGGATCCCTGCCATTCAGGTCATGCCCTCTTCCCTCAGCCACCGTTGACCAGGAGTTACCTAAGCCTGAACCTCTTCACCACCAGGTTCAGGGACAGCTGCTTTCCTACTAATGTCAAGTTCTTAAATCAACCTACACAACTTCAATCTTCAATACTTCCGCAACAGAACACAACAAACCATCTCTTGCATTTCCATGGCTTTGTCTGCTTTTCTAATTGCGTTTTGCACTAATGTTTGCATTGTTTGCATTGTCGTCTTTAGGAATTTTATGTGTCATTTATGTTTTAGTGTGTTTGTCTAGGTCTACGTGGCTATGATGCTGTTGCAAGCAAGATTTTCATTATACCCATACTTCACCATACTTGTGTATGTGTATAGGTTTAAATTTAGGTTTAAATTTATTATTGCCACATTGTCTGAGGTGCAGTGAACAGTTTTGCATGCTATCCAAACATATCAGCTACACCATACCAAAATATAATCGTCAAACTCAAGTACAATAGAGAGAGCAATGGCGAAGATACAGTATGCAGAATATAGTTCTCAACATTGTAGAACATTAGTTCATTAGACAAAGATGAATGTCTACAATGGGGTAGAGTTGAATCAGACAGCATCCTAGCTTGTGGAAGGACTGATAACAGAGGGGAGGAAGCATTTCCTGAGTCCGGTGGTGTTCATTTTTAGGCTTCTGCACCTTCTGCCAGATGGGAGCAGGGAGAAGTTCAGGACATCTTTGATTATGTTTGTTGCTTTTCCAGGCAGCATGAAGTGAAATTGGGTGAAATTAAGTGAAATGGTGGGAAGGCTAGTCTGTGTGATGGAAACTGGGCTACATCTATAACTCTTCGCAATTTCTTATGATCTTGGGCACAGCTGTTACCAAACCAATCTGTGATGCAACCAAACAGTCTCCTTTCTATGATGCATCTTTAGAAGTTTGTAAGAGTCACTGGAGTCTTGCTGATGTTCCTCAGTTTCTCCAGGAAGTAGAGGTATTTGTGTGCTTTCTTGGCATTCATATCAATGTGGTTGGTCCACGGCAGATCATTGGGTAATATAAATGCTAAGGACCTTGAAGCTTTCAATCATTTCCACTTATGCAAAGTTGGTGCTGATTGGGCCTTGTACTCCAGCATGTTTCCTGATGTTGATAACTAGCTTCTTCATCTTGCTCGTCATTGTTTGTGATTCAGACCACCACCATGGTGTAATCTGCAAACTTGTAGATGGAGTTAGAGCCAAGTTTAGCCATACAGACCTGAGTACATAGTGAGTATAGTAGGGGACTGAGATTGCATTCTTGCGGGACACCGGTGTTGAGAATTATTGTGGAGGAGGTGTTGTCACCTATCCTCACTGATTGTGGTCAGTGGAACAGAAAGTCGAGGATCCAATGGCAGAGAGGGGAGCTGAGTCCAAGAGTTTGGAGATAAGTTTGGATGGGATTATGGTGATGAAAGCGGAGCTATGATCAATAAATGGGAGTTTAACATAGTCCTCGTGTCTAGGTGTTCCAGAGATGTGTTCATGAACTCAACTTGATACTCGAGCTAGAAATGTAATTGTGCATCTTCTGTTTTGGTGTTAACCTTACACTTACTTAGTTGATTAGATATGTATAGAAATCTGAGACAAACTGAGACATGGATTATAGATGGTAAGTCACAGGTAAACTCCACCTCTTCATCAGGTCATAAGTTATAGGAGTAGAATTAGGCTATTCGGCCCATCAAGTTTATTCCGCCATTCAATCATGGCTGATCTATCTCTTCCTCCTAACCCCATTCTCCTGTCTTCTCCCCATAACCTCTGACACCTGTACTAATCAAAAATCTATCTATCTTTGTCTTAAAAATATATACTGACTTGGCCTTCACAGCCTTGTGTGGCAAAGAATTCCACAGATTCACCACCCTCCTCATCTCCTTCGTAAAATAACATCCTTTAATTTTAAGGCTAAGAATTTCCTCTAGTCCTAGACTCTCCCACTAGTGGAAACATCCTCCCCACATCCACTCTATCCAAACCTTTCACTATTCTGTAAGTTTCAATGAGAATCTTCCATTTCAATCGGCTATTATCTTTTCTCACCATAATTGTGTTTCCATTCCAAATCTGGCAAGTCATACAACCCAAAAGCAGCCTAACAAACATATTGAAGAGATACTCCCCTGATTATAAATGAAGTGGCATACTTGGCATTAAGATAAATCTTCTTCATCTAACCGGTTGAGACAAATACCATTGTGTTCCACTGATTCATCCTTGCCTCCCACCCCCCATCTCCCCCCTGTGCCTCACATAGACTCCCACCTATTCTTCCCCCCACTCCTGCTACTTTCCTCCCTCTAGCTTCGTAATTTGTAACTTTTCAACTGTGTCTTACACCATCTGCTTTTATTTCTGGCTTTGTTCCAACCATTTGCCTATCCACACCCCCCCCCCCCCCCACCCCACCCCCCTCTCCTGCGTTTGCTTATTACACTACATTTTGCCCTGCTTCTCCCCTCTTCTAGCTTTCTTCCCCCCCCTCCCCCCCCCCCAAACAATCAGTCTGAAGAAGAGTCTCAACCTCAATCTTCACCGATCCACGTATTCCAGAGATGCTGCCTGACCTGCTGAGTTACTCCAGCACTTTGTGTCCATTTGTGCACCACTGTGTTTCTGTTGCCATTTTCTCCTTGGTTTGTGTACATAGTTATCATGGCTATGACCTTGAATTTCTAATTGAATTGGATTCCTGTAAATATATGTGAACAGTGCCCTAATTGACACTTTTCTCAACAAGAGAAATCCATAGAAACTCATGATATTGATTTCCAATCCTATAACAGGGCACGGTGTCCTGAGTGACATGTGACTGAGTTGTCAAACAGAGGAGCTGGAGAAGATGACTGCATATCACCGCAGCTTAATGCCTCAGCCTTCAAAGTAGAAAATATTGACAAATTCAATTAAAAAGAGAGCCTCAAATTATTTTAAACTATTACAGATTAAATGGACAAAAATTAATCATTTTATAATTCACAGAATGCAGGAGCAGACTTTGATGTATTAGCCCAAGAAATGCCTTGATTAGGCTTGTGCATAAGAAGCTACTAAAATAATACTCAACTTGTAGTTCATTAGTTCATAAGGGCTAGGAGCAGAATTAGGCAATTCGGCCAATCAAGTCTACTCCACCATTCAATCATGGCCGATCTATCTTTTCCTCATAACCCAATTCTCCTGCCTTCTCTCCATAACCCTTGATGCCCATAGTTATCAAGAATCTATCCATCTCTGCCATAAAAATATCCATTGGTCTTCAAAGCCTTCTGTGGTAGGGAGAGAATGCAGAAGCAAAGACCTGCAGATGCTGGTTTATACCAAAGATAGTCACAAAGCGCTGGAGTAACTGAACGGGTCAGTCTGCATCTCTGGAGAAAAAGGATGGGTGATGTTTTGGGTCAGGACCTTTCTTCAGTCTGATACCCGTTCAGTTATACCAGCACTTTGTGTCTATATCTTGGAGGGAGAGAAGGTGTTTTCCTTTCAGGCTATTGTTTAGATGTCAAAATATTCCATCCTGGAAAATAATTGTGGCCAACATTGGAGCATGAACGAGTTGGGTTATAGAGTCATAGAGTGATGGAGTGATTCAGTGTGGAAACAGGCCCTTTGGCCCAACTTGCCCACACCGGCCAACATGTCCCAGCTACACTAGTCCCACCTGCCTGCGCTTAGTCCATATACCTCCAAACTTGTCATATCCGTGTACATGTCTAACTGTTTCTTAAATGTTGGGATAATCCCAGCCTCAAATACCTTGTTTCAAAAAACCAATGTACCTAGCTTGTTTCCGTCTGTGCTGAGGCCCTGGTGACGGCCTTCCAGCTTCCAGCGGCGGCGGCACGGCCTTCAGAGCTTCAGCGGCGACCTGGCTTCCGGTGGCGACCTGGTTTTCGGGAGCTGCGGTGCTCCAGCGGCGGCCTGGGTTTCGGGAGCTGCGGTGCTCCAGCGGCGGCCTGGCTCCCTCTGAGCTGCGGTGCTCCAGCGGCGGCCTGGGTTTCGGGAGCTGCGGTGCTCCAGCGGCGGCCTGGCTCCCTCTGAGCTGCGGTGCTCCAGCGGCGGCCTGGCTCCCTCTGAGCTGCGGTGCTCCAGCGGCGGCCTGGCTTTCGGGAGCTGCGGTTCTCCAGCGGCGACCTGGGTTTCGGGAGCTGCGGTGCTCCAGCGGCGGCCTGGCTTTCAGGAGCTGCGGTGCTCCAGCGGCGACCTGGGTTTCGGGAGCTGCGGTGATCCAGCGGCGGCCTGGCTTTCGGGAGCTGCGGTGCTCCAGCGGCGGACTGGGTTTCGGGAGCTGCGGTGCTCCAGCGGTGGCTTGGCTTTCGGGAGCTGCAGTGCTCCAGCGGCGACCTGGGTTTCGGGAGCTGCGGTGCTCCAGCAGCGGCCTGGCTTTCGGGAGCTGCGGTGCTCCAGCGACATTCCGGCGGCGGGCCCTGTGGCAGTGTTCCGGCGTTCCGGCGTCAGCGGTGGCGGCCGCCTGGATCCCCTCAGCGCAGAGGGAGAATAAGTAGGGGAGAAAGACAGAGACCCTAAGACTTTTGCCTTCCACCACAGTGAGGAGGTGTTTGGTGAACTCACTGTGGTGGATGTTAATTTTGTGTTTATTGTATGGTATTGTTATTTTTATATATGTATGACTGCAGGCACGAAATTTCATTCAGACCGAAAGGTCTGAATGACAATAAAGGCATTCAATTCAATTCAATTCAATACACCCACCACTCTTTGGGCAAAAACGTTACCCCTCAGATTCCTATTAAATCTTTTCTCCTTCATATTGAACCTATGCTCAAGAGATTTTGTGCATCTACCCAAGCTATTCCTCTCATGATTGTACACATTCGAAAGATCGGGTCAAAGAACCTGATTTCACACTGTGTGACTGTATGACTCTGTGATATCCTTTGCAGTCCCATCCACAAGAGATAGGTGATTTGGTGGTATTGGGAGAAGATATTTCAAACTTTTCTGTTATGAAAGTAAGGGAAGGTAAGAGGAAACAGGAGATATGAGAAAATGCAAACAGATTTTATTAAATAAAAGAATCAAAATGCTGGAGTAACTCAACGGATCAGGCAGCATCACTAGAGAACATGGATGGAACACTAGATGGGATGGAACCCTTCCTCGGACTTCTTCAAGAGGAACATTTGAGAATGAACACATTGATGAGGCCTACTTTGATATTTTAAAATGTGTGCTATGATTGAACACAAACATTCACAACTATATTTGTTCTTAATAAGTGTCCAAGGCACACATTGGACATATTTTAAAATGACACAAAGTGCTGGAGTAACTCACTGGGTCAGGCAGCATCTCTGGAGAACATGGATAGGTGACACTTTGGGTCAGGACCCTTCTTCAGATTGAAGAAGTTTGAAAAAGGTTCTTGAACCAAAACATTGCCTATCCGTAGTCTCTAAAGACGCTGCCTGACCTGTTGAGTTACTCCAGCACTTTGTGTCTTTTTTTGGAAACCTGCATCTGCAGTTCTTTGCATCAACTTAAAACATATCTCAGTGGTTAAAGTATGAAATTGCACATTGGACATGTAAAATTGAATGTGGTTGCAGCACCTCTTACATTATTAGAGTACGTTAAATTGAAATTCAAATAAATGCCGAATTGAGAGTAGCAGTTAGCACACTTTCCTTGCTTTTCATAGCTTTGAAACGTGAAACCTCTTCAGACGTATGGTTTAATGCAGGCAATAAATCCAAACTTGTACTGGGCACCAGTGAATTTTCTTTCTTTGTATTACAGCGCCCTCTAATGGTAAGCAGGCAAGCAGCCCAGCTATCTGTTTTATTCTTTGTATGATTTACGCAGTCTTGTGTTGATATCTCAAAACTGCTATTAGTGTGGTCAAGGTATTTCACAAACTTTTCATCTGAATCGCACCTTTGTAAATAAATAGTTTGAAACTGTCAACAATACAGTCAAGATATTTTCAATACTTTTCTCATGAATAAAAATGCTTAAAGTAAAGGATGAGAAAGGTAGTCTTAGACATCTGGATTGTTTAAAATCCCATCAAGAGTAATTGCCATCAGTTTTTATCTTTTGGTGTTATTGGAACTGAATGCATGAAAGCAAGCACAACTGACAGCTTTTATTTGCGGATATATTAAGTGCTAACTCATTAAGGCCAGTTCATTGGCTATATTTAAGAGGGAGTTAGATGTGGCCCTTGTGGCTAAGAGGGTATGGAGAGAAGGCAGGTAGAGGATACTGAGTTGATGATCAGCCATGATCATATTGAATGGCAGTGCAGGCTCAAAGGGCCGAATGGCCTACTCCTGCACCTAATTTCTATGTTTCTATGTAACAGCCAAACGCTAATTTCCCCCCTCTGGAGTAATAAAAATCCTTAAATTAATTGCACAAGTTTAAACTTCTATTAATTAATTAGCAGCATAGGGTACGCACGTCAGTGCTTTAATCTTTTATTTTCTCAACTGGAATTCTTAAAGGTGTTGAAATAAATGTATGTTTAATAAGGTAAATGAAAATAATGTGTAGGAAAGAACTGCAGATGCTGGTTTACTTGAAGATTGTCACGGAATGCTGAAGCAACTAAATGGATCAGGCAGTGTAGTGGCCATTTGGCTTGTATTGTGTGTCATTGATGATGGCATGTGTCTTTAAATTTTAGACTGCCCGTTGTACTGTGGGTGGGATTTATGGCATATTTTTGGGCATGTTTGGAGCTACGTTTCTTGTGTAGAAGCTTAATTTTTAGTTTAGTTATGGACCAGCATGGAGAAGGTTTGCCCTTTGACCATACGAAGTGTAACGGAGACATGAGGAGTTTTCTAACATTTAAAGCGATAAGCTGGAGTTCGATGAAGATTATAGTAATGAGTCGGACGAAGTTTGGATGTATCTTATTGTTTTTCATCAACAATAAATAATTTATTCATCAAAATGTGTTTTGGAAGATTTGTATGTGAGGCAGCTCTGAAGGTATCTGACGGTGAGCTTGCATGCATATAAAGACATTCCCCTTAACCATGCAGTCCTTTTAGCGGCTAGAGGGAGTAATCTCTTGAACAATATCAAAATCTGCCGCCACATTAAGTCAAAAGTTCCCTCCGACCAGGGTGGTGAATACCAGTCCCAGAGATTGGCACAGAAGATTTGGCTAAGTTCTCGGAAGAGGTTTGGCCAGAAGACTGGTTCCAGCCGAGTAACTGAAGATAATTGATCTTGGCCAGAGAAGGCCTTGAGGTCTATCGACAGCATCGAGACTTATCTGAAGATCTGAAGACACTTCATAGAAATTGTGAGTAGAAATCGACTATATTTCTTTGAATTTTGAAGCTGCAAGCTTTAATTTTAAACGACTTCTGTGAAAAATAGCCAAAAAGTGTTTCTCCAATCTGTCTGGAGAAAGGAGGCAGACCTTGGAAATTGTTTTCAAGTCTTGATAACATGCATTCCTTTCGAACTATCGTCAGCTTTAAGCCCATGGATGTTGGAGAGATGGTTACACAAAAAGCTGGAGAAACTCAGCGGGTGCAGCAGCATCTAAGGAGCGAAGGAGATAGGCGACGTTTCGGGTCGAGACCCTTCTTCAGACTGGTCAGGGATCAGGGAAACGAGAGATATAAACAGTGATATGGAGAGATAAAGCAAGAACAATGAGTGAAAGATATGCAAAAAAGTATTGGTGATAAGGGAAGCAAGCCATTGTAAGCTGTTTCTGGTGTGAAAATGAGAAGCTAGTGCGACTTGGGGGGGGGGGAGATGGAGAAGGAATGTCAGGGCCCGAGGGCTGAGGGAGAGGTGGGGGGGGGGGGGGGGGGGGGGGGGGGGGGGAAGGGAGCAGTCTGGGTTAACAGAATTGAGAAAATTCAATGTTTAAGCCCAGAGGATGCAAACTCCCCAAGCGGAATATGAGATGTTGTTCCTCAAACTTGCGGTGTTGTTCACTCTGGCCATGGAGGAGGCCCAGGACCGAGAGGTCGGATACGGAGTGGGAGGGGGAGTTGAAGTGCTGAGCCACCGGGAGGTCGGGTTGGTTATTGCGGACCGAGCGGAGGTGTTCGGCGAAACGATCGCCTAGCCTCCGCTTGGTCTCACCGATGTAGATTAGCTGGCATCTGGAGCAACGGATGCAGTAGACGAGGTTGGAGGAGGTGCAGGTGAACCTCTGTCGGACTTGGAATGACTGCTTGGGTCCCTGAAAGGAGTGGATGGGGGAGGTGAAGGGACAAGTGTAGCATCTCTTGCGGTTGCAAGGGAAAGTGCCCGGGGAAGGAGTGGAGCGGGAGGGAAGGGAAGCATTGACGAGGGAGTTGCGGAGGGAGCGGTCTTTGCGGAAGGCAGACAGGGGGGGAGATGGGAAGATGTGGCGAGTGGAGGGGTCACGTTGGAGGTGGCGAAACTGGCGGAGGACTATCTGTTGTATGCGCTGGCTGGTGGGGTGAAAGGTGAGGACCAGGGGGACTCGGCCCTTGTTGTGAGTGGGGGAATGGGGGGAGAGGGCAGTGTTGCGGGGTATGGAGGAGACCCTGGTGCGAGCCTCATCGATAGTGGGGGAGGGGAAACCCCGTTCTCTGAAGAACGAGGACATTTGCGATGACCTGGTGTGGAACACGTCATCCTGGGAGCAGATGCGGCGTAGTCGGAGGAATTGGGAATAGGGGATGGAGTCCTTACAGGAAGCAGGGTGGGAGGAAGAGTAGTCCAGGTAGCTGTGGGAGTCAGTTGGTTTGTAGTGGATGTCAGTCAGGAGTGTGTCACCTGCAATAGAGATGGTGAGGTCAAGGAATGGTAGGGAAATGTCGGAAATGGTCCAAGTATATTTGAGTGCCGGATGGAAGTTGGTGGTGAAATGGATAAAGTCAGTCAGTTCTGCGTGGGTGCAGGAGGTGACACCAAAGCAGTCGTCAATGTAACGGAGGTAAAGGTCGGGGGTGGGGCCCTGGTACGCCGAGAACAAAGATTGTTCGACGTACCCGACAAAGAGGCAGGCGTAGCTAGGGCCCATGCGTGTGCCCATAGCTACGCCTTGTGTTTGGAGGAAATGGGAGGAGTCAAAAGAGAAGTTGTTTAGGGTAAGGACCAACTCCGCTAGGCGGAGGAGGGTGTCAGTGGATGGGTATGGGTTGCTCCTCTGGTCGAGGAAGTACCGGAGGGCTTTGAGACCATCCTGGTGGGGGATGCAGGTGTATAGTGACTGGACGTCCATGGTGAAGATGAGAGGATGGGGGCCTGGACAACGGAATGTGCGGAGCCGACGGAGAGTGTCTGAGGTGTCTTGAACATAGGTGGGGAGGGATTTAACAAAGGGGGATAGGATGGAGTCAAGGTATGTGGAAATGTGTTCGGTGGGGCACGAACATGTTGCTTACAATATCAGTTTGTTATTGTTCCAAGAAATTATGGTTACATAAAGTTGGAGCAGAATTCAGCGAAGACTCTGTTTGTTTGCTTTAAAGACTTGGCGATCTGCCAAGACTTCTTTAAAATCATGGAGCCAGATGTTGATATTATCATTTGTAATAGTTTTAGTTACAATATATTTTGTTGATTTTCATTTATATATATATATATATATATATATAACATCTTTTTACTTTTTGTTAACCTTTTTTCTTTTCTCTTTTTTCTTTTTCTCTTATATATAATCAAATTATTATTTAATCACTCCCTTATTGATTTAAAACTACTCTACTCTATCCTTATCTTTATCTCCAAAAAAATAGAAGATAATAACTTTTCACGGGTTATTTAAAAAAATATGGAATTAAGTTGATGTTTGTAAAGCTGTTTACACTATTGTAAATTGATTACTTCTAATAAAAGAAATTAAATAAAAAAATAAAATAAAATAAAAAAATCATGGAGCCAGAAGATGAAGAAAGAGCCATGCCTGAGGAAGCACGAGGTGGCAATGAAAGACCAATTAGACAACTTAAACTCACTGAGAAAGGCCAAGTTCTAGCTCTGAAGGGAGCCGAGAAGGAGCAAAACTCGATATGGGACCAAGCTAACAAGTCAATTGATAGCTACAGAAAACTCATGTATCAAGAAGAAAGAGATAATTCACAAGCTGCCTATTTGAAAGAAACCAAGAAGGAGAGAAACAAATTATGGAAACAGGTTACCAGATTAATTGAGAAACAGAAGAAACTGATGGAATCAGAACAGAACGTGATCAAGGTGAAATATAATTTGAGCAAACTATTGAACCTCTGCCAGGAGGTTGGCAAAAACAAGATGTGCTTATGTGTTTACAGCCGTCTTGGGAAGAACGCATAAGACACACCGAATGGGAGGAAGGAGGGTGAAGATATTCAGTGGTTTCATGGATAAGGCAGAGGAGTGGTTACCAGAAATTATGCCACAACTTATGAGTTTAGTAGCTGGAAGTGTGATGGAAGAAATTGCCAGAATGCAAGATGAGATTGCACCTGGGGATAGTATCTCGAATATATCTCCACAAGGATCAAGACATAAATCTGGTTCTTCAGCCAGTTCGGTATCAAGGGCTTCTGCTCGATTTGGAGTTGAAGCTGACCTAGCCGCTTTCTCAATAGAAGAGGTGGCCTTGAGGGTGAAACATGATATTGAGCGAGAAGAAGAAGAGATGAGGTGACGAAAGGAACAACTGAAACTAGACACAAAGATGGTGGTGGCCAAAGCAAAGAAGGAGATATTGGAAAGAAAGGGTTCAAGATGAAGTTCTAGATCATCAAAGATGATGAGCTCTGGACCAAGAGGAAAAACTGTTCCAAGCGAGTCAGCAGTTGGATCAATTCCAAAATCGAGGTCCACCAGATTTCATGGCGTTGAAAATCCATTGGAACAGAGGAAGATGGGTGATACTTCTTCCCATCAAAAGAGTTCTAGATCGAAACAAACTACTAATTGGGGAGTCTGCGGATGCTCAAGACAAACCAATAGCGGAACACACTTGTCCGATGCCTGGTGCACAGGCTCGAGCAGGCCAGTTTGATTCCCAAAGGCCTGGTTATCAACAGGTGGAGCCAAGCCAAGGTTATCAGGATGAATTATTGGCACTGTTGAAAAAGCAAACTGAATTCAACCAGATCATAGCTCGACAAAATACCTCTCTCATTCTACCACCAGCAGAAATACCTACATATGATGGAGATCCTTTGTGGTATGAAGCTTTTGTAGGGGCATAAGGAGAAGTATTAGAAAAGAAAATTACAGATGAAAAGGAGTGCTTACGTTATCTGGTGAAGTACACAAGTGGAAGTGTTCAGGTACTTGTAGAAACTTGTCAAAATGAGCCAGACAGAAATGGCTATAAAAAGGCAAGAAGATTACTTAAAGAATGTTTTGGTAATGAACAGAGGATTGCTAATGCATACATAGAGAAGGCCCATGCTTGGAAAGAAATCAAGCCGGAAGATGTGGAGGCATTGAGTGATTATGCAATATATCTGAGAGGTTGTTGCAGCTTGATGAAAAATCTCAGCCACATGGAAGAAATGAATCTTGCTAGTAATACTAGAATCATCATTAGCAAGTTGCCCAGAAGACTGAGAGAAAGGTGGAGATATGAAGCATGTGGAATAATGGATAAGAGTAACCAAGTAGCCAGGCTACCAGACCTGGTGGATTTCTTGGACAAGGATGTACGGTACATGTTAGAGCCACACTACGGGACTATTGAAGATCATAAACCGATTACAACTAACAAAGGTTCTACCTTTACCAAAACTGAAGAAAGATCAAAACCTGGAGAAGTAGTTTTGCTATCACAACCATACATGTGGAAACGACAGATAGCATGAAAGGAAATGTGTCTACTAGCAAGCAAATAGTATTGTGTTTGTTATGTGATGGTTTGTCACACCATAAGATGGTTTTGAAGATTCAAGATGAAAGAATATGAAGACAAGATGGATTTATTGAAAGAGAAGGGCATCTGTTTTGGATATTTGAAAAAAGGGCATATGGTGAGAGACTGTAAGAGTCCTATGATTTGTTATAAGTGCAGGCAAAATCATCCTGAAGCACTTCACATTGAAGAAGAACTACCAGAGCATTGGGAAGAGGAAGAATTGGAACAAATAGATGGAGAGCTACCAGAGCAAATAGAAGAGGATGAACTGGAGCAAACAGAACAGAAGAAGAATGGTCGAAAGTGCTTTGCGCTTCTCCTATGTTCCGGCGATTATTTCAAAAAATTCAAAACCGGCCGCGACTAAAAATAGATTGTCGTTTTAAAAATCGGTAATCGGTAAGACCTTTGTTTCATCCAGTTTTATTCCACCAGGGAGGTCTTACCTTCCACTACCTGCAACCTCCGGCAACCACCTTCAACTAGCATCGCAACTGGCTTTGAATAAAAAATTACTGATTTTTAAAATGGGAACCTATTTTTAGTCGCGGCCGGTTTTGAATTTTTTTAAATAGTCGCCGGAACATAGAAGAAGCGGAAACCACTTTCAACCATTAGGGAGACTGACAAAAACCTCCGGGAACCTCTGGGAACTGCACAGAAACCTTGGGTGAGGCGCAAAGTCTCCAGAGGTTTCAGGTCAGGTTTCCTAAGTGGGACAGGGCATAAGGAACAGCAAGATGAATGCAGTGTTGCAAACATATGCTTTTCTGGATCACGGAAGTTCGACTACCTTTTGCACAGAAAATCAGATGAGAAGGCTAAACATCACAGAAGAGACTAAGATTCGATTGCGTATCATGACTAAAGATAAAGAGAGCAGGTCATTACATTACGAATGTGGAGATATCCAGTTTGGATGAAGATAATTTTATACCAATATCTGAAGTGTTTAAACATGGAACCATGCCTGTTGGTCGTCAAAATATACCAAGACATGAAGACTTGAAACAATGGCCTTCCCTGAAGGATGTCAAGATATCTGAAATAAATTCTAGTGTTGATCTACTTATCGGAACAATTGTTTTGAAGGCATGGTACCTATACAGATTGTTAAGAGCCAAGGTGATGGACCGTATGCTATGGAAACCCGACAAGGATGGGTTATCTATGGCTCCTTGAAAAGGAACAACAAAAATGGGAATCAGAAGAACTATCCTACCATTGTTGTTAACAAATATCTACTGATAAATTAGAAAAGCCGATGATGAAGCAATACCATCATGACTTCAACGAAAGTACCGGCAAGGAATCTGAAGAGACGTCGAATGTAGAGTTGAAGTTCATGGATGTTATGAACTACTCAGTAAAGATTGATGGACACTATTGTGTGGACTTAGTTTTCAAACCAAGAAAGTGTTAGTTTATCGAATAATCGTCGTATGGCAGAGCAACGTTCCCCGAATTTGAAACGCAAGTTTGACGAGAATACTAAATTTCATGAAGTAAGAAACTCTTTGAAGAATAAGTTCTACAAGGATGATTGCTTAAAATCCATGTCTACTGAGCAGGAAGGAATTCAACCAGTAGAACATTTGACTTCCCTTTGCAGTAAGGGAGGATTCATACTTTCCAAGTGGATCAGCAACAATTGTGCAAGCATTCCACTACATGATAGAGCCAAAGAAACCAGAGAGTTGAATTTGGACAGAGACAATCTGCCAATGGAAAGAGCATTGGGAGTTACTAATGTTGTACAACTGAAATATGTTAACACAGAAGAAAATTCTGCAAATGAAGTTTCCAGAGAACTGACAGCGAACCGCTTTTTAAGCGATAAGAGATGGATCAATGAACTAAAATCTCACTGTAAGCCAGACAGAGAATGGCCAAAGCTTGAGCTGGGATTTGAAATCTCTGTTAATGATCCGGAAATTAAAGCAAACCTAACAGTGAACTTTATTACTAAAAATCCTGTTACTCTTTTGAAGGATTTTCACACTTCAACATTGCTGTTACAACACATCCATGAGTTGATCGGACATGGAGGAAGACGTTTCATGCTTTCAAAGCTCTGGACTGTTATGTTTTGACCTATATACTGGGAATCATGCCTGATTTTAGGGGTTTGGTGTGCACGGTACAACTTTAAACTAGAACCAGTGTTTTAATAAGATTAATAATCAAGTTATGCTTGTTTCTAGAAGGCGAAAGTGAAGATGGAAGGGTCGATGAAGAATTCTGATTGCGGATATATAGTGCATGCTATTTTTTTCTCGTTAGTGTGTGATTAATATCCCCATCTGTCACTCGGGAGGCCAGGATTCAATTCCCCGACAATGAGCCACGGGGTTCAATTCCCTGACTTTTTGCTTTTGATATATGTTCAGCCTTCATGGCTACTTTTTTGATGTTTATTAATAATTGCCTCGTTATATACTTGGAACATTTACGGGCCTGTATACAGTGGCCATTTGGCTTGTTTTGTGTGTCATTGATGATGGCATGTGTCTTTAAATTTTAGACTGCCCGTTATACTATGGGTGGGATTTATGACGTATCTTTGGGCGTGTTTGCAGCTAAGTTTCTTGCGTAGAAGCTTAGTTTTTAGTTTTGTTTCGGACCAGCATGGAGAAGGTTTACCCTTTGACCATGCAGAGTGTAATGGAGACGCAAGGAGCTTTCTAACATTTAAAGTGATAAGCTGGAGTTCGATGAAGATTATAGTAACGAGTTGGAAGAAGTTTGGATGTATCTTATTGTTTTTCATCAACAATAAAGAATTTATTCATCAAAAGACTGTGTTTTGGAAGATTTGTCTGGGAAGACGCTCTGAAGGTCTCTGACGGTGAGCTTGCATGCATATAAAGACATTCACCTTAACCATGCAGTCCATTTAGCGGCTAGAGAGAGTAATCTTTTGAACAATATAAAAATCTGCCGCTACAGGCAGCATCTCGGGAGAAACGTCACTTATTCCTTTACTCCATAGATGCTGCCTGACTCGTTTGATTTACTCAAGCATTTTGTGTTTATCTTAAATGAAAATAATGAATTGCTTACAGGCCTGTTGCATGATTTTGACATGGAAATTTGATAACTGCAGCACAGTGGCACAGTGGTAGAGTTGCTGCCTTACAGCACCAGAGAACTGGGTCGGATCCTGACAAAGGGTATCCTGAAAGTACAGAGTTTCTATGTTCTCCCCGTGACCTGCATTGGTTTTCTCCAGGTGCTCCGGTTTCCTCCCATGCTCCCTGAACAGGTTAATTGGCTTGGTAAAATTGTAAATTGTCCCTAGAGCGTAAGATAGTGCTAGTGTGCGGGATCGCTGGTCGGCGTGGACTCCAAAGGCTCTGTTTACTCACTAAAACACAAACATTCCATTCCCTCCCCCACAGAAGCTCCTTGATTCACTGAGGTCGTCCAGCATTTGGATAGTTGCTTGTGTTTACAATGTGATTTTCATAACTTCAGGATTTCCTAATGCCTTTTTCAGCCAGTGAATAATTATGAAAGAGTGGATATATTTTATTTTGATCTCCATTGGATAAACTGAAAGTGATGGAATCTGATTCAATAATAATTTTCCAAAGAAATTTGGAAGTATATTTGACGAGGAAAGAAAATTATGGGTAAAGGACAGGAGGTTTGGACTAGAGATTTTTTTCAATGAAGCAGCATCGCTTAATGGGAAGAATCACTGTTTTCTGTTGAATTATTCTGTGATACTATGAAATTATAGTTTTAAACTTGTACATTAACTAATTGTCTGGATTATTATCACATGATTTTTTCATCTTTATTGCTTCTCATTGAATGCCTTGGCAGAAATAGATTCAATTAACTATTTATTTCCCAGTGTTGTCAGGGTAAAATCTCTAAAATTAATCTATATTTGATTAGCTACTTTATTCCCTTTCTGTCTTGAAGCCACTTACTTAATGTTATTTGTTTACATGGATCCACTTTTTGTGTATGCACCAAAGAAAAAGGGAGCTGATGGCCTAAGGTTTTAAAACAGTGCAAAAGTCAATGTGGCCGCATTAACGTTGTACACTATATTATGTTGTCCTTTAGCCAGTGAACAAGATTCCTGTGCCAAGCAGGATGTACAGAAGGATCTAGGAGTCCAAGGTCCATAACTCTCTGAAACTGGCAACAAAACTAGATAGTGGGAAAGAAGGCGCATGGTTATGCTTATTTTCATAGGTCGGGGCATTGCATATAAGAATCAATTCCTGCATTTACAGTATTTCGAGAAGGCTAAAATACAAAAACAGGGATGTCATGCTGAGGCTTTATAAGGCACTGGTCAGATCGCATTTGGAGTATTCTGAGCAGTTTTAGGCCCCCTATCTGAGGGGGGATGTGTGGCCATTGGAGAGGGTCCAGAGTACGTTTAAAAGAATGATCCCAGGAATGATTGGGTTAACAATTTATGATGCGTGGAGCACAGATGGTGGTGAGTGTCATGGAATGTTCTTCTGGAGTTGTGGGTTGAGGCAGATACAATAGTGGCATTTAAAAGAGGTTTGGACAGGCATATAGATATGCATGGAAAGCAAGGATATGGATTATGTGTATGTAGATAAAAGATGGTCTTGGAATCATGTTCAACACAGACATTGTGGATCAAAGGACGTATTCTTGTGCTGAAGATAGACACAAAATAGACACAGATTCTTGATTAGAACAGGTGTCAGAAGTTATGGGGAGAAGGCAGGAGAATGGGGTTAGGAGGGAGAGATAGATCAGCCATGACTGAATGGTGGAGAAGACTTGATGGGCCAAATGGCCTAATTCTATTATTCCTTCTCACATGCTGTAGTAACACAGCAGGTCAGGCAGAATCTCTGCAGAAAAGGAACAGGTGACCTTTCGTGTCGGAAACCGTCTTCAGACTCAAGGAGGATTCTGTCTGAAGAAGAGTTCTGACCCAAAACAACACTCTTCTTTCTCTCCAGCGATGCTGCCTGATCCGTTGTGTTACTCCAGCAGTTTGTGTCTATCTTTGCTCAATGGATTAAAAAGTTCTGTTCCAGTCTTATTTCTGCTATTTATACAGAAATGCTGGTCATCATACTGGTTGTGCTCAGACATTCTGGAGGTAACAAGCAACCTGCTTGAAACCAGACATGAAAGAACATAAATTGTATACAATTTCTGAAAGTGTAGTCTTACGCCAGGAACGTAAACAGGACTTCATGTTAGATCTATGAGGTCATCTTTTCTTGGCTGTGTCATCCCTTGTGCACACTCTCCAAATTATTCTGATTGAGACAATGTCTCCTTGCTGGTGCTCAGCTTGGAGGCTCCAAATTATGACTTTATGACGAATTCCAATAATGTTTTCATTGTCTTTCTTCTTGCAAACATTGGGTTACAGCCAGTCAAGAACTAAGAATGTTGATAAGTGGAGATTAAATGGAAATCTTGAATTTTCTTCATTGCTCCCACACACGGCTTGGTACGTGATCCATGATTAGGTGCAAATGTTGGTCTTACTCCATGTTCGATCATCCACAGAATGCAGATAGACACAAATTGCTGAAGTAACTCAGCGGGTCAGACAGCATCTCTGGAGAAAAGGAATAGGCGGCGTTTCGGGTTGAGACCCTTCTTCAGACCCGAAGCGGTTTAAACCAGCATCTGCAGCTCCTTCCTACACATCCATTGTATGCATGTGGGTTATGTTCTGTGCACTATACCCTGTGCTGTGTGTGTGTGCGCTGTGTGTCCTGTTTACCATCTACACCTCGGACTTCAGGTACACAGTGCATTCAGAAGGTATTCAGACCCCTTCACTTTTTCCACATTTTGTATGTTACAGCCTAATTTTAAAATTGATTAAATTTATTTTTTAATCATCAATCTACACACAATACCCCAGAATGAAGAAGCGAAAACAGGTGTACAGAAATTTTTGATAGGTAATTAAAAAGAAATAACTGAAATATCACATTCACATAAGTATTCAGACCCTTTGCTATGACACTCAAGAATGAGCTAACGTTCATCCTGTTTCCATTGATTATCCTTGAGATGTTTCTACAATTTGATTGTAGTCTATCAGTGGTAAATTAAATTGATTGGACTTGATTTGGAAAGGCACACACCTGTCTCTATAAGCTCTCACAGTTGACAGTACATATCAGAGCAAAAACCAAGCCATGAAGACAAAGGAATTCTCCGTAGACCTCCGAGACAGGATTACGTTGAGACACAAATCTGGGGAAGGGTATAAAGCAATTTCTGCAGCATTGCAGGTCCCGAAGAGCACAGTGGCCTCCGTCATTCTTAAATGGAGGAACTTTGGAACCACCAGGACTCTTCATAGTGCTTGCCTCCCTGCCAAACTGAGCAATCGGGGGAGAAGGGCCTTGATCAGGGGGGTGACCAAGAACCTGATGGTCACTCTGACAGAGCTCCAGAGTTCCTGTGTGGAGATGGGAGAACTTTCCAGAAGACAACTATATCAGCAGCATTCCACCAATCAGGCAGTTATGGTAGAGTGGCCAGAAGGAAGCCACTCTGCAGTAAAAGGCACATGACCGCCCGCTTGGAGTTTGCCAAAAGGCACCTATAGGACTCTCAGACCATGAGAAACATGATTCTCTGGTCTGATGAAACCAAGATTGAACTCTTTGACCTGAATGCCAAGCATCATGTCTGGAGGAAACCAGGCACCGCTTATCACCTGGCCAATACCATACCTACGATGAAGCATGGTGGTGGCAACATCATGCTGTGGGGATGTTTTTCAGTGGCAGGAACAGGGAGACTAGTCAGGATTGAGGGAAAGATGAACGGAGCGAGTAACAGAGAGATCCTTGATGAAAACCTGCTCCAGAGCGTTTTGGACCTCAGACTGGGGCGGAGGCTCACATTCCAACAGGAAAATGACCCTAAGCGCACAGCCAAGACAACGCAGGAATGGCTTTGTGACAAGTCTGTAAATGTCCTTTAGTGGCCCAGCCAGAGCCCGGACTTGAACCCGATCGAACATTTCTGGAGGGGCCTGAAAATAGCTGTGCATCGATGCTCCCCATCCAACATGAGAGCTTGAGAGTATCTGCAGAAAAGAATGGGAGAAATTACCCAAATACAGGTGTGCCAAACTTGTAGCATCATACCCATGAAGACTTGAGGCTGTAATCACTGCCAAAGGTGTCTCAACAAAGTACTGAGTAAAGGGTCTGAATACTTATGTAAATGTGATATTTCAGTTATTTCTTTTTAATTACTTTGTAAAAAATTCTAAAAGCCTGTTTTCGCTTTTTTATTATGGGGTGTGTAGATTGATGATAAAAACATTTTTAATCTAATTTAGAATAAGGCTGTAACGTAACAAAATGTGGGAAAAGTGAAAGGGTCTGAATACTTTCTGAATGCACTGTAACTCCGCCTCCTATTACCAGCAGAGGTTTTCAGATGACTCTACATTTGTGGGCTGCACCAGTGAGGGGAGGTGAGCTGAATACAGAGGTGTAGTCGACGACTTTGTTGAGTGGTGTGGGCTGAATCACCTGCAGCTCAACAGCGGTGCATTTAGGAGGAGAGGAACACCCCTGTCCCCAGTCTCCATCAATGGTGTGGATGTGCAGTTTACCAGGGTGTACAAATACCTTGGAGTACACCTGGACAGTGAACTGGACTGGTCCAGGAACGCTGAGGCCCTGGACAAAAAGGGACAGAGACGGCTGTACTTTTTGTGAAGGCTCCACTCTTTCAACATCTGCAGTGAGATGCTGCAGATGTTCTACCAATCGGTGGTAACCAGTGCCATCTACTTCGCTGTCATGTGCTGGGGCAGCAGGGTGAAGGCCGTGGACGTGAATACAATCAACAAACTCATCAGGAAGGCTGGCTCCGTCCTGGGGGCAGAGTGGGATTCATGGAAGGTAATCTTGGAGGGGAGGATGCTCCTCAAACTGCGGGGCATCTTGGACAATACAGCTCACCCCCTCCATGACACACTGGTCAACCTGAGGAGTACCTTCAGCAACAGACTGGTTCCACCAAGATGCAGGACAGAACGCCACAGGAGACTCTTCTTCCCAGTGGCTATCAAACTTTACAACTTTACCTTCTGTCATGGGGTAGACTGAGACTGAGACTGACTCCATTCCCCCCCCATTCCCCCCCCACCCACCCCCCACCCCCCCCCCCCCCCCCCACATCCTCAATTTTTGCACATCCCCTAAGCCCATCCACTCATCAGTTTGATTTCAGAATCAGAATCAGAATGCCTTTTATTGTCACTATGCACGTGTACAGTGAGATTAAAAACTGCTCCAACTCAGTGCAAAAACAAGACAAAAAGGGGGGCGGGGATAAGGTGCACAGTTTCTGCAGCACTATATACATATCTATAAAAAGACAATGGATAATAGAATGGATAATAGGATTCCTATATCCAGTATGGGTTACAGTTACAGTACAAGGTGTCATGTAATACTGTATTTGTTTTTTATGATTGTTGGCAGAGCTCGAATGGTCCTCCGAAGCGGACGTAGCGTCCGAGGGCGCCAAAGCGGCCCTGGCCAATGCCACCATGTTGGTCCACCCACGAGCCTCAGCCTCAATGGCCCTCACTGTGGATGCCTCTGACACGGCAGTGGGTGGCATTCTAGAGCAGTTCATCAACGGCCGTTGGCAGCTGCTGGCAGCCGCTGGCCTTTTTCAGCCGTCAGCTACGTGCTCCTGAGCACAACTACTGTGCCTTCAACAGGGGGCTCCTTGCGTTGTACCTGGCCATCCGGCATTTCCGCTACTTTCTCGAGGGCCACCCGTTCACTGCGTTCACCGACCACAAACCCCCTCACCTTTGCCTTGGGTAAGGTGTCCAAACCGTGGTCCGCCCGCCAGCAGCGAAACCTCGCTTGTATCTCCCAGTTCACCACAGACGTGCAGCACATCGCGGGCAAGCACAACACATTTGCTGACGCTTTGACCCATCCCGCCTTTCCTCTGTCTTGGCCGTAGACCGTGGCGTGGACTACGAGGAGCTGGTTGCGGCGCAGCACGTGGATGCTGGGATGGCGGATTAACGCACTGCTGTTTCTGGCCTCCGGTTTGCCGCCGTCCCTTGCGGATCCTCTGCAAAGTATCGACAGGTCGACCTCGCCCCATCGTCCCAATACATTGGTGCCACTGGATCTTTGACTCCATCCACGGCCTGGCCCACCCATCCAAACGGGCGGCCTGGGCCCATGCCTGCCTTCCCTGTCAGACCTCCAAGGTCCAGCGGCACGTGCGACGCCGGTTCAGGATTTCACTGTCCCTTCGGCCTGCTTCCTGCATATTCACGTTGACCAGGTGGGCCCATTACTGCCTCAAGTCAGCGTTGAAGGCTCGACTCATGGGCCTGGTCCAGGTGGACCAGTTGCCGTTGGTGCTCCTCAGGATCCGCACAGTCCCCAAGGAGGACCTACCCACTTCATCCGCTGAGCTTGTGTACAGCTCAGCCCTGTGGGTGCCTGGGGACTTTCTCCCTGATGTCCAGGGGCAAGTGTACTCTGCCCCGGCATTGCTGGCGACCCTTCGTGAGCAGGTGAGCGGGTGAGTAGGCTGGCTCCAGTGCCCACCTCACGGCATGGGCGTGTGCCGTCGGACCTGCAAGATTGTATGTTTGTTATCGTTCGCAGGGATGCACACCGATCCCCATTACAACGCGTCTGCGAGGGGCATTTCCGGGTGTTGCTTTCTGGAGTCACCACCTTCACCTTGGACGTGGGTGGCCGGGAAGAGATCGTCTCCGTCGCTCGGCTCAAGCCTGCCCATGTGGACGTTGACAGCCCGGTGGTGGTTACACAGCCCCGACGTACAGGTCATCCACTGCCGACCCAGCTGCACCTGTGGTGCCTGTTTCCCCTGACCCAGTTGTTCCCTGTTTCTCCCACCCCATTCCGGTCCCCTGGCCTTGTTCTGCCAGCCCCCCTTGTTACGCCCGACCTGTCTCCTCTTACCACGCATTCTGGTCGCCTTATATTCGGGTCCCCGCTTGGTTCTGTACCTCGGGTTCTTGGGGGTGTCCTGTAGCGACACCTGGTGGTGGCTCTGGTTTATCAAACGCTCGGAGGGCGAGTTTCGGGGGCTTTTTACGGTGCTAGCGTCACACTTGTGGAAGTAACATTGCGTTTTTGGCTGTCTTACCAACCTGAGTAAATTAGTTGTTTTCTCGTTCCAAAATAAAGCAATTTAATTCACTCCCTGTCTCGACTGGCCAAAATGAGTCACGTGGCAGGAGTGCTTCGTGACACTATGAAATTAGTCTCCATACATGTTGCTGGTCCTGCCAAGTAGTTCCAACATTTTTGAATTTCCAGTGTCTGTAGTACGCTTTTATTGAATTTCTTAATAAAAGGATCGCTCAGATTTTGCAGGTATTATGGATGGGATCTTGAATACAGTAAAGAAAATTACTGTGGCTCTGAAATCCAATTCTATAAAATATACATGAAGCAGAAGGCAATGAAAGACATTAGAATAGATTTGGTGCGCCACACAGGATTAGAGGTGGGATCGGTTTCAGAGTACATTGAATGATAGACCAGTGCCAAACAAAGCCAAAACTATGGAAGGAACTCTTGTCAAGTCAAGTCAAGTCAAGTCAAGTCAAGTCAAACAAACTTTATTGTCATTTAGAAATACATTGATATATGCAGTTCCAAATGAAATTACGTTGCATTTGGCTCCCTGTGCAACACAATAAATTAACCGAAGGATAGGCATGGATGAAAAGGATAAATAGACAATGGTGGCAGCCCATTACATGGCATTCAGGAGTCTGATGGCTCGTGGGAAGAAGCTGTTGCGGAACCTTGATGTTCTGCTCCTTATGCTGCGGTATCTTTTTCCCAAGGGCAGCAGAGTGAACAGTCCGTGATGGAGATGTGTGGGGTCCTCTATAATACTGCTGGCCTTAGACACACAGCGCTTGGTCGCAATATCCCCGATTGAGGGGAGAGAGGTCCCGATGATTTTTTCCGCTGTCCTCACCACTCTCTGCACAGACTTCCAGTCGGAGGCTCTACAGTCCCCAAACCAGACAGAGATACAGCTGGTCAGAATACTCTCTATGGTGCCCCTGTAGAAAGTAGTGAGGATGGGATGGGGGAGATGAGCTCTTCTCATCCGGCGCAGAAAGTGCAACCGCTGCTGCACTCTCTTAACAGTTGATGAGATGTTATTCGACCAGGTCAGACCGTTAGTGATCTGCACCCCCAGGAACTTTGTGCTACTGACCACCTCCACATCGCTGTCGTTGATGTGAAGTGGTGTGGGACTGTGCCGGGTTTTCCTGAAGTCGACGATAACCTCCTTTGTTTTCTCGACATTCAGGATCAGGTCGTGGGCATTTACTTATAAGTTGTATAACTTATACAAGTTATTGGTATAAGGGTAATCATAACATTTCAACTTCACTCAGGAGTTACGTAAACCATTATCCTGAAGTGAGCAATCAGTCCTGATGCAATTAAAACTAACCTGGCATCTACTGATTATGTACAGCAAGATTGTACTGAAACTGACCAGGAGACTTTATGGTAATAGATGAGAAAGCTGTAATATCTGTATTCAGAAGTAGTAGTCAAGCAGATGATTTTGATTAAGGTGACAAGATAATATTGATTAATATACAATGATAAATCGCATCAGTTGCATATCTCACAGATGAATACACCAGCAGAATGGAAAGCCAGAAGAGGTGCAGGAAGAGGAATGGAGTTGGCCAAAAGAAGACCGGACTTCCACTGAGCTGCCAGAGACACAGAATACTGAGGGCTGGAAGCATAGTGGGGATGGAGCCCATATCTGACTGATGGCAGCCATGGCAGAAAGCAGCTATGACTTGGCCTATGTTATCGATTAGATCAGATTAGGTATGGATGAAGGAAGATGTTCAGTATTGGTGGAAAAATATTGTTATATTGTATGAACATATAGAGTTACAGAATTGTACAGCGTGGAAGCAGGCCCTTCGGCCCAACCTGCACAAGCCGATCAAGATGCCTCATCTTTACTAGTGCCACCTACCTGCGTTTGACCCATATTCCTCTAAACCTTTCTTATCCATATTTCTGTTCAAATATATTTTTTAAGGTTGTTATAGTACCCGCCTCAAGTACCCCCTATATGACAGCTTATTCCATATACCGACCACCCTCTGTGTGCAAAAATCGCCCCTCAGGTTCCTATTAAATATTTCCCCTCTCACCTTAAACCTATGACCTCTGGTTGTTGATACCCCTTGCCTCGGTAAAATACTTTGTTTATCTATTCCCCTCATACACCTCTATAAGATCACCCCTCATCCTCCTGCCCTCCAACAAATGAAGTCCTACCTGCCCAATCTCTCCCGATAGCTCAGGTCATCAAGGGGGTGGGAGATTGCAACCTTCACGTGGTCCGCCCTGTTTCGACCTGGTGTACACAATCAAATAAGATCAAATAGAACAAGTTGTCCTACAACTTTAGGCTGTGCATGCCATACGCAAGAAGAAGAAGGTCTTCAAGTGCTGGCAACAAATCTGGAAGATTTTTTGTTTATCAACCCAAACAAGTTGGGTCAGTAAACCCCAGAACTTAGATGTCAGTAAGCGCCAGACCCCATTCTTCAGTTTAAATAACTGAATACAGAAATTTCCATTCAAAAGTTTCAGACACAGCCTGCATGATTCAGACAATTGGAGGACCACAGTCCTAAGATAAATGTGAGAACTACCACCAGAATCGAAAACTTCACATTGGATATAAAAAAACAAGATACGCATCTGATAAAAAAGACAATTAATTTACGAAAATAATAATGTTGTCAATTTGAATATGAATTAGCCTCCTAATAGAAAAGACACGTAAAATCTTTTGAAACTGAATGTTTCTGCCTGGAACTGAATTATTTTCATCTTGTGAAAAGTGAAGAACTATCTTGTTACATACAAATTCTACTTAACCTAAGGGAGAGGCGAAAGTGAATTAAAATCTGTTCGTAAATTTGCTTGCATTACCAGTAGCTTTGAAGTATGATAGCAGTTATTAATCTCCATGCTGCATTGTCCTTACGAATATCTTTAAGGGATTATGCACAGTCATTCATGAACCAAATTATACTGCATAAAATGTGATATGGATACCCTATTACATGATTATCCCTTGAATCACCTTGAACCAAGTCCTGTACTGCAGATCGGTGAATTCATATCAATTTCAATATGGTAATACTAATCTCAGAAATATATTTTATGCTATAACCTCAATTTGAAAATGATTCTGTGCACTTGGTTGATCTTATATGTAGTATATAGCCGTTAACAATGCCACTGCAAAGCAAAATTGCAAAATAAAGTAATCTAATCAAAAAATAAATAAAATAAGCAAATTTTTTTTTTAAATAATTGATGGAAAATATTATGATACCTTGTGGTGGAACACATCACATATGCTGTTCTCACATTTCAATAGAAACATATTATTTTGAATAATCTTTCATTTTAAGGAAGGAGCGAGGGGTCATTTACATATTTGGTACAGTTTACATACTCTTTTTTGTCTTTCTCTTTCCTCTGTCTCTGTCTCTGTCTGTATCTGTCTGTCCCTCTTTCTGTCTCTCTCTCTCTCTCTCTGTCTCTGTTTTTAATTTACAAAGCATTGCATGTTTTATACACGCTTTGGGATAATATAAAGCATCTCCACCAATAGCCAAGTATTCACCCATCATTTCCTGACTAGTGCACAAAGAGAGACCACGCGACCAATTGCTTCTGACATCATCTTCCCCACATGATTACTGCAAGCTTACAGACAACACCATGATTTTGAGCATTTCTGTTAAATCTCCCTTACGCTTCCTCGATCAGATGCAAAATGACCAACCTCTCTAATATTTCAGCGTAAATGAAGTTCTACACCCCAGTATCTCAATAATGTTTCTCTGCATGCTTTGAGGTGTTTGGCATTCTTTCTAAAACGTGGAACCCAGCATCAAACACAAAACATCTGCTGCTTTCCCATTTTTCCATTCTGTTCTGACAGCCCTTTAGCATATACTTTAGCATATACTTTTTCAGTTATATTTCCATTCTTCATTCTTCCTCTGTGTTAATTTTTGTCTGTCATGTTTCCACTTCTTCAGCAAGTCTCCGCAAGTTCCACCTGTTCTCCACAAGTCCGATACAATCCTCTTCATAGATTACTACATTTTCAAAAACCTTTGGAGGAACTGCAGCGGAGTGCACTAATTGGATTACTCCTTCAAAGAGCCTGGGCATCTTCTGTGCTGAATTATTCAGCGCTGAATCCAAGAACTATCTAGTTCAACTTGCTCCTGGACTTAGATAACATTAAAAGATCACTGAAGATTACCAATTGCCTACAGTTTTGAACGCTAAGGCACAGATTGCTTAGAGTTTCAATTTGCAATCAGGTGTTCCGTAATAATTTTAAATTAATTTATAGATGTTGGCATCTTTGAAGTTTATTGCTTATCCCTAATTGCCTTTGAAAAGGTTGTGGTTATTCATTTACTTGGATATCTAAAATGCTTCTGAAGACTTTATTCTTGGTGTGCCTCTGGGTAGTGTGTGTAGGAAAGAGACCCAGCAATGATGAAGAGCAGGGAAACATTTCCATATCAAAATGTTGTGCGGCTGGGGGGAGGTGGGTGGTGGAATCTGAAGGTGGTGATACTTACATCTGCTTGTCGCCTTCGTGCTTCTTCGTTGTAGATGTTGTGGGTTTGGAAGATGCTGATAGACTACAAAGTAGCTTCAATGCACTTTATGCACAACACACTTGGCAGGTCTTGCGGCAGAGGTAGTTAACCTTTCAGGATAATGTTGGGCTTTTTTTAGGGCAGTCGGAGCTGCACATATGCAGGCAAATGGAAAACATTGCACAACATTCATGACCTGTATTTTTCAGGTGATGGATAGGATCTGATCAATCCAAGGGCATGTTGTTTTTCGCTGCAAACCCAGCCACTGATCTGCTTATAGAGCCATAGAGGCTGGTTACACTTGGTCCGTCGAGGCCTACTGGATCTCCTGGTTATTAACCATTTCAACTCCCCTTCCCATTGCCATACTGACCTTTCTGCCCTGGGCCTCCTCCATTGCCAGAGTGAGGCCACAAACTAATTTGAGGAACAGCACCTCATATTTCACTTAGGTAGCTTACAGCCCAACGGTATGAATGTTGGACTCTCTAATTTTTAAGTAACTTCTACGAACACTCCACTTCCCCCTCTTCTCTCTCCCCCCAATTCCCCTGCCCCACCCTAGTTGTTTAACCAACTCCACATTTTGCCTATATGAATCCCTCTTGATATTACATTCTCAAGCCAATAATTGGCCTATCAGGGAACAACCCTGCCTGAGGTCATCTGTTGCCGGCCCTGATTTGTTCTAGTCTTTTCTCACCTCCAGTTCTTCCACCATTCCTCTCTACATCCCCCTACCCATTACTTTCAATCTGAAGAAAGGGCCCAACCCAAAATGTCACCTATCCATGTTCTCTAGAGATGCAAGGTTGTGGACCTAGGACAGCCTTGGTATCTCCCTTTTCACAGGCATTTCATGTTTATTCTCCACAATTATCTTTCCCCATAGGATGCTCTGTGTTTCATTAAGATTACCCCCAGGACTGATCTCATTAAAACATATAAGAAACTAAGGAAACATCAAAGGATAGATGTTAAAATGCTTAGACTAGTGAGGGAGTCTTGAATGAGGGAACATAGTTATGAGTACAGCCAGGATTTTACCATAAATGCCATGTGCCTTTTCATGCCTTTTTTGATGATTTCACCAGGATAATGCCTTTTTCACGATCGAGTGCCTAAATCAGCCTTTTTTTGCCCTTTTGCTAAAAGGCCGTGCTATTTTCTCTAGTTGTACCGTGATTACAATGACATTTTCTATGTTAACACGTTAATATTAATGTTATTATTAACGTGTGAACATAGTATAACATACAAGAAAACATCCACCACCGTGGCGAAACCCGGGGCGCCACCGTCGGTCATTCATTCGTTCGTGATGCTGCCCACTGGTTCAGTCTTCTCCAAGATCTATTTAAGAAAGAACTGCAGATGCGGGAAAAATCGAAGGTAGACAAAAATTCTGGAGAAACTCAGCGGGTGAGGCAGCATCTATGGAGAGAAGGAATAGGAGACGTTTCGGGTCGAGACCCTTCTTCAGATTGATGGGGTGGGGGGTGGGCAGGAAAAAGAAAGGAAGAGGCGCAGACAGAACCAGAAGGTGAGCTGGGGAGGGGGAGGGTGAGGAGGGAGAAGACAAGGGCTATCTAAAATTAGAGGTAAATGTTGATACCACTGGTGTGCAGACTACCCAAGCGAAATACCCAAGCTTGTCTCCTCACTACATTTACTGCTGGCTCCAGTCGCAAATCTGAGTTTTCGAGTGATCTGTGCAAGGCATTCATTGATGTTGGAATTCCACTGTGGGAATTGGAAAACAAATCTCAGAGGTTTTTTAGAGAAATACACAGAGGAACATGGTGAGTCTCTGGAATTCTCTGCCACAGAAGGTAGTTGAGGCCAGTTCATTGGCTATATTTAAGAGGGCGTTAGATGTGGCACTTGTGGCTAAAGGGATCAGGGGGTATGGAGAGGAGGCAGGTACGGGATACTGAGTTGGATGATCAGCCATGATCACATTGAATGGCGGTGCAGGCTCGAAGGGCCGAATGGCCTACTCCTGCACCTATTTTCTATGTTTCTATGTTTCTAACATAGACCAAGCAAACATTATTATGGAAAAATTATGCTGACAGCAACTTCAGCATTGTTGTGCAGAAAATTAGAGTTGAAGTTGCATGCAACAAAATATGGATCCCAATAGGCGAGACAACCGATGCTATGGGGAAATATGCAATGAGGTCATCTGTAAATTGGAGACGGGCCAACCATCAAAGGAGTATTTGTTGACATTTGAAGAATTGGAGAAGTCAAACAGCTCAACTATTGCCCAGTTGTTTACATCTTCACTTGCTGTTCTTTGGCCAGAAGGTATAAAACACAAGAATGTTCTTCTGTTTGTGGATTAAGGTTTTATTACCCAAAACGTTGCATTTGACATGCTTAGCTCAAGGACTTCATAGAATTGCCAAGCACAGACGTAGTTTGTTTCCAAATGTCGATCACCTAGTTTCCAATGTCAAGAAAACCTTCCTCAAACCACCGTCACATGTGCAGATGTTCAAGGAAATGGCACCCGAGATTCCGCTAACTCCTTAGCCTGTTTTGACTAGGTGGGGTACATGGCTCTCTGCTGTACTCTACTATGCTGCATATTTTGAAAAGATAAAATAAATCGTCAAATGTTTTGAAGAAGAAGAATCTGCTGCAGTCAGGATCATCAGTGAAATCATGCTGAAAAATTCCCTACAAGTCTTGTGTTTATTGCTTCCAATTTTGCAAATTTCCCACAAGCTATCACTTCCCTAGAGAAACGTGGTGAAACATTAGTGAATAACTTGCAGGTTGTCAACAAAATAACTGATGATATTCATAAAGTTCCTGACGATGTAGGTAAAGACACAGGGAAAATGTGATTTTAGCTAACAAAGATCTGGAAGAAATACAAAACATAGTTATAATTCTCAAAGGTAGTTGTAATGCACACGATATCAACATGAATATAGAGTCGGTAGCTTGTTTCGGGTATGCACCAGTGACCTCATCTGAGGTAGAAAGAATTTTTTCACAACTGAAGCATATTCTGTCTGATAAATGGCATAGTTTAACAAAAGATAATTTGAAAAAAATGCTAGTAATTATGTGCAACCAGGAAACTTTGGTTATTTAATGTAGTATACCTTTATATTATTATTTTTAACCATATTTTGGTGGTGGAAATAAATGCCTTCTTATGCTTTTTTTGTCAACAAATGCCTTTTCCTGCCTTTTTTGTAATTTTATTATGCTTTTTTACCTGCCTCTTTCAGAGTTTTTTAGTGCCTAAACATCCTGGCACTAGTTAGGAGAGTTGGGGGTAGTCATTAAAAATTGAGATGCATAAAGTTCCTTTGTGTAAATAGGATTAATCAATGGTATTCTCTAACCTACAGTGTGTTAGAAGCTAGATCACTGGAGCTATTTATAGAGAAGGTAGTTTTTTTTTAAAGAATGGAAAATTTAGGGCTTTGTGTATCTGTTACAGAAGAGGTGCTAAGGCCTGACCAGATCAACTATGATCATATTGGATGGAAGTGTAGACATAAGTGGTCAGGGGACTTATTCCTGCTCTTACTTTCACGTGCACTCTTCTTCTTCTTCTTGTGTATGGCGTGCACAGCTTAAAGTTGCAAGACAACTTGTTCTGTTTGATCTTCTGTTTGTGCATGCCAGGTTGATTGCATTCATCGAAACAGGGTGGACCACGTGAAGGTTGCAATCTCCCACCCCACACGCACGCTTGTTCTTGTCATTTCCCTCTTTGTAAATAAATATCGAGCATGGTGGCACGGCGGTATTGCTGCCTCACAGTGCTAGAGACCTGGGTTCAATTCTGACTGCGGGTGCTGTCTAAACGGAGTTTATACTTTCTCCCCGAAATCATGTGGGTTTTTCCCGGATGCTCCGATTTTCTCCCACATTCCAAAGATGTACAAGTTTGTAAATTAATTGTCTTTGGTAAAATATTGTAAATTGTCCCTAGTGTGTAGCATAGTGCTAGTGTATGGGGATCGTTGGTCGGTGGGGAGTCGGTGGGCCGAAGGGCCTGTTTCCATGCTGTAACTCTAAACCAACCTAAACATAAGCCTGTTTATTCACTTTTCCAGTTTTGATGAAAATGGCATTGACTTGAAATGTTAACCGGTTCTTTCTCCAGAGATATTACTGGACCGTCTGAATATCCCCAACATATTCCATTCATAGAACAATTGTCGGTGACTTTCAGTGATTCTGATACTGAAGTGACAAAGGGTGGGAAGTAATGATTAAGAAAACTGAATTCACAAGTGTAAAAACCATTCTACTGATTTAATCTGAAGTGTCATTGGTAGCAGTTTCATTCTGTTTATAAAGGGTGAAAGTATGCATTCAGAATTCACAACGCAACTGTTCACAACATCATTCATCATAGGCACTTCACTGTCAAATCAATGGTTAGAAGTTAATAACAGAACATTAAACTGGTTGACATTTACACAAGTATCATGATCTTAATTGACGTAATTTACATATGCATTTGTAATTGACTTACTGGTAAGCAGCTGCAATGTTTAATTAAATTTCCAGCAAGATTTGTTTGTCACTGCTAGTTTGTCGTAATAAATCTCCACATTCTGCTGAATTAAAATGTAAAATAAACAATTTCATTGTTAATTTGCCCAACTTCACTCAATATATAACATGCAGTGTGTGTGCTGACACACTGTTAAACTGCAGGATTACTGAATTCAACATTGTTGTTATTGCCCTCATCTGAAAAATGATTATACAATTTAGCTCTAACACCATTTTCCTTTGGTTTTATATACTGTTGGTAAGTTAATTACGTAATTAAAATCCAATCAATTCACTTTGCAAATGCATATATGTCGTTTCTAATAATAAATACAGGAAAAAGATAGTCTCAGTCTCTTTCTCTCATTTACTAAGAGTCTGGAGGATGGCAGGTAATTTATCTTAGAAAAGGAACTTGATTCCTAGAAATGTTTTAGGATTTTCCTGCAGTGGTATTCGCTAAAGAAACAGCCAACAGCATAGAAAGCAATGGTTACATGCAAAGCACAAAATGTAAGAGGAACTCCGTGAGTCAGGCAGTATCTGTAGAGGTAATGAATGGATAATCTTTTAGGCCAGGATCCTTCTTTAGACAAAGGATCATGACCAGAAGCATCGCCTATCCATTCCATCCACAGATGCTGCATGATCCACTGAGTTCCTCCAGTACTTCAAGGGTTTCAAGGGTTTCAAAGATCTTTTATTGTAACATGTACCAATTAAGGTACAGTGAAATGCAAATTATCATACAGCCATAAAAAAAAAAGCAAGAAGACATACAATTATATAAAAGTCAACATAAACATCCACCACAGCAAATTCCATATTCCTCACCGTGATGGAAGGCAAAAAAGTCCAATCTGCTTCTTCTTTAATCTCCTGCAGTCGGGGCAGTTGAGCCATCTGTCGGGGCGATCAAAGCTCCCACAGCCAGTGGTCGAAGCTCCCGTGTCGGGGCAATCGAGGCACCCACGTTGGGGCGGTCGAGGCTCCCGCGTTGGTGCGGTCAAAGCTCCTGCAGCATGGAGTCCCCGATATCGGTCCCTGACCAGGCAATGCGAGCTCTGTGATGTTAAGTCCGCAAGCACTCATGGTTGGAGCTCCGAGGTCAATCCCTGGCAAAGGGATCGCGGGCTCCGTGATGTTAAAATACATAGGCGACCGCAGTGAATCTCTCAGCTCTCAGTCTCCAGCAAAGGCCGCCAACTCCTAGATGTTAGGCCGCAGTATGGATGGAGATACGATATGAAAAAAAAAAATTTTAATTGCATCTCCGTTGAGGTAAGAGATTTGAAAAAGATTCCCCCAAATGTCCCCCTCCCCATCCCCCCCACATAAATCAAGCTAAAAAACACTAAAAACATACATTTAACACATTCTATTAAAACACAAAGAAGGAAGAGACAAATATTTCTGGCGCCAACTGGTTGGCGTTCAGCTCAAGATAGCAGACTCTAGTTCTTAAAATGGTTCCAACCAATTTTGCACATGTCGCATTTTTGTTTAATGTTTTAATATTTTGTTATTTGGTTTCAATATATTTTTGTTATTTAAAATGTTATTTGGTTTCAATATATTTTTGTTATTTAAAATGTAATGCTTTTTTAAAATGTATTTTTGCAAATAAAATCTGTTAAAATGATGATTACCATGAAATCAAGACATTACCTTGACTTTCCCTTGTGTCAAGGGGTCATGGCTGTTCCACGGGTGGGGACTCTGTATAGTGCCAACCATGGTCTCATTGCTATTCATATTTCATCATCTGATACAAGAATATAGAGCATCATTGGTAAATTTATATCAATACCAGACTAAGTGGGACCCGTTGGGTCCCATTGTTACACGGGAAGCCTGGTTCCCCAACGCAATATTCCACCACTCACCCATAGCCCCCAACTGCGCAGCCACAGCTGGCAGGTTCCCGTTGTGATGCCCCTGATCCTCACTGCTCCGCTCACCGCCCCCCACTCCGCTGTTGTTCACCTTTCCTCAGCTAAGAGCCACATATAGTTGTCCATGCTGAAATACCGGTTTCTCGAGGTATATCAACACTTTCTCCATTGTTTGTCCTTGTGCTTCATGGATCATCATAGCAAAGCTTGACTGAATGGTGGATTGGCTTCGCTGAAGGGAAATGTCTTTGCCTTCTGTCAAATTGAGCATTATCCTAGGAATGAGAACAATGTCAGCTTTGAAGGCTCCCATATTGATTCTTACATCAATCAGATTATGGTGTAGCTCTTCCACAATCATCCTTGTTCCATTGCATTGCTTTGGTGGTTCCAAGTTTCTCATTAACATAATCGGAGATCCTTTTTTCAACTCCAATTTGTGTGGTGGTAATCCAGAGATGTCAGGATTGTCAAATGAGGGATAGATAAAATCGATACAATCCTCCAGTATTTTTGATGATAGAACCATGTCTTCTGGCATTTTAATTTCATTGTCTTCATTCTTTAAAATCTCGTCTTCCCCAACTTTCAACAAAAATTGAGAATAGTCGCTTTCTCCCTCTCTCAATTGCATATTCAATTGCATCAGTCTGCAATTGAAACTTGGTGAAAAGTGTCCAGAAGTAGGATTTCTTGATGCAGGAATTTTCAACATCAACATCATTTCCCCTTTTCACTACAGGAAGGAGTTGTCAAAAATCACCACAACAAATGGTAAGAAAGCTGTCAAACGGCTTAGTGTTGGTGCATACATCTTGAAGAGTTCTGTCCACCGCTTCAAAGCTCTCCCTCTTAATCATTTGGCATTCACCCCAAACAATGTTTCACTTGCCTCATCAAACGTGCCGTGTGAGAGTTCTTCTCAATGTTGCAGAATGTATCCTCGATCACTTGAATGGGTATCTTGAATCGAGAATGTGCAGTTCTTCCACCAGGCATTAATTTAGCTGCTATCCCAGAGGATGCTACAGCAATAGCCACATCACCTTGACCTATAACTTTGGAGAGGATCAAATTGGTGATTAATGTTTTTTCCGTGCCTCCAGCTTCAGGCGGGGGCTATCGGGGGAGCGTCCTCGACCGAGGGAGGTGAATGGCTTCAGACGGAGGCTGTCGGGGGCCGGTGGGGGGGATCGCTCTGCAGCTGGGGCAGGGGACGGCTTCAGGTGGGGCCTATCAGGGGCCGGTGGGGGGGGGGGGGGGGCGGGGGAGCACTGCTCTGGCCTACTGCTGCCCTGGCCTACTGCTGCCTAGTCCTGCCATGGCCTGTTGCTGTTGCGGCCTACTGCTGCCACTGCCATGGCTTATTGCTGTCATGGCCTACCACTGCCATGGCCCTGATTTGTCTAAGAGAACGGTGAGAAAAGAAATAGCAAACAAGATGGTGCTGGTGCAGCCCAAGCACCCCTGCAACAAGCTGCTGCAGGGGAGCACACAGCAGGCCCTGCTGCAGGTGGGACCAAGAACCTCTTCAAGTTCCTTTAATGCTTTTAACGGGTCATGAGGGAGAAGTTTATTGTTATAAATTTCACTCGATTAGATCAACACTGGCATCTGCAGGATTTGGCAGACTCATGTTGTTTTGAAATGTATATGGCGACTGCGATAATTTTGCTACATTGAAAGGTCACAGTGCAACAGTGATGGAATTGCATTACAACACAGATGGCAGACTCTTTTTACATCATCACCAGACAAACTGTAGCAGTGTGGGACAGTGAAACGGGTGAAAGGATCAAGAGACTTAAAGGTCACACATCCTTTGTGAATTCATGTTATCCAGCCTGATGGGGACCTCAGTTGGTCTGTACAGGAAACGACGACAAAACAGTGAAGCTATGGGACATTCGGAAGAAGGTTGTAATCCATATTTTTCAAAACATGTACCAAGTACTGACAGCAACATTTAAACATAGAAACATAGAAAATAGGTGCAAGAGGAGGCCACTTGGCCCTTCAAGCCAGCACCACTATTCATTGTGAAATGACACAAGCCATCAGAATATCTCTGGTGGTATTGATGACAGCATAAATTTTTGGGACCCCCAACAAAACAAGTTAATTTGTACCATGTGTGGTCATACAGACTTGGTGACTGGTTTGACCCTGAGTGGGATAAAAGAGAACATCACCAACATCACTGACCACATCCAGGAAGCTGTAGAGAAGATTTGAAGGGTTGGAGAACAGTACCACGACTACTATCCCTCAGGAGGATGGGGGCCTTTCGGGATGTTTGGCGGCTAGTGGACAACAGTGGTGCACTGGGGACTGACCATCAGGACCATCTTGTTGGCAATTATATTACTGCGTTATATGTGCAGATTGGCATCATGACCGTGTGGACTTTACTACAGCCTGTTGGCTGGATGTAATGAGATAACGCCTGCGGGCCAGATGTGATGGTAACCAGAGTGTTCGAGGGGTAGAATGTTATACGAGAATTTTGCTCGAACAGTTTGTGACCCATAACGCTGCGGCCATAGTGCTAAATTTAAAGCCCATAGTGCTGCGGCCAGTAGTGCTATATCTAGAACCCATAGCGCTGCAGCCGACAGCACTTTATTTAAATTCCCATGCACTAAGCCGACATTGCTCTGTTTAACCCTTTGCATGCCAAACCGGCAGCGCTGTGTGTATTACCTTTACGCGCCAAGTATGTAGCACTGTGTGTATTGATTAGCGCACCGTCTATAGTGCTGTGTATTGCCTTACATGCCAGTCTGCAGCTGAGAGCGCTTTGTTCCCAAAGCGGGGTCGGTCTAGCTCGGATGCAGTCGCCTGCCATTGGTTATAGTTTGAATTTGGGGGCAGTGCTATTGGCAGGGACTAACCTGTGGTTATTTCTGGTACTGATTACTTGTATAAAGGCAGGCGCCAGTAAGCCAGAAGTTATTTCATATACGAGAGGGGTTCACCGACGGGCTGAGTCGTGATCAGTGCCACGGACAGAGGCACAGAGAGAGAGAGAGAGAGAGAGAGAGAGAGAGAGAGAGAGAGAGAGAGAGAGAGACAGAGAGAGAGAGAGAGAGAGAGAGAGGGAGATGTGTGCTGCTGTAAAAGGAGTCCCACGCGTACTGAGACAAGTATTGTTTTTGTTCTCTCTCTTGCCAATAAAGTTAATGTATGGGAGGGGTTCACCGACAGGCTGAGTCGTGATCCACCCCTCTATCGGTAGATCACCAGCTTCCTGACAGACAGGAAGCAGCATGTAAAGCTGGGAAAGCTCATCATGGAACCACAGACTCTCAGCATAGGAGCACTGCAAGACTGCATACTCTCCCCTCTCCTCTCTCTACACCAATGACTGCACCTCCACTGATTCCTATGTCAAACTTCTCAAATTTGGGGTCGACACAACCCTGATTGGACTGATCCAGGACGGGGACGGACAGGAAGTGACACAGCTGGTGGCCTGGTGCCATCGCAACAACCTGGAGCTCAATGCTATTAAGACAGTGGAATTGATTGTAGACTTTAGGAGAGTTCCCCCTCCGCTCACCCCACTCACCATCAACAACACCACAGTCACATCTGTGGAGTCTTTTAAGTTCCTGGGAACCATCATCTCCAAGGACCTTAAATCGGGGGCCACCATCGACTCCACAATCAAACATCACAACAGAGGATGTACTTCCTGCGGCAGCTGAGGAAGCACAATCTGCCACAGGCAATGATGGTCCACTTCTATATGGCCATTGTCCTCACCTTCTCCATCAGGGTCTGGTTTGGCTCAGCCACCAAGCACGACATCCAGTGGCTGCATCGAATCGTCCAATCAGCTGAGAAAGTTATTGGCTATAACCTTTCCTCCATTGATGAACTGCACACTGCAAGGGCCAGGAAGCGAGCGGGTAAGATCATCTTTGACCCCTCTCACCCTGGCCACAAACTCTTTGAATCACTTCCCTCTGGAAGGTGACTCCGGACTGTCAAAGCTGCCACAGCCAGACATAAAAACAGCTTTTTTCCACGAATAGTAGCTCTACTCAATAACCAAAAATCTGTAGCCTCCTTTTGCTCTGCTATTTTATTTAATTCACATGTTTAATTGATACTGTTTTATTATTAATGTTTAATGTTTTATGTGTCATTCTTAACTGTCACTGTATGTCATGTTGTCACTTGCGGGCAGAGCACCAAGGCTAATTCCTTGTATGTGAATACTTGGCCAATAAACCTTTAATTCATTAATTAATCAATCAATTAATTAATTCATTCATTCATCAGCGCCGCGGACAGAGGCAGAGAGAGAGAGAGTGAGAGAGAGAGAGAGAGAGAGAGAGAGAGGTGTGCTGCTTTAAAACTGGACTCCGCACATACCAAGACAAGTATTGTTTTTGTTCTCTCTTGTCAATAAAACTGATTTGCAACTAAACAGACGAGTGAGTCTTTTTCTGTTCTACTAGTTGGATCCTTGAACCTGTTCTCTTGTAACAACTCAATACTAATTTGGGCTGAATTAGGCAGTAATTTTGCGGAGGAAGGGGTGGGTCAGTTGGGTGGTGGACTTCATATTGTAAAAGTATATTTTATTTCTTGTTCATGTCATAAGCAGATAATTATGCCACTCAGCCCATCGAGTCTACTCTGCCATTCAAGCATGGCTGATCTATCGTTCCATTTCAACCCCATTTTCCTGCCTTCTCTCCATAACCTTACTAAGAATCTGCCAATCTCTGCCTTAAAAATACTCAATGACTTGGCCTTCACAAACCTTCTGCAACAAATGAATTCCACAGATTTACCACCCACTGACTAAGGAAATTCCTCCTTATCTCCACATCCACTCTGTCCAGGCCTTCCCGTATTTGGTAAGTTTCAATGAGGTGCCCCCTCATCCTTCTAAACTCCAGCGAGTATAGGCTCAGTGCTGTCAAGCACTCATCATATGTTAACCCAATCATCATTGGGATTATTCTCATAAACCTCCTCTGGACCCTTCAAGTTGCACATTTGTTATTCCATCATTGCCGTTAGGTTGAAATCTTGGAAATTTCTCTCCAACAGGATTGCAGGAATGCTTTCACCAGAAAGACAGCAGTAACTGCAGAAAGTGGATCATTACCACCTTCTGAAAAGCAATTGATTTTATTACTTGTCATTCGAACCTCAGAGAGGCTCGAACGAAACTCCATTTCTACAAGCCATACAAACAGAACAATCCATTAAAAAAAAACACACAACAATTCAATTCACACAAACATCCATCACAGTGAATCTCCTCCTCACTGTGATGGAAGGCAAAGTCTTCTCTCCCCCCCGCACCAATTCTCTCCCGAGGTCGAAGCCCCAGGTGGGTGGTGTTATGTCCCATGGCAATTGAGGCTGCGCCAGGCGATGTACGTTGGAGCCCCCAGCGGGCGCTGGAATGTCCCACTGGAATGACCCGCGGCCATTAAAGCCACGCCGGGCGATGTACGGCCCCGCTCCGGGTCGCTCCAACCCCGCGACACGGGCTGGAGAAGCTGTGTTGCGGGAGCTCCGGAGAGCGGTCTCCCACCCGGACCCGCAAGCTCCCGATATCCCGACAGTCCACCGGTCTGGAGCTGGAGCGAGCCACCACCGCTCCCCACGCTCCGAGGCCAGCCAGCCCCACGACGGTAAGTCCGCAGCTCCACCAGCTCAGCGACTGGAGCCCCCAGGTCATCCCGGTCGGAGGCCGCTCCAGGGTGTTAGGCCCCAACGACAACGGAGACATGACAGGGAAAAGGTCGGGTCTCCCGTGCAGGGAAGAGATTTAAAGTTTCACCCCCCCACCCCCCACCCCCCACCCCCCACATATACAACATTAGAGACAATACAAAAATAACACGAACAACTACATTTAACTAGACCAAAAAAAAAACACAGACAGGCTTAAGGGCCGCTGCAACGCGAGTCGCGCCCGCCCACCCGCCCACTGGGGGCTCCTCAACGGTTGGGCAATCAATTTTCACCTTTCCAATGATGCCGATAATGCAAAATTGAAGACACAAATTAATAAATTATCCATATAATCTTTGGCCATCTACAAACTACACAAATCCTTAAGGTGGCATCTATTTTTGTTTAGACTGTGAAAATTATTTCATTTTCCACCTTTTAAATACAATCCTTGCTACAATTCATTATCAATATATGCATTTCGTTGTCTCTGTACTGTACACTGACAATGACAATTAAAATTGAATCTGAATCTGAATCCGAATAATTTCCATTTACTAAATGTTTTAAAAATGGAGGAAAAAAACACGGCACTTTCCAAAGACATAATATGGAGAAAAAAAATAGACTAAAGTTGTTTTATCACTGGCTGACGAAAAACGTATTAAAAGAGATATATTTTAGGGAGGCAGTGTGGATGTTTATCCCTTAAGATCAGGCAGCAGCAAACACTAGTAACAGTTAGCAGAGACAAAGATGGCATCGTTCACCATTGGCAAGTGATAATGAAACACTGAGGCAAAAAATCTGGAATTGTTTATAAATAATTCCATGCAGTTGCAAAGTCACAATAAAATAGAAAATTTAATTTATCAGGTGTCCACTTAGCCAATTCTCTGCGCACGAAAACAAGATTCCAACCTCCTTGACAAAAAGATCTGATTCCTTCTACAAAATAAACAGAAGCCTCGATTTGTGTCCTTGCATCATATCAGATAAAATATTTACTGTTTGAATACTGTTAATTGGCAAATGCATATGCAAGATTTTGAACAGCAAGCCTAGAAAGTCTAAAATAATGAATTTTCAGTAATCTCAAAGTACACATCCTGCTGCAGATTGTTAGGATGTGTTTGCAACAATAAACATCCTAAAATAAAGCTTCCAGTCTTGGCTGCCTCTCAGAGGGAGGTGACAATTGATCTCATAAAGGATGGGAAATTAGTAAGTGAATGATCCTGGATGACTTACAGATATCCTGTTGCAAAGACATTGGCAGAGAACTGAACCAAAAATCACTTGCTGGGGCTATGAGTGGCACATGGCAAAGGGAAAAAATAATCAGCTGAAGGCAGATAAATATTCAATGACTTTTAATGCCTGACATTCTTTAAAATATAGCTTCGGTTTTCAGTATTTGTGATCAACGTCCCACTTATTCACAGCAGTGTGCAGATCTCTGCACGTTCAATAACATCCTGTGTGACATGGGATCCAAACACCTGCTATACACATTAATCTTTCATAGTGAGTGCCAGTGTGCCAGCAGCATGCATCTGGCTTACTGAAATAATCAGTCCTCCCTAGAAGCAAGTTAGTGCCAGGGCTCCAGCACTCCAGCTTTGTTTACATGGAACAAAGTTGATTCACTCCTTGTGGCATGACTTACCTTCTCTTCAGGAATAGTTTTTGCTTCATTTACTTTGCCACAGAGAACTAAACTCCACTGGAGTCCTCCTTCCTGAGTTTATGGCAGCACAGCATGGCAGCGGTAGAGTTGCTGCCTTACAACGCCAGGGACCTGGGTTCAATCCTGACTGCAGGTGCTTGTCTGATGGAGTTTGAACGTTCTCCCCGCGACCCGCATGGGTTTTCTCCAGCGTCTCCGGTTTCCTCACACATTTCAAAGGTCTGTAGGGTAATTGGCTTGGTAAAATTGTAAATTGTCCTAGTGCTAGTGCTAGTGTACGGGGACTGCTGGTCAATGACGTATAGGTCTGTAGGTTAATTGGGTTGGTAAAATTGTAAATTGTCCTAGTGCTAGTGTACGGGGATCGCAGGTCGACGCGGACTCGGTGGGCCGAAGGGCCTGTTTCCATGCTGATCTCTAAACCAAACTTCAGGTTAAATATTTTGAATGCAGCCTGGTCATATCCAATGCCCTATTTTGTCAGAGAGACAAGTGCATGTCCTCAAGGAAGCACCATTGATTCAGGCACTAAGCAAGTTGGAGGGTGCAAATATGTCCACGACACCCAGGCCATGACAGATGCTGACAGTGGCTGGACTGACCACAGCCTAATTCAGTTTGTTAAGTTGGGCCGAAGGGCCTGTTTCCACATTGTATCACTCTATGATTCAATGACTCTAAGATAGTGTTATGAAGACAATTGCATCAATGGCGGTGATGCCACTTTCAGGGAACTATTACTTCAACTTCTAGATCCATCTGCTCTACAACAACCCCCAGGCCCTGTCCTCTCAATATGTTGCAATAACTACCTTATTTTTCTCACAGAATTTTCAAAAATAATGGTCTTTTCAACAGCAATAAGTTTATATTCATTACTGCAAGCTAAAACTTCCAAAGGCCGTTGCTACATTATTTAATAGATTAATTGTACAAGCCTCAATAGAAGCAATTGCTTGTCAATTTCAGTGACCACTCGTGGTTAAAGTAGCAACTATGTTCTTACGAGACAATGGAGTCTGTTCACTGTGGGGAGGTTACATGTAAAGAGGTTTTCATACTAACACTTGGTTTTCTTCCCCAAGATAGTTTTTTTTTGCTTGCCAGATCCTAAAGTAACTTTTAAGTGGTCTCCAGTTCCTGATCAAAATTACATTATAAATAATTCAATCCTTGAAATGTAAATAGTGTTTCATAAAGGGCCTGTCCCACTTAGGCGATTTTTCAGCGGACTGCCGGTGACTGTCATGTTCCCGGCAGCCGCCTGAAAAACCGGGAACTGGAACGGCGATTGTCAGAGTGGAACACACACATAAACACATCGCAAAGGCGGGGGCCAGCAAAAGCGGGTGGAGGGCTGTCTGAAATTCACACGGTGCAAAGCCAAGGTGATTCAGACACACACCGCGATGAACAAGAAGGTTAAGACAGCTAGCACAGTGTATGGAAGGTCCTTTAAAAAGGGGGGGGGGGTGAGGGGAGAAGGGGGAAGAAGGTGGGAGAAGGGGGGAGAAGGTGGGAGAAGGTGGGAGAAGGGGGGAGAAGGGGGGAGAAGGGGGGAGAAGGGGTGGAAACACTTTTAAGAAGCCAGCCAACTTTTAAGAAGCCAGAGATACACAGCTATGAGGTTTGGCGGGCATTTAACATTACTGGTCGGTTATCCTTGGTTCTGAAAACTTGCGCTTATGTTTTTTTCCCCAATGAGCCAATGAAAATGACCGGTCGGCAAAGGTGATTAACTAAAACTACCTACGACTACCCATAACTACATGGCGACCTCACTATAACTGCACCTATGACTACAGGATTATCGATTTTCTCCATGGCGACCAATTTTTGGTTGCAGAAAAATTTTCAACACTGTAATTAGTTTAGTCACACAGGTTGAAGCATAAGCATCTTTATTGTCTAGTTCATCATCACATATGCAGTACATCACACGTTCAGTCTACTGCAGTTACTGCCAGGCAGCAGGCGAGTTTTTACATTATAAATCATATAATTAGGCGGAGTTATAATTACTAAGCATTCTGTTTGGTTAACATGCAATAGCCAATCTACATCTCTACTTGTATAAATGAAAAAGCAACTAAGGTGTTTCAAACTATAACAAGTAAATAATAATGGGGTTAAACATAATCGCCATATCTAAAAGGTGGCTTGCTAACCCGCCCAGTTCTCGTACGGTATGGGGCTGCCTAATCAACCTTTTCCTCGGAAAAGGTTGGAAGCTGGAGTAGGTAGATCCATGAGTGTGTGTGGAGGGTCCACAGGGGAACCTGGTGTGGATCGTTGCGGGGATCCTGCGGTGCCGGTTACAACAGGGGACGCAGGGACAGACCGACGCAGGGAGTGGGTGTACCCAGTAGCGGTAGGTGCTGGAACGGCTGAATATGGCGTTGGTTTAAACTTGAGTGGCGGGGCATCAGGGCCTTGGGATACCGGACGCCGTTCCTTCACAGGAAGGAGATGTTGATGGTTGCATCTATAGAGGACAACATCGACTTCAACCAGGTAGGAACGAGGTTCCTTAGAGGGGCCGTGAATTTGTCCAAGTTTGGTATGTCCATTATCTGTTTGCAGTCGTACCACTTGCCCTTGTATCAGTGGTTTAAGTAGTTTGCTGGTCTTGTCATTGCAGCGTTTCTGCGTGTCTCGATTAAACTGTATTTTTAACGCATTTGTATTATGGCAGAGGTGCAGACTTTTGGTCGTAGCTGTCGTTGGGAGACAGGCAGTGGAGGGCGTGTCCAATGGGACATCAGCCGCTGGGCTGGAGAGCCTAGAATGCTATCTCTTGCAATGTTTTGCAGGTTCAACAGATCCAGGTAGACGTCAGATTTAGCTAGATAGGAACGCTCCATGAGTTTTGCGCTCCGAACAGCACGCTCGGCAAGTCCATTGGACTGTGGATATTCTGGGCTGCTGGTGACGTGTGGGAAGTTCCACCATTTTACAAAGTTTTTAAACTTTTGACTGGTGAATTGAGTTCCGTTGTCAGTCTACATGCGAACTGGTACCCCATGCACAGAAAAGTGTATTTTCAGCTTTTGGATCACTATTTCTGAAGTGATCGTTGGCAGAAAGTCAATTTCAAGGTAGTGTTTCCCGTGCCATTTAAAGATATCGGCAGCCACTAATGACCATGGTAGAGAAGGGGCTGGCTCGGATAGGAGGGGCTGTTTCTGCTGATGGGGTGATTGACTATTGCAGATCGCGCACAATTCTGCTTTCTCACATATGTACTTGGCCAGTAGATAATTTATTTTGCTCGTTTTAGTGTCGCTTCCGTGCCAGGGTGACCTCCGTGGATTTCCACATAGAACTCGTTTCCTGAGGTTAGGGGAATGACCGCCTTGTGACCGTCCTGTAACACCAGTTCGTCACGGACCAGGAAGTAGGGTCGTATTTCAAACGGGTTGCTTGACTGCTTGTTTGGCCACCCGCCTCCTATGACGGAGGTTTTGTCTGCAGCTGTGTGTTCGGCAAGGCAGCATAGGCGATCAGTGGCATGAACGAGACCTTGAGTACAGAGAATTTGTCCTGTTCAAACGTGTGTCGTTCGCTGGTAGTGCACGGAGCTCTAGATAGCGTGTCTGCAATGTGCGTGTCTTTACATTTTTTGTAAACAATGTGGAAGTCAAACTGTTGTAACTGCATCATCATTCGCTGGAGTCGAGCTGGGGCAGCATGGATAGGCTTGCTCAGGATGGTAATTAGTGGCTGATGGTCGGTTTTGACTGTGAATGTTTTGCCAAAGATAAAGTCTTTACATTTTGAACAGGCAAAAACCATGACAAGCAGTTCCTTCTCTAGCTGAGCATATCGTTGTTCAGTTTCAGTCAGGGTGCGTGATACATATGAAATGGGCATCACGTCGCCGTCGAAAGATGTTTGTAGGCATGCTGTGCCTAGCCCATACTGGGATGCATCGCAGGTGATAGTGACTGGCAGATTGAGATTGAAGTGTGCCAGTGTAGGCGCGCTAGCTAGCTGTAATTTTAAAGTCTCGAAAGTTGTTTGGTGCTCTGGGCACCAAGACCATGCATTGTCCTTGTGGGTCAGTTGTCGTAAGGGAGCAGAAAGTTCACTGAGGTTGGGAATATACTTGCCCAAGTAATTGACCATACCGAGAAATCATTGTAAGCTGGTGACGTCGGTTGGGACCGGCAGCTCGTTAATGCTGCACTCTTTAGTGGATCAGGTTTAATCTGTTGCTGGTGAATACGTGACCGACGTATGTGACTTCGGAGACTCTGAACTTGCATTTCAGAGGGTTGAGTTTCAGATTAATGTCTCTGGCACGGTTCAATATCTTTTTCAAGTTGGCATCATGCTCGGTCACATCGCGACCGTATACTAGGATGTCATAAACAATGATGGCACATGGATATTCTGCTTTGCTAGCAGAGTTGATACCAAAGGGCATTCTTAAAAACCTGTAGTGGCCGAATGGTGTGGCAAATGTTGTTAGGGCAGATGATGCTTGGTCCAACGGGATTTGCCAGAAAAAGCTTTTGGCATCGAGGACTGAGAATACAGTTGCATTACCAATCTGTGCCACTACATCCTCAGTGGTTCTCATCGGATAGATTTGGCGTTTAGTTGCTGTATTCAAATCTTTACTGTTGATGCAGATGCGTAATTCTTTCTTATCTTTTTTTGTGGTGACGAACATAGTTGAGACCCAGTCCGAGGGTTCACTGACCTCGGCAATGACTCCAATGGAGACCACATGCTTGAGTTTGGTGTGTATATTCTCCTGCATCCCATGAGAGATGCGGTGATGTGCATGAACTATTGGGGTGACTGTATGATCTACAGTGATGTATATTGTAGGCAGCTTGCCAAGTTTGTCATCTAATAAGGTTTTATAGTTGGATAGCATCTGTTGTGTTGGTTCCTCTGTCCTCTATTTGTGAACAGCATGCCCGAAATAAACCAGACCCAGGTCGTGGCATACATTGATGTTTCTGAGTTCGGTTGGACAATGTAGAAGATTAGGTTTTTGTCTGCTCATTGACAGTGCACCTTAAATCGGCTTTACCCAGTGGGTGAAGAACTCCCCCCCCCCTCACCCCCACCCCACCCACCACCCCCCCCCCCTCCTCACCCCCACCCCACCCATCAGTTTGCCTGGGGAGCGCAGGTTTAGGGAGAGTACAGTAGAGTCAGTGTCTGTGTTATTGGAATCATTGCCGTGGGAAACATCATCTTGTTCTTGGGAATCAGAATCAGACGGCTCTTGTTGAATCAGGTGCAGATTTGTCCTTGAAGCAGTGCTCCCACGAGCCCAACAACAATTAGCCTAGTGGTTGAGTATCTTGCCCTTAAGACACACTTTCCCATGGGCAACACAGTATTTGTGCCTCCTAGAGTGGAAATAGTTGTAGTTGGGGCATCTCATGGCGGGCATATTTGGATCTTTGCGCGACACATTTAAAATTTTCTGCTGAGAATAGTTAGCTAGGTTTACATGATGTTGCTGTTGCGGACTTGTGCTGTCAAACTCAGCTAGTGGGGCTACAGTTTCTGCAATTCGACATGCATGAATGGCTTGCTCTAAAGTTAGTTCAGCGCTCCGCAGCAATCCAGCTCTTAGCTTGCGGTCGCTCATTCCTCCCACTATTTTATCTCGTACAAGCTCATTTGTCAACTCACCAAAGCGGCACCATGAGCCAGTGTCTTAGGTCACTGATAAATCGTTCCACAGGCTCGTCAGCCTGTTGCTGTTGGGCAAAAAATCTTGTTCTCTCAAGTATGCAATTCAATGGCAGGTCACACAGTTCTCTAAACTTTCGCAGCAGGACCACTGGGTTGTCGATAGTCTCGGCTGGCACCACTACCATACCGTTCGCGTCGAGGTGTGCTGGTGCGAATTCAAAGGAGTCAGCTTCGGGACACGCTAGATTGAACAGTAGCGATACCTTTAGGTCATTGGGGACGTTTCGGTGAACGATGCGGATATAATGAGAATAGTCTCACTCAAACATTCGCCAGCGTTCGGCTATATCAGAATCAAACACGAGCGGGCATGCCTTTCGACAAGAGTCAGCCATGTCATCAAAATCACTCACAAATAAAAACTGATAAACAAAATAAATTCCGGTAAACAGACGCGGGCTGGACCCAATTATCTGACACCATGTAAATACCTTATTCTCACACAGGTTGAAGCATAAGCATCTTTATTGTCTAGTTCATCATCACATATGCAGTACATCACACGTTCAGTCTACTGCAGCTACCGCCAGGCAGCAGGTGAGTTCTTACACTATAAATCATATAATTAGGCGGAGTTATAATTACTAAGCATTCTGATTGGCTAACATGCAATAGCCAATCTACAAATACGTTGAAAAATTTGCGGCGACCATACTGAGGCTGCGACTAGTTCCCAAAATGCGGGAACTCCTCGCGACCATGAAGGAGACTCACCAGAGACCACCAGCGAACATGTGGTGACCAGGTGGTGAGCGCATTGTCTCCTGCACGCGCCTAAAAAGTCGCCTAAGTGGGACAGGGCCTTAACTCATCAGGCATTATATCCAATTTATGTTATAAAAATATACATTATAACAGAACCACCTTTGTTACCAGTTAGATAAATAGATGTTCAAAATGAATGCCATTTCAATATGGAAATTAATTGATATACCTGGGATTAAATTAATGAAAAAAAAGTGAATTCTGCAAAATTGTATCATTGCAATTACTCCTGTTGTTCATTTATTTATCCATGTGAAACTGAAGTATTATTACAGTACCCTTATTGAACCGGAAAGGTTGAGTAATTCAGCATTAATGTTCACTGCACAATTTAGACTTTTAATAAATTCCTCTGAATAATAAATGTTTTTGAATATCTGGTGGCCTTGCAGTTTCGTTGTGATTAGCCTTTGAGCTACTGACCTCTGGGTCTCAGAATATTTATTTGTGTCTCACAAGCTATGTTTGGAAGCCTTTCCATGGCAGTGGCAGCATTTGAATAATATGGTGTTAAGGTGAGGTCCGTCGGTCCGTGCATTACGATTTTTCCCCAGCTCACTCACTGTTATCCTGTGCTGCGACTTCACCAAGTTTCGTTTTGATAGGTGGTATAATGTAAAATTAGTGGGTTTAAAAATCGTAAAAACCGCGCATGCGCAGATAGATCTCCTCTCCTGCCAGTCAGCGTCGCGTGGATTGGTCTTTTCTCCTGTCACTCCCCGGGACGGTCTGCCCCTTCCTGCACCATCGCGTCTTCACTGGAGCCGAGGATGGCCAGCAGAGGTCTCCAATCGGACACAATTTTTGGAGGAACCGAAAGCAGCCCAGCCCGGCCCTGCCCGAGTCGGAGATGTCACTGATGTCGCCAAACGGAAAGCGGAGACTCTGATCCCGGAAGAGGAGAATGACTAGTGACACGCACCCGCTGTAAGTCCCCATCGCACCACCAGCTCCAGCCTCTTCCACTCTGGTCCCCCTCGCTGGCTCCTGCCCCCCTCCCCCGTGATATCCCCCTCTCCCCCCTGGCTCTTCCCCGTCTTTTCTCCGAGCTCTCTCCCCCCACAACCCCCCCGGCCACATACCCCCTCCCCCTACAAATGCCCCCCACCCACACACCGCCCTCCCCCCCACAACTCGCCCACACACACCCCTCCCCCACAACCCCCGCCCCACCCACACTCCAAAGAATAGAATCCTAGCCTGTTCAAAATCTTCTTATAGCTCACGCCCTCGAGTCCTGGCAACATCCTCGTAAATCTTCTCTGCACCCTTTCCAGCTTGACACCATCTTTCCTATGACATGATGCCCAGAACTGAACACAATACACTAAATGCAGCCTCATCAACATATTATAGAGCTGCAACATGAACCCCCCCCAACTTCAGAAAAAGATTGTATCTGATGCTGAGTTCATTCCAAATGTTTTGTTTTTAACAAAATAAGTCAAGGAAATAAGTGATTGTTCTTGAGTCATAATCTCTGATGCAATATTTTTCCCTTCAACGCTGGTTGAAACAAAAACAAAAGAAATTTGAGGTCAATGCTCATACCATTTGAGTTGTAAGTTACCCTTCAAATATGAGGTGCTGTGAAGTTTACATGACGCCAAGCTATACTAATCTCATCTGCCTGCATTTGATACATACCCCTCCATCCCTGCATATCCATGTGATTCCTTGCGTATTTATTGAGTTAATCTTCTACAATCTCCTCAAGCTCCACTGTCAGGGCTGTTTTAATGGATCCATAGTTTCAACTTGTTCTTTAATGTGTTTGTTCCTATTTTGATTCCAGTCTTTTTACCCCTTGTCTAGTCTCATTCCATGCACATCAACGACACTTCAGATGCTCTCTGCAACTTGGACTGTTTCCAGTTCCCAGTTCCCAAATGGTTTATCTTCACCAAGGATGAACCCCACCAGTGCGCGTCAATCTTCAAAGCAGCGGTATGAAATCACAAATAACAATTATCGAAGTGACATAGTAAGATGAGCAACTTGAGAACTACCAGATGACCTTTATGAGAGAGGGTTGGGTGTGGAGAGCACGTAATCACCAACGTAACTCCTCATAAAATAAAGATCAAACTTCAAACTGGTAAGTTCTCGTTTAATCTTACTATTTTACTTCGGAGTCACGTGAGTGATTCTGTGAAGGGTTCGAAACTTTATGATTTCATGCCACAGATTCAAATCCCGGCTTCTCACTACATTGATTGACTCGGATGAGAAAAAATGCATTAGTGTTGACATTGCACTTAAATGCAGTAACAATTTTTATTTGAAATAACAAAAAAACAACAGTACCCCTCTAACCCAGGGAGAACTTTAAGCAGAACTTAATATATTGTTGGCAAACAGCCCCAGATCCGTGAGATATGCTGAAAACACTATCTTGAACCCTGTCACACCTGGCCTGCTTTGTTTGAGGAGGAGATAAATGTAGAACGTAACATTGTCTGCAGCTACTTCCAATCTATCTAGCTGTAGTTTTTGTAATGTCTGTACTCACTGTGCTGATACCAATGCCATGAGCAATACCAATGCCACATTCATGGTGATTTTGGCCAAAGGCAGAGATGTGACAGGGACCCACTGACGAAGTAGCCTGAGGACCACGCTTACATAGAAAATCATAGAACCATAGAAAATAGGTGCAGGAGTAGGCGGTGCAGGCTCAATTCAGCCCTTTGAGCCTGCACCGCCATTCAATATGATCATGGCTGATCATCCAACTCAATATTCTTACATCCCAGATTGCCATATATCTAGGTTTAGGGGGTCTGGAGTTAAAAATTACTTTCATTAATCGAACAACGAGAGGGTGAGACCCAATAGGATGTGTGTCTGACCTCGTCAATAAATACGATGATAAAGCACTTCTGGCTGAATTGATTGCACTATAACTCAGCCCTTCATCATAGTAAAGTGTTGACAGGAACTCTAGAACATGCAAAATATCTGCTGTACAATAGTCAATATTATTTTGTACACAGAATACTTCCCATTTTTTTTACATAAGAAATATACCGCTTTTGAGTACTCGTTCTCCAAGCTGCAATGAGCATGTCCACAGTTCGACCAGACAATCCGCGCCCCAGATATGGCCTTCTTAAAATCTGCAAATTAACAAATCAATACGGTCATATAACGAGTGGCATTCGCCAGTTACCGGATGCACCAATAAATCCCTTCATTTGGGAACAGCCATCAGGAGTTGTGTCATCAACTGCAATATCAAAGGGTACCACAGCTGAGAAGGCCAGTCGGGTGTCACCAGCACCCCTGAAGCGGCATCCTGCTTGATTTTAATCAGACATCGATTTATGAAACAGAATGGTGGAAATGCATATAAAAACATGCCACCCCAATGCAGCGAGAAAGCGTAAATCACTACTCCCACAGGATCTGGTTCCCTTGACACATATTTAGGTAGCTGGTGGTTTAGTCTGGATGCGAACAAGCCGACATCTGCCCTATATTTGACAATTATATCATTGAATACGTCCCGAATCAACATCCACTGTGTTGTCATGGAATTTCCATGACCTGGTGTCTGCTACTATATCGAATCTACCTGGTAGATAAATAGCTGAAAGCCAATAGTCAATACACCAGGTCCAGATTTGGTTAGCCAGTTTGTCACAAGATAGCGACTTGATACCACCCATGTGATTGACATATGCCACTGCCATAGTGTTGTCAATTTGAAGCTGAACATGCAGACTACTTGTGTTAGAACAATAAAAGCCTTGAGCCCATAAAAAGCCCCCCAAAAGCTCGAAGTAATTAATTCCCCATGTCTGCAGAAGCAATGCTTCTTCCATACTCCATCTGTCTCCACAGCTTGAGCTCGTATCAGTGGCACCCCACCCGAGTGCACTGACATCAGTCTGTAAGACCATGGAAGGTTGTTCAAGCACCACTGTGCTGAAACTACTGGAGACATGTTGAATCCACCACTGCAGATCAGTAACAGCCTCTGCTGATAAGAGAATGGGCCTACTATAATGGCCCGAATGTATCTTGAGTGCCTGTTCCTTTGTCCTCTGTACGTGCTGGTAGTGCACAGGCCCATACTGAACTGCTGGAAACATTGTAACTAATTGTCCGAGTAGACTGACCACCTGTCTAATTGAAGCTCTTTTATAAGTTTAATGCCACCATCAATTAGCTCCACCCTCTTTTCCCTGGGCAGAGTCACTACCATCAATTGTGAAACTCAATAGTCAATTGTTGTAAGTGGTGCCAATTTAGACTTTCCTAAATGAATGACAAACCCTAATTTTTCAAGTGTGAATTTAACAACTGCCACAGATGCTTCAGCTAATTCACTTGTTTGTCCTATAATTAAGATATCATCCAGATAAGCCATAATCACATGGCCCTGAGCTCTAAGTAGCCTCAGTACTGGTTTTAACAATTTAGTGAATATTCTAGGAGCTGAAGTTAAACCATCAGGCAGTGCCTTGAATTGCCATAATTGATTCATCCAAGTACATTTTAAATACTTTCTATGCTCCAAATTAACAGGCACTGAGTAATACGCATCTTCCAGATCTATGGTTGCCATATAACAACCTCTGGAAATCAGTTGTGTTAAAGAAGGAACTGCAGATGCTGGAGAATCGAGGGATACACAAAAAGCTGGAGAAACTCAGCGGGTGCAGCAGCATCTAAGGGGCGAAGGAGATAGGCGACGTTTCGGGTCGGGACCCTTCTTCAGACCGACCCGAAACGTCGCCTATCTCCTTCGCCCCTTAGATGCTGCTGCACCCGCTGAGTTTCTCCAGCTTTTTGTGTAACCCTCTGGAAATCAGTTGTTTGGCGGGAACAAACGTTTCCATTTTGAAGTGTCTATACTGTACAAACGGATTTAGATTGGTTAGATCCAAAATAATACTACATCCTCCATCCTTTTCAGGATGGGGAAAAATATTTGACACAAATTGATGAACTTGATGAACCATCCTCTCAATTACCCCTATGTTACACACATTTTCAAGTTCAGCCTGAATCTCCATTACTTCTGTTTGTGAAAAATTGAGTGTTCTGCTAGGAACATGCTGGAGAGGCAAATCCCCTTTTGGATCAAACTCAATCCGAAACCCTTGAATAACACTCATAATAAATGGATCTGAGATAAATTGCTTCCATTCTTCATAGAATAGATGTTATCTACCTCCAATTTTTGCCTGTTATACTTAATATGTTCCCATGAGAACCAGGCCCACCTACCTCCTTGGTGACTGGTGTGACCTGCTGACCCCAGTTCCTGGCAGGAAACCCCATGGTTGCTCATGATCCCACCGTAGGGCGCCAACCGCGCCCCTGCGTCAACAGCCGGCTTGTTCCTGGTATAAACCCAGAAGCTGCAGTGTTCCTGTAAGGATTTCTCCTTTTTACAGGCTTGCCGGTCGTCGTCGTTTTGATCAGGCCTACCATTTTTGCCTCCTCATTCATCTCCTTGACCCGTTTTGCGAGGTCTTCGCCAAAAGGTAGGTTGGGTGGCTGGACATTGGTGGGTTTGCAGAGTGCGACGAACCTTGGGTTGATGGTGGGCCTAATATCCCTTTTTCTGAGACAGTTAATTTCGAAATGGGCGCTGCACAGCAACCCTAGTGCCTCTTGGTGTGTTCTTGACACATGCCCTCCATCCATCGTTCTTGCGAACGCCGTGATTCCCGAGCCCAATAACTTTAGAATCCTCTGTATTTTTATTTCTTGGGTATGCATGCCCACTCCCGTCTGACCCCATATAATTTGGTTTACTGTTGGAACTTTTAATAAACCGCAGTTCCTGGGAGTCTCATGCTTCTTAGCAGTTTCATCCATGGTAAACTCCTGGAGCTGATGAGATACCATGTAGTTGATTGTGGAGGACAGCTCTTCTCCCAGCGGCTCTCCTGACTCTGATGGGACAGCAAATGGTGCTGCCGTTCTTCCCCTGGCTCAACCTCACCATCAGAGTCGTAGTCTGAACTAAGTTGACCCATTGCACGTGCCTCATCATCTATGAGGGTGCTATCAAGCAGCCCTGTTGCTGCTGGCGCTTCTTGTTCTGGGTGGCGCTGACACTCCTCCTGCTGGAATGTGCCCTGCTGGAGCACTGTATGTAACAGTTGCTCCATTTGGGATAGGCGTTCAAACACACTATCCAACCCCGGTGGGGAATCATCCCCCGACTCTGTGGGCCTAGGAGACTTTTGAGTTGCCTTGCGCCCGGCTGGTGCTGGTTCTGTGCTGTGTAGCACCAAGTCTGCAGTCGCTGTGCTTTTTGCTGGCGACTGTATAGGGGCATGCGGCAGCCGTTCACAGCCCTTACTCCCGTGGCTCACCGCTTCCCCTTTTGTCCATGGTGCTTACGACAAGTAGAAAAACGGCACCACAGCAACTGACTTTTTACTCCAGCTAATTTTTTTGGCACTAACCTGGAGTCTAAATACTTACCGCTGGAGGAGCTCTGTTCCTCACAGCCTCCGTGTGCCAATGCGGCTGAAGTACTGATAGGGTTCTTCACGGAATCACTCACGTGACGCTGGAGTAAAATCTACTCATCACACACCAGTACAGTCTGAAGTCTATTGATTTCTTCTTTAAATGGACCACAACCAGCACACTCATTCACCTGGCAGAACTTATACCATTGAACATTACATTTCATTTTCCATTTAAGTTCCAGTCAACAACCCAAGCTGTGTCTGTCCCTTTGTTATATCTTTAGTCAGAGGGTGGTGAATCTGTGAATATCTTTGCCACAGAAGGCTGTAGTGGCCAAGTCAGTGAATATTTTGCAAGGCAGTGATAGATAGATTTTTGATTAGTACAAGTGTCAAGTTATTGGGAGAAGGCAGGAGAATGGGGTAAGGAGGGTGAGATAGATCAGCCATGATTGAATGGCGGAGTAGACTTGATGGGCTGAATGGCCTAATTCTACTCCTATCACTTATGACCTTGGATGTGGAACAGGCCTTACTGTTCAATGTTCAGGTCCCCTTCATCAACCTTTTAATCTGGTATATGATGTCTATGTTTATGTTACTTCTTGCACCCATTCAGAACTTAAAGCAATTATAGTGTAGAACATAAAGTGCTGGAGTAACTCAGCAGGTCTGGCTGCATTCCTGGAAAATGTGACCAGGCGAACATTTTGGGTTGGGACATTTCTTCAGACTGATTGCAGTGGGGGAGAGAAAGCTGGAACAGAGGTCAGGCCAACTGATAGGCTCATCCACCACCTTAGTCACCACTGCAAAGAATTTGGTCACATTTGTGAGATAAGCTATCCTGTGCACAAAACCATGTTGACTATCCTTAATCAGTCTTTTACTTAGATCCTGTATCTTAGAATCTCCAATAACTTACCACTGTTGTTAGGTTCACCAGACTGTGGTTCCTATATTTCTCCTTGTTTCCTGTCATAAATACAAGCACTGCATTAGCCAGCCTCCAATCCTCCAGCATCTCACCTGTGACTATTACAAATACAAATATCTTTGACAGAGGCCCTGGATTTTTTGCTCTAACTCCCCACAATGCCCTAGGATGCTCTTAAGCAGGTCCTGGTTATTTATCCACCTCACCGCATTTTAGAGCTTCCAGCTCTTCTGCAATGTGGAGTCTATTCAAAATATCATTAATAACTTCCCCAAGTTCCCTGAGCATTCATGCTGTTTTTCATGGTAAATACAGGTGAGAAATATTCACTACCACATTGCCCACGTATATGTGGTTCCACATATAGACAATCTTGTTAATCTTTAAGGAGCCCTTAACTCTCCCCATGCTACCATTTTGACCTTAATCTACTTGTAGAATCTCTTTGGATTTTCCTTTTACTTATACCTGCCAAAGCTTTCTCATGTTCCGTTCTTGTCCTCCTGATCTCCCTCATTGCTTAAGGGATTCCGTTGATTCTAGCTACATAGTCATGGTATATGCCTTCTTCTTTTTCTTGACCAGAGCCTCAATATCTCTTGCCATTCAGGTCCCCTACTCCTGCCAGCCTTGACCTTCACACTAACATGAACATGCTGGCCCTCAGCTCTCCATTGTTCAAATATTGCAGACTTCCAAAACTCTAGTTTTACTCTAATGGGTTAATCCATCATTGTTTTTGCAAGTGGCACAGCTTGATGCAGGGGAAAGTGAAGAGGCAGCAACTGAAGCAGCTGTAGAAAATCAATTACAACTGAGAGTTGGAGTCACCAGACCAGTGAGCAAATACGAGACTCAGCAATGGGAACTAGGTGAACAGTTCAAAAGTTACTTAATTTGTCATGGAAATCATGTCAGAAATATATATGCTGATCGGATGATCATAACAGGATATTTAGCTGAAGAAATTGATGTAATTCATGACAATGAACCCATTCCAGATGCTGAAACAAAATTAACTACTCTTCAATAGTCACAGAATAACAGTGAGTCAAATCATTTCTTTAGTTCCAGGAACAAATATACTAACAGAAGCAAGTAAAAAAAATGACTGAAGAAGCCAGCCAAAGGTATGAATCTGCAATGTCTGTGTATGCAACTGAAAAGTGTTGAAACACTTGTTTTCAAAGAACGGTAGCTGAGTGATTTATTTGTATTTGGTTATGTAAATATAATGAGGTGAGAGGATTTAATGATATCATCACACACACTCACATAATATCAGCATCATGGTTAGGGGGTTCTTTGCCCTTGAGTTAAAATAAACACTCGACTGAAGGTCAAAAATACTTCTGATGCTGGAAATCTAAAAAAAACAAATTGAAAATGCTGGAAATACTCAGCAGGTCAGACAGTGGGAGGAGAAAGAGAGTTAAGGGCCTGTCCTACAAGCATGCAACTCCATGCGATGAGCGTGACCTAACGTGGTCGCTTGAGCCGTCCGGCATCGCGGGGCCGGTCCCACTTCGATCGCCGGAGCCGTGCGGAGTTCGTCCCGTCATCGCGCGGGGCTCCGAAAAACTGACTATGTTCAAAAATTCCGCGCGGCAACGGCTTGTCGGCTCGCAGTCACCTCGACGCATTATACACCGCCTCGACGTCATGCCTCCGTGAACCTATCTGTAGGTGCCTCCATGACCCTCTATGTGTGTGGCTCCGTGGTCCTCTGTGTGTGCGCCTCTGTGCCCCTCTCTGTGTGCCCCTCTCTGTCCTGGCGAACTTACCTTAAGACTTCGCTCCAAGTTCGCCTCACTTTGCGCCGCGTTGCGCCACTCACCCGACCTCCGCGCGGCCCTCGCTGCCAGTTTGGTCGCGCTTGCCACATGCAGGCGCATGCTGGTGGGAACGGCCCTGTACAGGGGATCACCCGACCTCCGCGCGGCCCCCACTTCTAGTTTGATCGCGCTCATCGCATGGAGTCGGATGCTGGTAGGACAGGCCCTTTAAAGACACTTTGTTAGAACTGGGAAGGAGACAAAATAAACTTGTTAAACTGCAACAGAGGGTAGGGGGGAAGGGGACCATTGAGATAAACATGGATATCTGGTCATTGAGAGAATGGGAGCAATCAGAGAATTAGATCACAGAAAAAAGGAAATAAATACGGCAGATGCAGAAAATCTAACACAAAACAAAAGTGCTGGAGACACTCAGCACCTCAGGCCAGAAACGTGAGAAGAGAAACAGAGTCAATGTTTCATGTCAGAGAAACTTCATCAGATCCAAATATGGGACAAAAAACCTGGACAAAATAAAGTAGGAGTGTGAAATGCAAAACTTTACTCAATGTTGAATTCAACCGAACATCAGATAACTTAATTGCTTGATGCTGCCGGATGGCTGAGTTATTCCAGCACTTTGTGTCCTTTTGTGTAAACCAACGTCTGCAGTTCCTTTTTTCTACAAATTTTATTTATTTTTCTATTTCAGTTATCTATATGTGATATTAAAAGACACAAAGTGCTGGAGTGACTCAATAGGTCAGTCACTTTCTCTGTAGAACATGGATAGGTGATGTTTCTGTTCGGGATCCTTCTTCAGTCTGACCTCGTCCTCCAGTTAGTTTAGCTTAGTTTAGTTTAGTTTACTGTCACGTGCACCGAGAGACAGTGAAAAGCTTTTGTTGCGTGCTAGCCAGTCAGTAGAAAGACAATATAGTCTGAGGAAGGGTCTCGACCCGAAACGTTACCCATTCCTTATCTCCAGAGATGCTGCCTGTTCTGCTGAGTTATTCCAGCTTTTTGTAGCAATGTTACAAAATTTTGAGATTTAAAAAATCAAGTCTGCAATTTATCCCATCAGATAAAGCATAAAAAGAAGTTTAATTTGACACCTAATTCACTTTCATATCTTCAGTATTAAAAATTTATGGCCATTTTCATACTCGGAAATTAGCATCTTGTTCCCCATTGCCTTTCCATTGACTTAACACAAAAGCTATGATCAAGGACAGTCAATAGGCCATAACTTTCTTAAAAATTATGAGCTCAATGAAATTTTCAGTTATTATAGATTTAAGCATTCTGAAACAAATATGAAACAATCTTACTTGGATTACCTGAAATTAAAGCATCTAAACATCTATCCATTTCTTAAGAAATAATAAACATTTTTTAATTGCCTAAGTGTCCAAATAACATTCACACAATAATCCACAATATAACATGATTTTTAAATCTCATTTTCATGAATTTATAGGGCAAATGGAAGGAATTTAGTGGTTAATTCCCGTAAATTAATGGCCACTTAAATCAACTTGCGAGTGGGTTTTAATGCAATGCGGTGGATTGGAACGTTGTGGTTTGCGGTGAAGACGGTATGAAAAATACAGCCGGTTCATACATTTTTTTTGTCCCCTTTTCGCAACATGAAAATGTGATTAAATGTTTCCTAAGAACCATTTTTTTCATGTAAAAATAAACTGTGTACCTTCTTTTATCGTCTACGTTAGGTCCGCTCACGGCTTTAGAAGATGATTTTTAAACTACTCTAGTTAATAAATAATCTAGCGTAGTTTAAAAATAGCTTCATGAATGAAATGTCGGAGCAATTTCTCTTTGGCGACGAAATCGCCCAACATGGATCGATTTGCCCTGTCTGGAGAAAAAAGGCATTTTAAACCCGCCCCCCTCTGAAAGGCGCCAAAGTCACGCACACGGGTAGCTGCAGCGCCGCTAAAGGTAGGTATTGTAACATACCTGCTTTTTGTGTCTGCATGATTACAATCGATCCATTTACATTGTGCAGATACATGATGAGGGAATAACATTTAGTTAGTGTGTAATTCTGCAATGGAAATGGCCCAGGACAGAAAAATCAGTATTTGAATGGGGAACTGAGTTAAATTGGTTAGCAACCAGAAGATCCAGCAAGCCTTGACTAAACAATTGCCAAAACAATCACCTAGTCTACGCTATCACCTAGCGTCCGGAAGTGGCGGCGCTGCCTGGCAGCTGCGGCTCACCTGCAGTCCGTCTGTTTTTTATTTTATTTTTGTCTTCTTGTGTCTGTTTTAGTGATTATTTTGGTTTATTGGGCTGTGTATGTGTTTGGGGGGGGGGGGGGGGGGGGGGAGAAACAGGGTTTTAGTCTCTCCCTTCGGGGGGATGCGACTTTTCTTGTTGTGTCCGCCGTCACCGTCTCCGTCTGTGCTGAGGACCTATTGGCGGAGCTGGCGGCCTTGGAGCTATGGCGGCCTTCCAGCTTCCAGCAGCAGCGGCACGGCTTCAGAGCTTCAGCGGCGACCTGGCTTCGGAGCTGTGGTGCTCCAGCGGCGTTCCGGCGGTGGCCTGGCTTTCGGGGCTGCGGTGCTCCAGCGGTGACCTGGCTTTCGGGGCTGCGGTGCTCTAGTGACGACCAGGCTTTCGGGGCTGCGGTGCTCCAGCGGCGACTTGGCTTTCGGGGCTGCGGTGCTCCAGCGACGTTTCAGCGGCGACCTGGCTTTGGAGCTGCAGTGCTCCGGCGTTCCAGCGGCGGGCCCTGTGGCGGTGTTCCGGTATTCCGGGGACGGCGGTGTCGGCAGCCCGGCTTCGGAGGCTCGGCCGCGGGCCTGGTGGACGGCAATATCGGAGGCCTGGATCTCCTCAGCGCAGAGGGAGAACAAGGAGGGAAGAAGACAGAGACTCTAAGACTTTTGCCTTCCACCACAGTGAGGAGGTGCCTGGTGAACTCACTGTGGTGGATGTTAAATATGTGTTTATTGTGTGGTGTGTTTTTTATTATATGTTATGACTGCAAGGTAACAAAATTTTGTTCAGACTGAAAGGTCTGAATGACAATAAAGGATAATCTAATCTTATCTAATCTAATATCTCATTGATGTAAAGCTTGTTTGATTTTTCTCGCATTCTCCGTTTTTATTCATGCTTGCCTGAAGATTCCATGTGCTGCAAAATTGCTATTTTATGTAGAACATCGGAACTCTCACAGTATCCATTTTTTTTCAGATGTGGGTTTCACTGGTAAGTCTTGCATTTATTGTCCATCCTAATGGTGAACATCTTCTGTACCTGCTGCAATACCTCTGGTGATGGTTCTTCTATAGTATTCTTTAATATTGAGTTTAAGGATTTAGATTCAGTGATGGTGAAGGAACAAAGATACATTTCCAAGACGGGATGTGTGACTGGGAGGGAAACCCTGCAATAATCTTCCTTCATGTAGGTATGTTACAAAACTTACCTTTACCGGCGCTGCACTTCTGCCGCTCCCCGTGTGCGCGACTTTCGCGCCTTGCAGAGGGGGGCGGGCTTAAAGTGCCGTTTTTCCACAGGCCTGGATAATCGATGAATGTCGGGCGATTTGGTTGCTGAAGAAAAATCGCTCCGACATTTAATGAATGGTGGTATTTTTAAATTACTCTAGATTATTTATTAACTAGAGTAATTTAAAAATCACCTTCAAAAGCCGTGACCGCAGACAACCGGAAGCATTTTGCGTAGGGGAGAAAAAAAGGTAAATACTTTATTTTTATATTAAAAGTTGGTTTTTCGGGAGGCATTAATAATATTTTTATGTTGCGAAATGGGGTCCCCAAAAAATGTATGAACCCCCAGTATTTTTCCCCCCGACTTCACTGCTAACCGCAACGTTCCAATCCACCGCATTCCACTAAAACCCACTCGCTAGTTGATTTAAATGGCCATTAATTTACAGGCATAAAACACTAAATTCCTTCCATTTGGCCCAGAAATTCATGAAAATGAAATTTTAAAATTATGTTATATTGTGGATTATTGTGTGAATGTTATTTGGACACTTAGGCAATTTTTAAAAAGTTTATCTTTTCTTAAGAAATTGATAGATGTTTAGATCTACTCATTGAATTTTGTAATTAGCTACAATTAGATAACTAACTAATTATATGCTTTAATTTCAGGTAATCCAAGTAAGATTGTTTAATATTTGTTTCAGAATGCTTCAATCTATAATAACTGAAAATTTCATTGAGTTCTCTTAATTTTTAAGAATGTTATGGACTTTTAACTTTTCCAGATCACAGCTTTTGAGTTAAGTCAATTGAAAGGCAATGGGAAGCAAGATGCTCATTTCCGAGTATGAAAATGGCCATAACTTTCTTAATACTGAAGATATGAAAGTAAATTAGGTGTCAAATTAAACTTCTTTTTATGCTTTATCTGATGGGATAAATTGCAGACTTGATTTTTAAAATCTCAAAATTTTGTAACATTGCTACTTCATGTTCATGGGTTGGGATTTGCCCAATTAAGTAAATGAATACCTGACAAATTTTAATGACATTCAGCGAGACTAGGACTTTAACAAAATTAAGGGGCAAATATATTTGTCATCTTACCTAAAGTAAATGGTTATTCAGCTTTGAACAGTTGAACCATATAAACATGAATTAGGTCTACAAATTACCCATGCATGCAAACATGAAAAATGTCATTTAAATCAGATTCTACAAATTACCAAAACAAATATAGCAGAAACAAGTCTAATGTATTTGTAAAACAAAGAGTCACAAAGTGTTGGAGTAAATCAGCAGGTCAGGCAGCATCCCTGAAGAAGGGTCTTGTCCATATCACCTGTCCATGTTCTCAGGGCTGCCGCCTAACCTGCTGCGTAACTCCTGCACTTTGTGCCTTTTTTTTGTAAACCACCATCTGCAGTTCCTCGTTTCTACGAATGTACTTGCGTTATTTTATTATCACATCCTAATGTTTTAATTCTGTTTCTCCTAGCTGTTATTTGCTTGGGTGGAATGAAATATATTGAAACAACAGGCACTGGAATAGCAGAGGGAGACAATGTACCATTTTAGAGATGTTGCAAGCATATTTCATGCCTCGTTGTTACAGTGCAGATGTACAATGGAAGTGGGGGGGTGGGAGGTTAGCCTTGTCCTCCCTGTGTACTCAGTATCATATTCCACGCTCCACCACAAGCTTCTTGCTGTCAAGGTGGCTGGAGCATGACTAGGCATCTGTCAATTGTGTTTGAAGCCAAAGTATCAAAGAATGTGTTTAAATATGAGTAGCACTGTAAAGCTAATGTAATATTTATTTTCTGACTGGAAAAACATATTTGGTGGTGTCTGATCCTGGTGGTCTTGTAGGTGGAAGGAATGTAGCTGCTTTTCTGTATTCTTCTTGAACAGAAGCTTGGACGTAAATGTAGATGGGTTAGGTAGTTTGCAGACAAATCCAAGATTGCTGAAGCTATGGATAGTGAGGAAGGCTGTCAAAGTATACAATGGGATATTGATCAACTAAGAACTGGGCTGTGAAGTGACGGATGGAGTTCAATTCAAGCAAATGTGAGGTGTTGCACTTTGGAAGGTCAAATTTGAGGGGAAGGTATACGGCCGATGGCAAGACTCTTAGCAGCCTTGTGGTGCAGAGCGATCTTGGAGTCCAGGTGCGTAGGTATCTGAAAGGGGCGACACAGGTAAATAGTGTGGTAAAGGAAGCATATGCCATGCTCAGCTTCAATGGTCAGGCCATTGAAAAATAGATTCAGGAAGTGATGATGCTGCTCTATAAAACTTTGGTTCAGATGCATTTGGAGTATTGTATGTATTCTGGTCACCTCATTATTGGAAGGATGGGGAGTCTTTGGAGAGGGTGCAAGAGAGGTTTACTAGAATGATGCCTTGGTTAGGTGATATTAGAATAAGGTGAGGTGGACAATCTTGGACTCTTTTCTCTTGAACACACGGTTGAGGGTAAGCCTGATGGAAGTATATATAATTGTGAAGGACATAATTGAGGTAGGTAGTCTGAACCTTTTACCCAGGATGGAAATGTCAAAGAGCATAGCTATAACCTGTTCACTGACAAATTTATGTTCACTATTGCCCATGACCCGAATATACTTGGGGTAGCACTGAACTGGTGAAGGTAAAGTTTGAAGGAGATGTGCGGAACAGATTTTTTTCATAGAGGGTGGTGGGTGCCTGAAATGCGCTGTCAATGGTGGTGGAGGAAGATACAATAGTGGTGTTTAAGAGGCTTTTACATAGGTACATGGATATGAAAAGAAAGGAGGGTTATGGATCCCGTGCAGGCAGATCAGATTATTTTATCTTGGCATAGTGTACCACACAGACATTGTGGGCGGATGGGCCAGTTCCTGTGCTGTAATTTTCAATGTTTATGTTCTAGAACGTGGAGGAAATTGTAGGTTAGAAAATACAACTCTTAACTTTATTTAATAGGAATAATGTGCTTGTATGTCGATTTAGACTTCGGCTTATAATTGAACCGAGGTACAGTGAAAATCTTTGTTTTTCATGCTCTCCAAACAGATCAAATATACCATATATAAATACATTGAAGTCAAACTCAAATACAAGAGATACAACAAAGGGGAAGATACAGAGTGCAGAATATCATTCTCAGCATTGTAGTGCATTAGTTCCACAGACAAATTCCAATGGGGTAGAGGTGAATCGGACAGTTTCCAAGCTGATGAAAGGGCCTGCCTTTGCTATTTGTCCTGGAGGGGATGTTGTGCAGCAAATCTTGGAACATGGAATTATTCATTTAATTTAGATGTTCCCCAATATTTCAGGCTAAAGGAGTGACACCAATATAATAGGCCTTTGTAAAAGCATGGCACATGTTCAATGGACCGAATGCCCACATCTGTGTTGTCCGTGTCTAAGATAATAAATGACAAAATTAAAAGCCAATTGTGTTTCTGCCATCTTTTTGTGATTATTCAGAGAAACAGAGAAACAGAAAATAGGTGCAGGAGTAGGCCATTTGGTCCTTTGAGCGAGCACTGCCATTCAATATGATCATGGATGAAAATCAGTACCCGTTCCTGCTTTTTCCCCATATCCCTTGATTCCGTTAGCCCTAAGAACTAAATCTAACTCTCTCTTGAAAACATACAGTGGATTGGCCTCCACTGCCTTCTGTAGCAGAGAATTCCACAGAGTAACAACTCTCTGGGAGAAAACGTTTTTACTCATCTCAGTCTTAAATCGCCTACCCCTCATTCTTAAACTGTAACCCCTGGTTCTGGATTCCCCCATAATATCCCCTCACTTATAAGATCCCCTCTCATCCTTCTAAATTCCAGTGAATACAAGCCCAGTCGAATACTTCTTTCATCATATACGCTGCACTCCCACAACAGCAAGAATCTCCTTCCTCAAATTAGGAGACCAAAACTCCACACAATACTCCAGGTGTGGTCTCACCAGCGCCATGTGCAACTGCAGTCGGACCTCCTTGCACAAAAACTCAAATCCTCTCGCAATGAAGGCCAACATGCCATTAGCTTTCATCACTGCCTGTTGTACCTGCATGCTTACTTTCAGTAGAGGGCAGAGAGAGAGAGAGGGCAGAGAGAGAGGGCAGTGGGCGGAGGGGGCAGAGGGCAGATATAGACAAAGCAGAGAGAGGGCAGAGACAGAGAGGGAAGAGGTGCAGAGACAGATAGAGGGCAAAGAGAGCGAGGGGGCAGAGAGAGATAGAGGGAAGAGGGAGAGGGAGAAGGAGAGAGAGAGATTGTGTATTTGGTGCTTGCAACGGACACTCGGATACGGGAGTAAACTATCAAGTTTCTTTATTCCAGGACGCCACCTTGAATCATCAACAAGGGGCAGAGAGAGTGTCCTTGAGTCATCAACAAGGGGCAGAGATAGAGGGGCAGAGAGACAAAGGGGGGGGGGGCAGAGAGAGACTGAGGGGCAAAGAGAGAGAGTGGGAGAGAGAGAGAGAGAGAGAGGCAGAGAGAGGTGGGGGAGTGAGGAGGAAGAGAGGGGGGAGATAGAGGGGGACGAGAGAGGGGGAGGGAGAGAGAGAGAGAGACGGGGGAGATAGAGGGGAAGAGAGAGAGGGGAGAGAGAGACGGGGAGATAGAGGGGGAAGGGGGAGGGGGAGAGAGAGAGGGGTCGGAGGGGGGGGGGGAGGCCCGGGCCGAGCCGAGGACCGGATTCGAGCCGAGGACCAGACCCGAGCCGATTTGAGCTGAACCGAGCCGAGGCGCGAGCGTCGACCAAAGGACTGCGCGTTGGGCCACCGCAGTCTTCGGCGATGATCTTTGGTCTTCAGTTGACGGCCTGACCTTTGAATAACGGGAGGGAGGAGGGAGAGGTGGGTGGAGCTTTCTTTTCAACGGTTTTTCAGATTTTTGAACATTTTAATTAATAACTCGAGAAACAAAGCATTAATTTGTCAGATAAAGTAATTTGGACTCCAGGGGAAAAATCACTTTCGGAATATGTAAGAGCATTAGCGCGTTGTTTTTTTTAGAAACACACACACACACACACACACACACACACACACACACACACACACACACACACACACACACACACACACACACACACACACACACACACACACACACACACACACCCACCCCCCCCCCCCCTCTAATTAGAAGTAGACTGAGTGTGACCCATTGGGTCCCTGTCACATGGGAGGACTGGTCCCCCAATGCAACCCGTCCCCCCCAACGTAATATTGCACCACTCACACATAGCCTCCAACTGCTCAGGCGCGGCTCGTTTCCCCAGCATTCCCTCCCCCTCCTTTCCCCTCTCCTCCTCCAATCCCTCCCTCACCTCTCTCTTCCTCTCCTTTGCACTACCCTCAGTCACTCCCTCCCTCCCTCCATAACTCCTCTCCCCTCCCAACCCCCCCTCCTATGCCTCTAAATCCAATTCCTCACCTCTCCCTACCCCCCCACTATCCCTCCTGACCCCCACTGCCCTATTCTTCTATTCCCCATTCCCTACCTCCTCCACTCCCCCCTCCTCTCCCTCTATTCCCCCTCTTCACACTCCTCACCTCCCCCAGGCCCGTCCCCGCCCTGCCCACCCGCCTGCCTGCTCGGGGGGGGGGTGTGGATTGAGTGTTCATCATGGTGGGCACCACGAGTTTCGATGAGCTGATGGAGAAGATCTCCGCCGAGAAGGCCGTGTGGGTGAGTGCAGGCGGAGAAGACGGACCCGGGGGGACGGGTAGACGGGACCGCCATTGCTGCAGAGGGAATGTGGGGGAGATGGGTGAGTGATGAGTGAGAGAGAAACAGGACCAGGGCCTCCACTGGACCTCCATTGGGCCTCCACTGATCCCCCTTCGGCCGCCGCCGGTGGTGGGGGAGACGATAGACAAGTTACTGTGGGGAGGGGAGAGAGGAGTTTGTGAGTGAGGTGGGACAGGCTGCCACCAGTGGGGCAGGAAGGGGCATCGCTATCCCGGCCGTGGCATTGACTGACAGGAGAAGAGACCAATCTGCATGGTGCTGACTGAAGGAATCTGCGCACGCGCGTTTTTTAAGATTTTTAAACCTCTATACCTTTTACAATATACAATTGATCAGAACGAAACTTGTTGCACTTGCAGCACAGGAGAACGGTGAATAGCCTGGCAAAAAATCGTAGCGTTATCCCGTACCGTTTTTGCCCAAATAGAAATACCGCACAAACCGGAAGAGCACAAGATCAGACCTTTACTTATGTATAGATAGATAGATAGATAGCATTCAAAGGTTGAAAGTATGTCATGAAGAGAAAGAAAATACTGAATCTAATAAAACAGACTTGTGCTACTTGTATATTGTATGTTTTTTTTTCCTGCAACAGTCCAATAAAATTAAACAGAATGGTTTGAGTAGTACTGTGGCAATCGCCTCTCATCTACACCACCGTAGCTCAATTCCTTATAGTTGCAGACTCTGAGATAATTTTTCTTGCTTAACCATCTGTAACTAATTGCTGAATCTGGCTCATGCCAATGACATTTTGGCAGTGGATACTTTAATGTGAATGTGTAATTAAACTTAATATTTGTTTTTTGAAGATGTCAAATAGATTTTATATCTCGCATGGAAAAGGATCATTGCCACAGAGGTCCACAGAGACTGGCAATGACTTTTAGTCTGCTCATGTGCAATGAGATATATGTTTTTGTTCACTTTACTATGAATGATGTAGACAGAGGTCTTGTCCAGTGGGTGTTAGAGGAACTTTTTTTTTCAGTGATTTCATTCCAGTTGCTATAAATTACAAGTGTAGGCCTGGATACTCCTGCTTCGGCTGCTGAAAGGCTTCTGTATGATTTTTACGTGCTACTTTTATTCTGACTCGATGTTCTAGGCCGGGAGTTATTATTTAGAATGGGTGGTCTCCTTATTGGATCCATGCCTTAAACAGGGCTGCTGTTCATTAGCAAGCAGCAGATCATGGCTCTAAAACAAAGAGGGCTGAAACCTGAAAAAGAAACTGTTGGAGATTCTATAAAGAAGAGGTACCCATTACTGCCCATTATATTTCTCCAAAATGGGACTTAGAATTTTCTGATTATATGCAGGGACCACCTCTAACTTTTCTCCTAAAAAGCAGTGCTATCGACAGAAGTAAACATGACAGCACTACAGTGTAGGGCAATGAAGGCCAGATCATTAAAGTGTTTAAGGTGAAAATAGGTAAATATTTGCAAGATAATGAAACCAGAGGTTGTGAGGAACTGGGACAGAAGAGGAGTTCAATTCAATTCAAGTTTAATGTCATTGCACAAATACAAGTATAGGTACAACAAAATGCAGTTTAGCGTCGTTCTTAGTGATAGCGATATAGAAAAATAAATACAGAGTGCAGTGGTAGCAATATGGAAAATAAATAAATACAGGGTACAGACAAGTCTATCAGCTGGGCTCCGAGTTCAGCAGTCGGATGGTGTAGTTGAAGAAGCTGTTCTTTGTCCTACTGGTGCGGGACTTGAGGCTCCTGTACCGCCTCCCTGATGGGAGGAGGGCAAACAGTCCATGATTAGGGTGTGAGGGGTCCTTGATGATCTTCCCGGCCCGCTTCAGGCACCGTTTTCGGTGGAGGGCATCCAAGGCAGGGAGCGGGGCACCGATGATGTACTGGGCGGTTTTCACCACCCGTTGTAGTGCCTTCCTGTCTGCCACGGTGCAACTGCTGTACCATACCGTAAAGCAGGTGGTCAGGATGCTTTCGATGGTGCAGCGGTAGAAGTTCGTCAGGATCTGGGGGGACAGGTGGGCTTTTTTGAGCCTCCTCAGAAAGTAAAGGCGCTGCTGTGCCTTTTTGATTAGCTTTGAGGTGTTGAGGGACCAGGACAGATCCTCCGAGATGTGTACCCCGAGGAATTTGTAGTTGGAGACCCGCTCCACCTCAGTCCCGTTTATATGGATGGGGGTGTGTCTGCCCCCTCTGTTCTTCCGAAAGTTGAGGCATAGATCATAGCATAGATCAGCTGTAACCTTACTACATGGCTGGGTAGTCTTGAGAAGCCTACTGGCCTACTCCTGGTATTATTTTCTTCTGTTCCTCAGTGTTACAATAAATAACCCGTTCATTACATTCTGATCTTGTGCACTTTCCTAATTCCTAATGCTACACTGCTAGTGGTTTTACCACCAGTTATTCAGGCCCCTTAATTTTGGAGTTCCTTCCACATGCCTCAACAAATCCTTGTCTTTCGATCCACCTTCATAACTCTTTGTTAAATCTCCAACAAATTTCAGACGTATCTTGGCTAAGGGCTAAGTTTAACTATCTCATAAAAATTGATTGATGTAATGAGACTTATCTTGGATTCAGTATCACAAGGAATTCATTGGCTGTGCATGTATGATGAAGGTTCATGAATATAACTTTAACCACGTCACCAATTAAACTAAAAACCAAAGTGATTGTGAAACTCAGAGGATCAGGCAGCGTTTGTGGAGAAAATGGACAGACAGCATTTTGAGTTTGGACCATACTTCACACCAAAGTGATTCACTATGTCTGAAGTGATTTCAGACATACAGTGTAATGAAGGGTCCTGACCGGAAACATCGTCTGTCCATTCCCTCCACAGATGCTGCCTGACTTGCACATTTCCTCCATCGCTTTGTCATCTGGTCAAGATTCCAGCATTTGCAGTTCTTCGTGTCCCCATTTTACTGCTTCACTATGAAATTGCCTCAAAGTATGCCCATTTTGAAGTTATCCTCTCTTTGATGGGAATTCTGTGAGACTCACTCTCTCTCTGCTCCCCCTCAATGATTCCTTCTGCTCTCCTGACTTCCGACCATGTTCTGACCCAGACTCGCTATTCCAGCCACGTATGTTGCCTCAGCACCTGCCTTTGCCACCGCTCAGTCTGAATAAGATCTGATACATCATTTGTTTATTCTCTCCATTGATTTTGTGTGACCCGTTGATTTCTTCAATCATTTTGTTTTTGCTCATCATTCCAGCATCTTGTGCTTTTTACACAATGGCGCAGTGGTAGTGTTGATGGAGAATTGTGAACCATCCTACCACAACATGTTAGCAGTCCTAAACTACTATCTACCTCATTGGAGACCCTCTGACTATCTTTGATTGGACTTTACTGGCTTTATTTTGCGCTAAACGTTATTCCCTTATCATGTATCTGTACACTGTGAATAGCTTGATTGTAATCATGTATTGTCATTCCGCTGACTGGTTAACACTCAACAAAAGATTTTCACTGTACCTCAGTACATATGACAATAAACTAAACTAAGAATTGAGAGTTATAAGGAACTGGCACAGATGAAGATTTGTGGTTGGGCAGATCATCCATGATTATTTTGAAATACTAAATGTGCTTCAGAGGCTGAGTGGCCTATTCTTGTTCTTACAGAAACCTCTTAAGAATTTGCAATTCTGTGGTTCTGTACAATTTTTCATGAACATTTAATGGGTTAAGCAGACAAATCTGAGCAATTAGAAACACAGAGGGGAAAGTTTCCGTGGCTAAGTAAGGCTTTAAATGTTAAACAGTCCCCTTCTGTTATTGTCCGCATATTAAAACTGGACAACTTTTCAAATTTAGTGGCTGTCATAAGTTGTCTTATCCAGTATCCCAGTCCATTTCTGCTGCCCCCTTTAAGAAAAATGTGAGACTGCTGTAACATCAGAAGCAACATTACAGCACCATTCATCATGTGGCTGCTCAAGCCAATTCAATCCAAAGTTCAATCATGAACAAGTGGTGCGATGGGAGGCAACATCAGTTGAGGAATAACCATGTACATGTAAGAATGTCCATGTATATTTCTGCAGAACAGCATTACCTTGTATTAGATTGTATTGTTCTGTTTGTTAATTATGTCAAAGCAGACAAGAGTCATATCAGTTCTAGCTCTGGGAACATATTTCAAGCACCACAATTCAGCAAGTGTTTCACTTGAATAATTTGAACAAATCTGTCAAAATGGTTTGATTGGACATAAATCAGATTCTCTAAAGCAAGCTCATAGAGTGATAACTGTGAGGAGTATTCTATTATATTTCAGAACTTGGCTGGCACAAGACACGATGAGACATTTAATCTTTCCCACCGTTCAACTAGAGCATCTTATTGTGTTGTACTATTAATCAAGACACAGGGGCTGCAGTGATATGAAACTGGAGGCACAGTTCCAGTGACTTCAGATGGATTTTTGGAGGCAGCTGTAAGTTAGGAGCGTCTGAAGTACATATTGTGTTATTGTACCGTGGACTTAGAAGCGCTGTGAAGAATCTAACTGAATCCCATTGGGTTATGATTTTCCAAAAAGCCTCATTAATGTTTCATATTTAAATCAGAGTTGCTTTTCTAAATGGAGCAGCCCTTTTAATCTATCATGTCAGCATAAGGTTTTTATCTGATGTAAAAGTCACTGGAATTGTAAAGCACCAATACGAACAGTAGCTCATCATACACTTGCTGCATTTATTTTTCAAAAAAAGAGGCAGTTTAAAACAAAGTTTCCTCAATTGCCTGTATTATTGTCTGACAATTGTGACTGCAGCCCTTCACATTTCTTTTATTTTAATGTCATAGTCATATGATATGGAACATAGAAATAGGCTCTTCGGCCCATAAAGCTTTCATGTTCATAACTGATAGGAGCAGAATTAGGCCATTCGGCCCATCAAGTCTACTCCGCCGTTCAATCATGGCTGATCTAACCTTTCCCCTTAATCCCATTCTCCTGCCTTCTCCCCATAACCCCTGAAGCCTTCACTGATCACCGATTTGAAGAAACGCTAAACTGACCCAACAGTTTTCCTCCCACATTCGCATCAATTCCTCTTAGATTCTACACTCACCCACACGGCGGGGGGGGGGGGGGGGGAGCAATCTGCAATGGCCCATGCAAACTATAAACCTAACCCACTGCCAACGTTTGGATTACTTGGATGACCTGAAATTAAAGCACATAATTAGTTACCTAATTGTAGCTAATTACAAAATTCAATTACTAGATCTAAACATCTATCCATTTTTTACACATGCATGCGCCACTGAAGGTAAGTTTTGTAACATACCTACTAGGAGTGGGCCAGCAGGAGGGTGAATCGGGGTAATGCTTCCAGTGCCTTGAAGGTCGGCTGCAGAAAAGTGCGCCAGGACACAAAGATGGCTGGGCGAGGAGAGAAGAGGGACGTCACCTTGCGGCAACTGTTCCAGAACATCGATCGCATGGTCCGACCGGACTTTGGACTTTGAAATAATCGCTGCAAAAATGGCGGCGCATGCATGTGTAATGTATGCAAAGAATTTAACTGCGCAGTTGCATATGTGACAAATAAAGCACTAACGAACCATTGATGTAAAGGCCTCTCAAAAATTGCAGCAGGATCTTGATCAGCAGGGCAATTAGGCGGAGAAATGGTTGATGGAGTTTAATGCACATAAATGTGAGATGATGCATATTGGGATGTCAAACCAGGGCAGGACCTTCACAGTGAATGTCAGGGGCCTGGGGGGTGTTGTAGAGCAAAAGGATCTAGGACTGCAGGTATATACTGTAGTTCACTGAAAATAGCATCACAGGTAGATTGGGTGGTCAAGCAGCCATTTGGTACATTGGCCTTCACTAGCCAGCGTACTGAGTATGGAAGTTAAGATGTTATGTTACAGTTGTACGAGACATTGGTGACGCCACTCTTGTTTTGGTCACCCTACTATATGAAAGACATTGTTAAGCTGGAAAGGGTGTAAAGCAGATTTATGAGGATGTTGCTGGGAGGTTGAGCAGGCTAGGTCTTCATTCTTTGCAGCACCATTGAATAGATAAAGTGAATATATTTTAGCCAGAGTAGGGGAATCAAGTTTAAGGAGAGAAGGGAAAGATGTAATAGGACCCTACTCAAATACTAGAGAGCGGCACAGTGGCGCAGAGGTGGAGTTGTTGCCTTACAGGGCCAGGGACCTGACTTTGATGCTGACTAGGGGAGCTGTCCGTATGGAGTTTATACATTTTTACTGTGACCGTGTTGGTTTTCTCCGGCTGCTCTGGTTTCCTCTCACAGGTTTGTAGATTTATTTGGCTTCTGTAATTGTAAATTCAAGGTTTCAAGGTCAGTTTATTGTCACATGTACCAATTAAGGTACAGTGAAATTTGAATTACCATACAGCCATGCTAAGTGAAAAGCAACAAGACACACATCCACATAAAAGTTAACATAAACATCCATCACAGTGGATTCCACATTCCTCACTGTGATGGAAGGAAATAAAGTTCAATCTTCCGCTTTGTTCTCCCGCAGTCGTGGCAGTCAAACCACCCACAGTTGGGGCAATTAAAGCCCCTGCAGCCGACGTTCGATGCCCCCCATAGGCGTGATTGAAACTCCCACGTCGGGGCGATTGAAACTCTCTCCGCAGCATGGAGTTCCCGAGTCGGCCTCTTCTTACCAGAGGCCGCGGGCTTCACAATTCTAAACTCCACAGGCCCCGCGGGTGGAGCTTTGATCCCCGGCAAAGGGATCGCAAGCTCCGCGATGTTAAATTCCTGCAGACTCCTGCGGCTTGGGGACGGAGAAGCCATACGGAAAAAAATCGCATCCCCGTCGAGGTAAGAGATTGAAAAAAGTCTAAAGTCTAATAGCTTGGTTGGCCTGGGGAAGTTGGGTTGAATGGGCTGTTTCCATGCTGAATGAATCTATGCTTCTCTTAACTCCGTCTGTCTCCTATAAACTTTGCTCTGCTCCCTCTGACAAAACCACATCTGGGGGCAAGAACAGAAATCAGAGAAGGTTTATTATGACTGTAATATTAGATTGATGATTGTATTCCAGATTTTTTTAAAGTCAAAATAATGTTGGCATCAGGCAAGACTAGAAATTTGATTTTGCCATGCTCATTAATCAAGCATAAAACTTTGGATGCCTATTTCTACAAAATGATAAGTGGTACATGTGTCCCTATCTTGCACTGCAAGTATTCTACCATTCATGTGTATCAGGACCCTCCACGTGTATAAAGGGAATGTCATAATTCTGACATTACTTATGAGTCAATAAATTAATTACAAGGTCTAACTCATGATTTGTTTTGTGGCTGAGGGTGGTGTGGATAGAACCATTTAAGATACTTTAAATAGGCACATGGGTATGCAGGGAATGGAGGAAATAGAATTATGTATACGTAGATAAGGGTTAGGTAAGGGTTACTCTTGGCCTGATGTTTGGCACAGACATTGTGGACCAAAGTCCTGTGCATCTGCTGTACTGTTCTATGTTCAGAATCATTTGTATAGTTAATAAGCCCTACTGCCTATCTTATCATAGGATTAACTTTCACAGCAGCTAATCACATTGATGAAGTACCTACAAAATGGAGATGAGGGGGAATTTCTTTAGCCAGAGGATGGTGAATCTATAGAATTCATTGCCACAGACCAGTGTGGAGGCCAGAACATTGGGTATTTTAAATTTGGACATTGATAGGTTATAGAATAGGAAGGGCATCAAAGGTTATGGGGCGAAGGCAGGAGAATGGGGTTGAGAGGGAAAATATAGATCAGCCACGATTGAATGGCAGAGTGGACTTGATGGGCTGAATGACCTAATACTGCTCCTATGTCTTATGGTTATAGTCATAATGCCGATCCACAAACATGCAGGTTTAATAGCATAGGTAAACAATATCTGTTGAATATGTATTTGTTTAACAGATTCGATGAGTTTGTGAAATTTTCTATTTTATGCTCACAAGATGCTCTACAAAATCTGCCTTTGAGATGGAAGAGAAGTCGCAGTAAAGGAAATTTGGGGAGTGAGGGCGAAATCAGCTAGGATCCCTGACTCGCATAGGTTTTTCAATGATGTTTCTCCTTTAATGATACACAGAATGTTCATCCCTCATCGAGAAGCTGGTCAATGAGCTGTGGAAGGTGTGGCAATTACTGTCTCCGTTTATATAGCATCCTAATATTACAAAAAATATCCAAAGGCATTTCACAGAGTATTATCAAACAAAATACAAACTGATGCCAGTGACATACAGAGATTAAACCAGGCAAGACAAATAGCTTTAGAGAATCATGTTACAAAAGGAAAAGAAGGAGGAGAAGAAAAATTGTTTTCGAGGGGAATTCCTGAGTTTAACACCAGAAGGTGTAGCTGCCGATAGTATAGCAATTAAATGCAGAAATGTTCAAGGGCTAAAATTAAAGGAGCATATATTTGTAGGGGTAAAGAAATGAAAGAGATTGCACAGCTCGAATCAGATGAGTCATAGAAACATAGAAAATAGGTGCAGGAGGAGGCCATTTGGCCCTTTGAGCCAGCACCGCCATTCATTGTGATCATGGCTGATCGTCCCCAATCAATAACCCGTGCCTGCCTTCTCCCCATATCCCTTGATTCCACAATCCCCTAGAGCTCTATCTAACTCTCTCTTAAATCCATCCAGTGATTTGGCCTCAACTGCCTTCTGTGGCAGGGAATTCCACAAATTCACAACTCTCTGGGTCAAAACGTTTTTTCTCACCTCAGTCTTAAATGGCCTCCCCTTTATTCTAAGACTGTGGCCCATGGTTCTGGACTCGCCCAACATTGGGAACATTTTTTCTGCATCTAGCTTGTCCAGTCCTTTTATAATTTTATATGTTTCTATAAGATCACCCCCATCCGTCCAGTGAATACAAGCCCAGGCTTTTCAATCTTTCCTCATATGACAGTCCTGCCATCCCAGGGATCAATCTCGTGAACGTACTCTGCACTGCCACAATCACAAGGATGTCCTTCCTCAAATTAGGAGACCAAAACTGTACACAAAAGATGTAGTCTTACCAGAGCCCTATACAACTACAGAAGAACCTCTTTACTCCTATACTGAAATCGTCTTGTTATGAAGGCCAACATTCCATTAGCTTTCTTCACTGCCTGCTGTACCTGTAAGCCAACTTTCAGTGACTGGTGTACAAGAGCACCCAGGTCTCGCTGTACCTCCCCCTTACCTAACCTAACCGCATTGAGATAATAATCTGCTCCCTTGCTTTTGCCGCCAAAGTGGATAACCTCACATTTATCTATATTATACTGCATAAGCCATGCATCTGCCCACTCACTCAACCTGTCCAGGTCACCCTGCAACCTCCTAACATCCTCTTCACAGTTTACAATGCCACCCAGCTTTGTGTCATCCGCAAACTTGCTAGTGTTGCTCCTAATTCCCTCGTCCAACTCATTAATATATATGGTAAACAGTTGCGGCCCAAACACCGAGCCTTGCGGCACTCCACTCGCCACTGCCTGCCATTCTGAAAAGGACCCGTTCACTCCTACTCTTTGCTTCCTGTCTGTCAACCAATTTTCTATCCACATCAACACCCTACCCCCAATACCATGTGCTCTAATTTTAGTCACCAGTCTCCCGTGCGGGACCTTATCAAAGGTTTTCTGAAAGTCTCGGTACACTACATCCACTAGCTCCCCTTCATCCATTTCACTTGTCACATCCTCAAAAAATTCCAGAAGATTAGTCAAGCATGATTTTCCTTTCATAAATCCATGCTGACTTGGACTAATCCTTTTACTGCTATCCAAATGCCCCATTATTACCTCTTTAATAATTTACTCCAGCATCTTTCCCACCACCGAAGTCAGGCTAACTGGTCCGTAATTCCCCGCTTTCTCTCTCACTCCTTTCTTGAAAAGTGGGATAACATTAGCTATCCTCTGGTCCACAGAGGATAGCTCCTGAATCTATTGCACATTGGAAAATGATCACCAATGCGTCCACTATTTCTAGAGCCACCTCCCTGAGGACCCTGGGATGCAGACCATCAGGCCCAGGGGATTTATCGTCCTTCAGTCCCATTAGCCTACCCAATACCATTTCTCGCAGAATGAAAATTTCTTTCAGTTCCTCTACCCCCTTAGATCCTCTGTCCTCCAATACTTCTAGGATATTGTTTGTGTGTTCCTTAGTGGAGACAAATCCGAAGTACCTGTTCAACTCTTCTGCCATTTCTTTGTGGAGACAGATCCAAAGTACCTGTTCAACTCTTCTGCCATTTCTTTGTTCCCCATAATTATTTCACCCGTGTCTGCCTTCAAGGGACCCACATTTGACTTTGCTATTCTTTTTGCCTTAACATATCTAAAGAAGCTTTTACTGTCCTTCTTTATATTCCTGGCCAGCTTCCCCTCATACTTCATCTTTTCATCCCATATTGCCCGTTTTGTTTCCATCTGTTGTCCTATGAAAGTTTCCCAATCCTCCGGCTTCCGGCTACTCTTTGCTGTGTTATACATCTTTTCTTTTAGTTTTATTCTATCCCTAACTTCTCTTCTCAGCCACAGTTGCCTCCGACTCCCCTTAGAGTCTTCCTTCCTTTTTGGAATGAAATGATTCTGCATCTTCCGGATTGTGCCCAGAAATTCCTGCCATTGCTGTTCCACTGTTATTCCTGCTAGGATCACTTTCCAGTCTACCTTGGCCAGCTCCTCCCTCATGCCTTCATAGTCCCCTTTGTACAACTGCATCACTGACACTTCCGATTTAACCTTCTCCTCCTCAAATTGCAGATTAAAACTAATCATATTATGATCACTACCTCCAAGTGGTTCCTTTACCTCGGGTTATCTTATCAAATCTGGTTCATTGCACAACACTAAATCCAGAATTGCGTTTTATCTGGTCTCTGGGAGGATGTGAAAACAAGTTAACCATTTTCTCCAAGGATGCATCCTGACCCGCTGAGCTACTCCAATATTTTCTTTGGTGAATTTTAAAGTTGTGCATGACAATTTTAAACTGCTTAATCAAAAACCATTTGAAAGCTGCAAACACATGTGTGATAGATAAATGGGATAAATTAGGAAATGGGGACCAGGTGTTTCGACATTCCAAAGTTAACAGACGGTAGTGATAATTAAATCTAAAAGTAACAATGGTATGGATGGGAGTGTCAGCAGCAAGTTTGGAATCTTAAGGGCCTGTCCCACAGGCGATTTTTTGGGCAACAGGCGACAGTGGCAACAATTTTTGCTGTCGTAGGTTGTCGTAGTTTGTCACCTGGTGTCGTGGGTGAATTCCATTAAAACTAGTCCCTAGCAGTCGCCGAAAGTCGCCTAAGTGGTACAGGCTTTTTACAGATGTTACTGAAACCTCAAGATCAAAGCTTCTCGGGGTTAAGTACAACATTAATATTGCAATCTGTTTGATTCTATTTCAGGCAGTTAACATGCAACTGGTAACAAGAGAACAAAAGTTTAGGGAGGAAATTGTGGTGCAGAGAAGCAAAGCAACAGACATCATCAACAACTGAGGGAAGCACAACTTATTAACTGAAAATGGCATCACGGCCTCTCTGAATCCAAATTATTTTCGGCCCCTATTTCAGGGTTAAATCTCCAAAAACACATTTTGCAAGTTACTCCATACATATCAGTTTAGTTTAGAGTCATAGTCACACAGCATGGAAACAGGCCCTTCAACCTAACTTGCACATGCTGACCAAAGTGCACCATCTATGCTAGTCCTACCAGCCATGTTTTGCCCATATCCCTCGAAACCTTCCCTTTAGTTTCCTTTAGCTTAGAGATACAGGTCTGAAGAAGTGTCTCGACCCGAAATGTTGTCTAATCCTTCTCTCCATAGATGTTGCCTCACCCGCTGAGTTTCTCCAGCATTTTTTGTCTACTATAGAAACAGGCCCATGCTGAACATCGATCACCCATTCACACTAGTTGTATGTTATACCACTTTCTCACCCTGTCCCGATACGCTGGAGGCAATTAACCTACAAGACCGGCACATCTTTGAGATGTGGGAGGAGACCGGAGTACCAGGAGGAAACCCATGTGGCAACAGGGAGAGTTTGCAAGCTCCACACTGTCAGCACCCGAGATCAGCATCAAATCCATTACTCTGGAGGCTGCAACCTCGTGAGGCTCTATCAGCTGCACCACTGTGCCACCTTTAAGAAACATGATTCCCACACGATGATATGTGAAAAGAAATACTAGTCAATTTCTGCAAACAGTCTATGGAAATTATTGAATCATTAAAATGCATGGTACATAAAGGTTGGGCTTTTGTCCATTTCTCACCTTTTCTTCCACAGTCCTGGTTTTTCAAATGGCGGGAGATTCAGTCTCCACCAGTCCTTCAACAAGTGTTCCAGACCTCTTTAATTTGTCAAGTGAAACCCTCTTATTTTTTTGCATCTGCCCTAGAATCTTCCTACAAATTATTATAAATAATACGCTCGCCTGTTAATAGAATTTTACCATGTCTAAAAAGCAGTAGAGAATCATGACATTACAATCACGTGTTCGATTTTTTTTAAAATCACGGAGAAAATAATGAAATCTCTGCCAATTTCATCTGAGAACAACCTGAATATGATCAATACAGAACATGGCTGAAAAGGATGCCTTGCTCTTTTTTCAAGCAATATAATCCCAAAGGACAGGAATCTAAACCACTAAAGTAAGAGGCTTTTTTACGTGTGATGAAAAAAAAACATTTGAAGTGGCTGTCTTGATAAAATTCTAAAGTAGGGCTTGAATTATGAATTTGTGCTCTAAACGTCTATTCTGGCCTAAGTCGATTACAATGGGATGATTAAAAAAACGCACTGTGCCATCATTGTAGAGCAGTACATTATATGTGTAATAACAGCTTAAGGAAGCAATCCATCATTGCTGTCCTTGAAAGAGAAAAGTTGATCTATTTCTTTGGTCATCATTTATAACATATTAGCTGACAAATAATTGTACATTCATCAATAACAATAGATTAAACCTGAAATGATTTATTGCTATTCCTTTGCTGCTCTGATAAAGTGCTAGGTTGTTGAGCCACTGACAAGGTCTGTATTTAATTTGCCTGGGTCTCTTAGTAGAAATAATAGACAGAGAGGAAATCACCTGAAACAAGGTAGAACAAGGTTGTCGACAGGTGATTTGTGGGCCTGCTATTCATGATTAGTGAAGCAGAGTTAGCAGTCACTCACCCACCCGGGCTTGATGAACCATTAAATCAAACAGACCCCACCAGCACATACGCTATCGGTCTCTCTCTGTTTGAAGTGAAAGGGAGGGTGAGCAAGCCAGTCTTTGTTTATGATACAGTATGATTTCTTCTTTCTTTGAAACAGAGGAGAAAAGTAAGCTGACATTTTATGATGAAATTACTGATGTTCTGCTAATGAAACCACCCTCTTACAAGTTTACTTATTTGCCAGGATATTTCTTGAATAGATATAGTCTTCACTTTTGATTGAAAACAATGTTGAAAAAGCAAACAGAGCAGGTTGAGGAGAATGTGACTAACTAGGTAAAGCTTCCAAAGGGTTGGCATAGGCAGGGGCACAGATGGCCTGTTAAATGTTAAATGCTTCTATGTATGTTTTGCCAAGATCAAGTGTTTTTTGCACTGCTTGCAGTGAATAGCAGTTGTACCTGTTTTGTGCTGATTAAATACAGATGTAGAAAGATCAGTGCTAGAGTAACTCAGCGTGTCAGGCAGCATCTCCAGAGAACAGATTGAAGAAGGGTTCCAACATGAAATGTTACCTATCCATGTTCTCCAGAGATGCTGCCTGACCTGCTGAGTAATTCCAGCACTTTGTGTCTTTTTTTCTAAACCAGCATCTGCACTTCCAAGAACCATGTGGATTCTTCATTGGAATTCACAGAGATATGGGTGTGCATAACCCAATAACGAAAGAGCAAATTACGCAAACAAATGTAAATTTAAAAGTTAATAGGTTGATTCGAATATTTGAACATGAATAATCAGTGGAGCGTAAAATAATATGATTATCCTTGGATGGCCCAAGAATTAAAAGGAGGCCCAGTGCTTCTGCAGCAGTATAGAAGCACCATGCATGACAGTTCTTTAAAATAAGGCAATGTAAATGGATGTCCAAGTGTTCATGTCCAGCAAATGTACAATTTCTAACTAGTCTAAACAGGGAAGTATTGCAGTAACCAGCTGAATCATCGTACAACTCGGGTCAAGGATTGAATGATATTTTAGGGTTTCTTCTGAGACTGCAAATTATTTATATCACAGCCTTCTCCAGTCTAGGTGAGAAATGGTGTTAGTAGAACAACCTACAGCATATTCAACAATATCTTTCTTATGTATTCTGGAGCGAAATGTAATTATAATTTCAGAATATTGAATTTATTTTACAAAATTTGGCAAATACGATCTTTATCAGCTAATTATATCTTCCTCCTCTCTCTCTCTCCCCATCTTTAGTTTGACTCAAGATTTTGCATTTGGTTTAAATCATTTTGAGTAATGCTTGGTGAAGTTTATACAGTGTTGTTTATCAGAGCAGCAATGAGATTTGGCAAGGTAAGATTACATGCAGTAAATTCAATAACAGACTCCAAGAGGACCATTGTGATCCAAGGTTGCTGGTTGTAAAATGCAGGTGATTGAGGGTTGCCAGCTGCATGTCCCTGTCAACCATGCACTCCTTTGACATCAATGGAGAACAACTTTGGTCCATCTGTAAATTCAGTAGTATACCAGATTTCATCAGTTCCTGATCCAGTTCTAATTTAATGTTGCTTTTAGAATTAAGGCTAAAGTCCTGTTCTTATCAAAGCCAAGACATAGATCTCCATCTAAAAGATTGGATGATATGAGAGAAGAATGAGATAATCTTTATTGGCAATTTTTCAGACTTGATAATGATTCCTGTGAAGGGCACTTTATCAGTACATCTACAAATGGCAGAGCAGGCTTGTGGGGCCATATAGGTCACTCTTTCTAAAAGCAAAACTAAATTCTATTGATGTTTGTGGGCCAGAAAATACCCGACTCACAAAACTTTCCTGGAAGCTTTGAATAAGCTGCAAATACTGCTGAGCATCTTTGCTGTCTGTCAAGATTGTTAAAGTTTCACAATGGTTCTGAGTGACTCGAATAGACTCTTGACTTTAGAGATAGAGCATGGAAACAAGCCCTTTGGCCCACCAACTCTGTGTTGTTTAATGGTCACAGGAATGGGATAATAACCAGGTAGTGTGTTTTCAGGTATTGTTTAAAAGATAGGTATTAGCCATGAACCTTGCTTTTTTCCCCATTGAATCGTTTCTATTTACTCAAAATGCAGATAGAGACATATCCATCTAAAAAAAATAAAGTTATCAAAAAGTCAGTATTCCCAAATTCCTACAATGGAATGGCCACTCAGTCTTGATGTTCAAGATCCAAGTATAGGATGAGTTTACAGACTTCTGATTCATCTATCGATGCCACATTTTGGAGAACTGCCAATGCAAACCTTCAATTTGTCATATTAGAACATACTGTAGAACAGTACAGCACAAGAAGAGGCCCTTTCGCCCACAATCTCCATGCCAAACACAATGCCGAAATAAATTAATCTCTGCCTGCACATGATTTATATCCCTCCTTTCCCTCCGTAGACATGTTTCAAATTTGGCAAAATGTCTTGTGTTCTTTGTATTGCAACCTTATATCACCATGGGCGCCGTATGATTTGCAGCCCCGCCAACAGTCTGTTTGTTTTTTTGTCTTTTAAAAAAAAATGTTAGTGTGTGTTAAAAGTTTGTGTAAATGTTCTCCGGTTTGTTTTATGTGGGGGCAGGAGGAGAGGGAGGGGGAACTCTGTGCCTTCCCCCACAGTGGGAACCATTGTGGGGGGATATTTTTAATGTTTTATGTTAAATTCTTTACTGTTGTGTTTTATTTTTATTGGTGTGCTGCAAATGGCTCAGATAACATGGCTGCTGGAGGCGAGAGTGAACGCTGTCATGATTGGCTACCGCTGCTCTCTCTCTCCGAATTGTGTATTGTTGCTGTATATGTTTTTCTTGTTTCATGCTTGTGTTAATTGTAAGGTGTCCTTGAGGGTCCTGAAAGGCGCCCTATAAATAAAATGTATTATTAATAAATGTTTTTTTCAGTTTCTTATCTTGCCAGAGATGTGATTTATTTCCGGATTGCATTCTCCAGTCGCTGCTGCCTACCATCGATGGAGCTGGAGGCCTCCTTGGACTGATCTTGGGCCCCACCGCAGGGCATGGACTTACATCTGAGTCGATCCCTTGCCTGTGGTCTTTACATCGGGATCTTGCAGTCTCGGGAGTGGGCGAGGATGTCCGGAGCTCCAATGTCGCGGAAGCTTCAACCAGCCCCGACGTTCGATCATCCTGCGCGGGGGAGCTGACATCCCCCTGATGCAGGAGCAGATCGCCTCGATGCGGAGTGCCCGCCGCCAGCCAAGGGAGTCAAAATCATCCCGTCAACGGAGGGCTCGAGGCCCCCGACTGCGGGAGAGCAAAGGGAAAGATTGAACTTTTTTTTGCCTTCCGTGAAAGTTAATTTACAACAGGAAAACATCACTGGCCAATTTCCCATGTAACAACCAGAGGAGTTGTTTTACTTTTGAGATACAGCATGGTAACAGACCCTTTGTCGCATCAAGCCCGCGCCAACCAATAATAATCCTGTACACTAACACTATCATACACACTAGGGACAATTTTACAATTTTACAATTTTACTGAAGCAAATTAGCCTATGTCTTTGGAGTGTGGGAGGAAACCTGAACACCCGGAGAAAACCCAAGCAGTCACAGGTAGACTTGGTACACCCTTAGTCAGAATCGAACCTAGGTCCCTGGCACTGTGAGGCAGAAACTCTACCACTGCACCATGGTGCCACTCCTTTATTTGTAACTTTTTTTTCATTCTAGAAGAATACATATAAATTTTTTATGTATGATAGTATTTACAGAAATTTATAGATAGGTTTTGATAGTTCTGACTAACATTTGTTGATACTAGCCCTTAATGTTCCCACCACTGCTTTCAAATTACTTCTATTGTCGGAGAACTGTAGTGAAATAAAGTTAATTCTAACACACTATCGGCCATCACCTCAGTAAGCATCTCAAAAACCCATTACACATATTTCCCTTTCACACACTCAGTATTCAATCTACTTTGTTAATTTTTCTTCTGTTTAAGAACTAGTCCCTCGCTAGCTCTTCCACTTTATAGTGGCTAATTAAAGAAAACATTCCATGATTGTCTATTTTCCTTCATGCATGACAATCTATTATTCTTTTTAATACCTGATTAGGGCATTATTAATGTTACATTTAGATTGATTTGCCGAAGCCTTTTTTATAAAACACCACTTGTTTTGATTTAACAGTCACAGGTTTCTTCACTCCCCAACTATTAGTTACATTAATTCCCAATGTGCAAGCTGCCTGCATTAAAAATTCAATTTTGATCAGGACGTTGAAAGGTTATAAAATGGAAACCACAGGTGACACCATTCTGTTGAATGTTTTGACTCTCTTTTATTGTGGGCAGTCAAGGGAAGACATCTCGGAGCATAATTTGTCAAGAATGATAAATCTATTCCATCATTCTTGCCAACAGCAGATCCTTTGCATTATGAAACACTATAAATCTTAGCTTTGGACAAAAGCAAGACTTTGATAGTGGCAGTGGTAAATGTACAGTGACAAACTATGTTTACATTGTGTTTACAATGTATGTGTATTTAATATGGTATAAAACAGCTGTAGTTACAGCCTGCTGGAGACATAAAAAGTATATATATTCTGAAGCCTCAAAGGACATGGGGAACTGTCTTGTTTGTCATTTCACATACTCAATCCGGCAAACACAAACTGTTTACTTAGTTTTTTTCTCCCAAGATGCTAGGTTCAAGTTTTGATTTTCTTTGAACAGATTTTCAGTAACAAACATTAAAATTATGCTTTGCAAGTCTCCCGTGTTTCTCCAATATTTCAACCTTCTGAATGAATTCTGGTGGAAGCACATTACTGGATCAGAAAGAAAACATTGATTTGTTGGCCATGGTATCAGGAGAAGAATAGAGCAAATATGTTTCCCTTTCAAACATTAAACAGTGAAAAGCTTTTGTCATGTGCTAACCAGTCAGTGGAAAGATAATACACAATTACAATCGAGGCATCCACAGTGTACAGATTCATGATAAAGGGAATTACATGGATAAAGTTTAGAGTAAGATAAAGCCAGTAAAGTATTAAATGAGGCAATGCGGTCCATCGATGTTAAAGCAAAGTGTTCTAGAAATTGAGTTAAATGTAAAAGTTAACTTAAAAAATAGAATCGTTATAAAATAGAAACATTGTTAAAATATGCATGAAATGTTGTAGTGCAACAGTAATCGACTTAAAACTGAATTGCCTTGGTAACAATTTAATTAAGAATACTGTGGATTAATATTTCCAACAATACGTAATGGCTCAAATATTTCTTACTTTTTAATCAATTTTATGACACATTCTTAAAGTTGCTAATCACACTTTTAGATAATTCTAATGTCCGCCAAATTCCGTAAGTCTTCAGTTCCCATGAGATCTATGTAAGGGTACACAAAAAGCTGGAGAAACTCAGCGGGTGCAGCAGCATCTATGGAGCGAAGGAGATGGGCAACGTTTTGGGCCAAAACCCTTCTTCAGACTGATCTATGTAAGGTTAGGATCCTGAAATTGTAACTTTGTTTCTCCCGCCACCGCATTGCTGAGTAATTCCAGCATTTTGTTTTGATCCCATAAGCTATGAAAGCAAGCCTGATCTGCCCTAATGCAAATGTAAATTCTGATAAGCTATCTTATTTTGACTTTTTTTTAACCTATTTTAAATGATCAATAACTCCTTCAAAGTGGCAAGAAAATTTATTTATAGAAATGAGCTAAAGGTTTGCACACCAATATTCCATGGTGTAATTGAAAGGTTATAGAGATAATATTAAAACAAAAATATATGTTTCTGAATGCTCCCGCAAAGGTTCATTATGTGAAACTGTGAAAATTGTAATTCGAGGCACATTTGAGATTCCATTACAGTGTGGATCCACAAGAACATGATCACAAATAATAGCAATCTTATCAGACACAAATATGCAATATGGATTGTACTTCTTAATGTGATGGTACAGTTTTCTTTTAGATCAGAGATATCATTGTCTAACTTTTACTCATTAGTCTTTAGCCAGCATTAATTGAAATTTGTATTCTTGGTTATGAAATTGGAAGTGAAAGATTTATATGAGATATATATATGCATTAAAATATAAACACGTAACTGAATAATTTAATTCATTCTGTGTGAAAATGTTAAATGGTTCAGCATGTTTAGCAAATTCAGCATGTTTCTCTCATCCCATTTTACTCCACATTTATCATTTTCTGCTTGGTTCACTTAGCTTCTCATATTCCACCCTCTCCTCGAACAATAGCTGTTTTCCTGCATTTGTGTCTCGGTCTCCAATGCTGTCTATTTTGTTATCTATCCTCCTGTTTCCTTCTAACTACTGCATATTGCGGTCCTTGCTGATCCATCTGTTTTGTGCTGCCATTCAGCAATATGACTGTCTAGATGTGGTCAACATTCCCACCCACCGGCACAGTGCCTAACTTTCAAGTTGTAAACTCATGTAATTTAATAACAAATAGAATTGATATTTTGACATGTACAATAGGTTGAGAGTTGTCTTTGTTTGCCACTAATAAACAGAAGCTATCATATCATCCATCCATTGTAATACTCAATCTCTGTCTTTAAAGGCACGTGGTTTGCATCACAATCAGAGAAACATTTCTAATCTGTCACAGTGAGGCTTTTTCATTTTGATTCGCATTTATTGGACTTTGCGAAGTTTGAATGATGTACATTAAAGATAAACTAAATTGTGCAATGAGCCATCATCTTGACTCACTATCTCTGAAATTCTTCGCCACAGAAGGCTGTGGAGGCCAAGTCAATGGATATTTCTAAGGCAGAGATAGATAGTTTCTTGATTAGTATGGGTGTCAGAGGTTATGGGGAGAAGGCAGGAGAATAAAGTTAAGAGGGAGAGATAGATCAGCCATGATTGAATGATGAAGTAGACTTGATGGGCTGAATGGCCTAATTCTGCACCTATCACTCATGACATTATGAGCTCACTGTAGTTCTTCTAATGAAAGACCTTCCACTCTACTGTTGGTTGAGGGATTACAGGAAAAGGACCCGTGAAATAATGTATTTCCAACTCAGAATGATGTACATCTTGGAAGGGAACTGAGAAAACGGTGAATAGTTACTAAATCTACATCAGAAGAAGAAATAATAGAATAGTTTAGACATAGAACTGAGGGGGTGTGGAAGATGGTTAGCGAATAACAAGACTTATACATTTCACAAAAATGTCACAATTGTGCAACTGTTAACAATTGAATACGAGTGATTAATGCCAAGACGCTGAAGCCAAGATACTGGGCTGGCAAGTTGAATTATTGTAAAACAGGTAGATAAGTGATGAATTGGAGGTATCAGTCTTTTGGATTATAAATATAGAAATACGTTTCTGCAGCTGGGGGAAAGGAGCTCATACATGAAGATTAACAATGAATAAATAAGGAAAATCCCAAATTCTGCAAAAATATTTTAAAGTGTGCTTCTGTAATCTGAGTAATAAAAAGGATTGTGCATGTTCCTATTTACTTATTTGTTCTCTAAAGGTAGTGAAGGCATACATTCTTAAATTTCTGTGGTTCTTGGCATAATCATCAAAGTCAATTAAATGATTTTACAATGTTAAGGCAGCAGCAATAAACATTAGTAATATCAAGTGTAGGAAAGAACTGCAGATGCTGGTTTAAATCAAATGTAGACAACAAATGCTGGAGCAACTCGAGGAGACGGGCAGACTGGGGACGCAAGGCGTCACCCGTTCCTTCTCTCCAGAAATGTTGCCTGTCCCACTGAATTGCTCCAGCATTTTGTGCCTACCCTATTAATAATATCAATGTACCTTTATAATTTATTTTCATCAGCAGAAGATTGAAGTTATTATTTTGTTTTAATGGGAGCCATTTTACTGAAAGTCCTAATTATCGATGATGTTTCCAGCAAAGTACGGTATATTTTAACATGCTGGTGACATGTTGTTACTTTTAGTTTCCCTGGTTCACTTATTAAAGTTATGTGAATTGGCAGAGATATCCCTAATTTTAGCCAAACAGAAGGTTAAATGTTTTATTTTACAGTGAAACATTTCACAGTGGAAATGTTTTTTTTTAAGATTATTACAATTACTTCTTAAATTATTCAAAACATGTGTATTTCTCAACATAGCTCAGAATGCAATGAATAATCATAAAATGAATTGAAATGAAGACTTCATAATAATTTCATTTTGTGATATCTGTTCATGTTTCTGTGCTTCCATATTGTTAAGTGCATAATAACTTGCAGCGGAGGCTAATCCCAGTACATTTTTTAGATGGTATTGTGCACATACTATATTTTTAGATTATATTGTACACATACGTTTTGGAGGTTTGTTGGTGTCATGTAAATTATAAGAAGCTTTGCTGCTATGAAACATAGTTTGTGATTAACACAGCTTGTAATAACTTATAATTAAAGTTAAATTATCGGGAAATGTAATTAACAACTAACTCTTATATGTTATCTCAATACAGAGTGGAGAAATATTCTATCATATGACATTATATGATTCTTTATTTCATTGCATGTTATAAAGCATTAACCTCACACTTAAGCATTAAGAAGTATAAAATGTATTTTTGGTGGAATGTTGAACAGTGTATTTTCACTTTTGATTGTTATGGCCTGCAAACATATAAAGAAGAAAAAGAGATATGCAAATAAAGTTACTGGACAGCATTATAATTAATGCTTTTATCAACTTTTCTGGTCACAAATCCACAATTAGTTCTAAGCATAATTTTTCATATGCAGTATTAAATAATAGCATCATTAGAATTATTCTGTTAATAATTTACTGAAGCGTAGCCATCACAGTTCGTATATGTATATGTATATAATGCTGATACATCATCCTATCTCGGTTACATCGAGCAGAGGTTCTGTCTGTGAATGCCAGTGCATTTATTAATTTATTTGCCTTGCTTCTCCAAGGCCACCATATACAGATGCAAGTTACATATCCGGTAGATATAATTCACTGCAGAATGATACTTGCCCCACCTCTGAAGGGCCCTTAATAAGAGCTGTGAGAATAACAGATGGAATCACTAAAACCACAGACAGATGGCACTGTGCACCACTGACAGATGGTGCGAAATTCAGCTGTGTAATCATACAGGTAGCAACAACCTCCCTAGTCCATCTATTAATTTCAATCATCATTTATGTAAAGCACTATAGGATCCTATTACCCTTATTAAATGCTGACTTAGCACAGATTGTTACGCACTATCTCCTCTCAATATTTGAAATGCATGTGTTTTATTTATATCCAAGAACAGATTAACAAAAGAGAGATGATTCAACTTGCCTTTGGATATGACAGTAGAACAGATAATCGCCTACTAAATCCAGCAAAATCTTATCAGACATAAAAAAAATGATTTTTCTGGTTGAAATGTTAAATGTACAGAGGATAAAGAGAGAAGCCTTATGAATTTTCCTTCTCCAAAGTTAAAGTCTTGAATCATTGCTTAATTGTAAGTAAATTGCACTAGCTGAGTTATGAGTTTAGATGAGTTTAGTTTTGTTTGATTTAGAGCTACAGGGTGGAACCAGGCCCTGTGGCCCAACTAAGTCTGTGCCAACCATCGATCACATTCACATTCGTTCTATGTTATCCCAGTTTTGCATTCCACACACTAGGGGCGATTTACAGAAGCCAATTAATCAACAAACCTACCTGTTTTTGGAATGTGGGAGGAAAATGGTGCACCTGCAGAAAACCCCTGCAGTTACAGTGATAACAAACAAACTCCATATAGACAGTACCCGAGGGCAGGATCGAACCCAGGTCTCAGGGGCTGAAAGGCAGCAACTCTACCACTTTGTCACTATGCCACCCAATAAAGGTTTTGTCTTAATTTTATTATGCTTCCTCACCAATATCTTTTTTCAGAAGCCAACAAGTTTGAAGAATATGCAAAAGGATCAATGTCCATTATTTTGAAAAAAAAATTTTGCCGCTATAATGGAACTGACTTGGAAATGTTGGTGAGCATTATAGTGTGAGGGAACATCAAAACTAGATTAAGAAAGACAATTAAACTTGTACAGGGAGATTTAGCAAAAGAGAGAAAATGTTAGAAAAAGTTTAGTTTAGAGATACAGTGCGGAAATAGGCCCTTTAGCCTACCAAGTCCAGCGATCCCTGCACACCAATACTATCCTACACACTAGGGACAATTTCCAATTATATCAAGCCTATTAACGTACAAACCTATACGTCTTTGGAGTGTGGGAGTAAATTGTAGATCCCGGAATAAACCCACGCAGATCATGGGAGAACGTACAAACTCCGTACAGACAAGCACCCGTAGTCAGGATCAAATGCGGGTGCCTGGGCCTTTAAGGCAGCAACTCATGAGGTGCAATAATGGATTAGAAAGGCAAATTAAATGCTTGTCTTTATTGTAAAGAGAATGAAGCACAAAAACAAAGAAACTCCGGTACAAATTTTCAGGATGGTCTGTCATTCCAGACAAGATGGAATGCCACATAGAATTTTTCTACGCATATTTAAGGAAGGCGGGACAGAAGCTTAATTTGATTTATCCTGGCACGATGGTTGCTGTATGAAGAGTTCAGCAGGTTGGGATTATACTGATAGGAATTTAGAAGAATGAGTGTGATCTTATTGAAACGTGTAGGATTCTGATAGGGATTAACAAGGTGGACGCTGAGAGGATGTTTCATGTACGGGGTTATTTAATACCACGAGGAAGAGATTCATAGAATTGTACAGCACAGAAAAAGGTTCCACAACCAAAATTTCAACTGAGCTATCCCGTTTGCCAACATTTGGTCTACTATATTCCTGTAAACATTTTCTATCCATGTAGCTGTCCAAATATATTTTGAACACTGCAATTGTACTTGCCTTAGACAAAAAAATAAAACGGGGTAGGCGGCTAACGAGAGAAATCAAGGATAGTGTTAAATCCAAGGAAGAGGCATATACATTGGCCAGAGGAAGCAGTAAACCAGAGGACTAAGAGAAATTTAGAACTCAACAGAAGACAAAGCGGTTCATTAAGAGGGAAAACAAGAGTATGACAGAAAGCTTGCGGGATATATAAAAACTGACTGTGAAAGTATCTTTAGATATGTAAAAAGGAAAGGATTAGTGAAGACAATTGTAGGTCCCTTACAGTCCGAGACAGGTGACTTTATAATCGGGAAAAGGAAATTGCAGAACATTTAAACAAGTAATTTGGAAGTACTTCACTGAGGAAGACAGAACCAATCTCCCAAAAATACTAGGGGACCGAGGATCTAACGGGAGGGAGGAACTGAAGCGAGTTCCATTAGTCAGGAAATGGTGTTAGGTAACTGTTGGGACTGAAGGCATATAATTCCCCAGCGCCTGATGGTCTGTATCCCAAGTTATTCAAGGAGGTGGCCCCAGAAATCGTGGATGCATTGGTGATCATTTTCCAATGTTCTCTTGACTCTGGATCAGTTCCTGCGGACTGGAGGGTAGCCAATGAAACCCCGCTTTTTAAGGGAGAGAGAAACCGGGGAATTATAGACTAGTTAGTCTTGGGTAAGATGCTTGTGTCGATTATTAATGATGTAACAGCAGTGCATTTGGAAAGCAGTAACAGGATCGGTCAAAGTCAGCATGGATTTATGATGGGGAAATCATGCTCGACTGTTCTACTGGAATTTTTTGAGGATGTAACAAGTAGAATGGAAAAGGGAGAGCCAGTGGATGTGGTGTATCTGGACTTTCAAAAAAGCCTTTGACAAGGTCCCACGCAAGAGATTAGTGTGCAAAATTAGAGCACATGGTATTGGGGGTAGGGTATTGACATAGATAGAGAACTGGTTGGCAGACAGGAAGAAAAGAGCTGGAATTAACGGGTCCTTTTCAGAATTGCAGATAGTGATTAGTGGGGTGTCACAAGGATCAGATATCAGCTGGGACCTCAGATATTTACAATATATTTTAACGATTTAGACGAGGGAATTGAATGTGACATCTCCAAGTTTGCAGATGTCACAAAGCTGTGTGGCACTATGGGCTGCAATGAGGAAGCTATGAGGCTGCAGGGTGACTTGGATAGGTTGGGTGAGTGGGTTGATGCATGACAGATGCAGTATAATGTGGATAAGTGTGAGGTTATCCACTTTGGTGGCAAGAATAGGAAGGCAGATTATTATCTGAATGGTGTCAGATTAGGAAAAGGGAAGGTACAACGAGACCTGAGTGTGTTTGTACATCAGTCACTGAAAGTAAGCATGCAGTGAAGAAAGCTAATGGCATGTTGGCCTTCATTGTGAGGGGATTTGTGTTTAGGAGCAAAGAGGTCCTACTGCGGTTGTACAGGGTCCTGGTGAGACCGCACCTGGAGTATTGCGTGCAATTTTGGTCCCCTCATTTGAGGAAGGAAATTATTGAGGGAGTGCAGCGTAGGATCACCAGGTTAATCCCGGGATGGCGGGACTGACATATGATGAAAGAATGGGTCGACTGGGCATGTATTCACTGGAATTTAGAAAGATGAGAGGAGATCTTATAGAAACAGATACAATTCTTAAAGGATTGGACAGGGTAGATGCAGGAAAAATTATCCCGATGTTGGGGAAGTCCAGAACAAGGGGTCACAGTTTAAGAATAAGGGGTAGGCCATTTAGGACTAAGATGAGGAAAAACATTTTCACCCAGAGATTTGTGAATCTATGGAACTCTCTGCACTGAAGGCATTGGAGGTCGATTCATTGGATGTTTTCAAGAGGGAGTTAGATTTAGCTCTTAGTGCTAAAGGAATCAAGGGATATGGGGAAAAAGCAGGAACGGGGTACTGATTACAAATTATCAGTCATGATCATATTGAATGGCGGTGCTGGCTCAAAGGGCAGAATGGCCTACTCCTGCACCTACTTCTCTATATTTTTATGGTTCTATGTTATCACCTTTTCTGAGCTCAATCTATAAACTCACCACCCTGTGTGTGAAAAGCTCGCTCCTTAGATTGCCTTAAACGTTCTCCTTAACCATATAACAATTACAGCACGGAAACAGGCCATCTCGGCCCTTCAAGCCCGTGCCGAACAACTTTTTTCCCTTAGTCCCACCTGCCTGCACTCATACCATAACCCTCCATACCCTTCTCATCCATAAGCCTATCCAATTTATTTTTAAATTACCAACGAACCTGCCGCCACCACTTCCACTGGAAGCTCATTCCACACCGCTACCACTCTCTGAGTAAAGAAGTTCCCCCTCATGTTAACCCTAAACCTCTGTCCCTTAATTCTAAAGTCATGTTCTCTTGTTTGAATCTTCCCTATTCTCAAAGGGAAAAGCTTGTCCACATCAACTCTGTCTATCCCTCTCATCATTTTAAAGACCTCTATCAAGTCCCCCCTTAACCTTCTGCGCTCCAGAGAATAAAGACCTAACTTATTCAACCTATCTCTGTAACTTAGCTGTTGAAACCCAGGCAACATTCTAGTAAATCGCCTCTGTACCCTCTCTATTTTATTGACATCCTTCCTATAATTTGGCGACCAAAATTGTACACCATACTCCAGATTTGGTCTCACCAATGCCTTGTACAATTTTAACATTACATCCCAGCTTCTATACTCAATGCTCTGATTTATAAAGGCTAGCATACCAAAAGCTTTCTTTACCACCCTATCTATATGAGATTCCACCTTCAAGGAACTATGCACGGTTATTCCCAGATCCCTCTGTTCAACTGTATTCTTCAATTCCCTACCGTTTACAATGTACGTCCTATTTTGATTTGTCCTGCCAAGGTGTAGCACGTCACATTTATCAGCATTAAACTCCATCTGCCATCTTTCAGCCCATTTTTTCAACTGGCCTAAATCATTCTGTAGACTTTGGAAATCCTCTCTATATTTTTATGGTTCTATGTTATCACCTTTTCTGAGCTCAATCTATAAACTCACCACCCTGTGTGTGAAAAGCTCGCTCCTTAGATTGCCTTAAACGTTCTCCTTAACCATATAACAATTACAGCACGGAAACAGGCCATCTTGGCCCTTCAAGTCCGTGCCGAACAACTTTTTTCCCTTAGTCCCACCTGCCTGCACTCATACCATAACCCACCATACCCTTCTCATCCATATGCCTATCCAATTTATTTTTAAATTACCAACGAACCTGCCGCCACCACTTCCACTGGAAGCTCATTCCATCAAAATTGTACACCATACTCCAGATACACATCACCCCCTATCTTGGTATCATCTGCATACTTACTAATCCAATTTACCACCCCTTCATCCAGATCATTGATGTACATGACAAACAACAAAGGACCCAACACAGATCCCTGAGGCACCCCACTAGTCACCTGCCTCCAACCCGACAAACAGCCATCCACCATTACCCTCTGGCTTCTCCCATTCAGCCACTGTTGAATCCATCTTGCTATTCCTGCATTTATACCCAACAGTTGAACCTTCTTAACCAACCTTCCATGAGGAACCTTGTCAAAGGCCTTACTGAAGTCCATATAGACAACATCCACTGCTTTACCCTCGTCAATTTCCCTAGTAACCTCTTCAAAAAATTCAAGAAGATTAGTCAAACATGACCTTCCAGGCATAAATCCATGTTGACTGTTCCTAATTAGACCCTCTTTATCCAGATACTTATATATATTATCTCTAAGTATCTTTTCCATTAATTTGCCCACCACTGAAGTCAAACTAACCGGTCTATAATTGCTAGTTTTACTTTTAGAACCCTTTTTAAACAATGGAACAACATGCGCAGTATGCCAATCCTCGGGGACTATTCCCGTTTCTAATGACATTTGACATTTTTCTGTCATAGCCCCAGCTATTTCTACACTAACTTCCCTCAATGTCCTAGGGAATATCCTGTCAGGACCTGGAGACTTATCCACTTTTATATTTTTCAAAAGTGTCAGTACTTCTTTTACTTTGAAACTCATAGTATCCATAGCTACTCTACTAGTTTCCCTTACCTCACATAATTCAATATCCTTCTCCTTGGTGAATACCGAAGAAAATAAATTGTTCAATATCTCCCCCATCTCTTTTGGCTCTGCAGATAGCTGTCCACTCGGTCTCTCCAATGGACCAATTTTATCCCTTGTTATCCTTTTGCTATTAATATAGCTGTAGAAACCCTTTGGATTTACTTTCACCTTACTTGCCAAAGCAACCTCATATCTTCTTTTAGCTTTTCTAATTTCTTTCTTAAGATTCTTTTTACATTCCTTATACTCCTCAAGCACCTCATTTACTTCATGCTGCCTATAATTATTGTAGATCTCCCTCTTTTTCCGAACAAGATGTCCAATTTCCCTTGAAAACCAGGGCTCTTTCCAATTTTTACTGGTTCCTTTCAACCGAACAGGAACATAAAGATTCTGTACTCTTAAAATTTCCCCTTTAAATGTCCTCCATTTCTCCTCTACATCTTTCCCATAAAACAAAATGTCCCAGTTCACTCCTTTTAAATCATCTCGCATCTCGTTAAAGTTAGCCTTTCTCCAATCAAAAATCTCAACCCTAGGCCCAGTTCTGTCCTTCTCCATAATTATATTGAAACTAATGGTATTGTGATCACTGGACCCGAAGTGCTCCCCAACGCATACCTCCGCCACCTGTCCCATCTCATTTCCTAACAGGAGGTCCAGCACTGCCCCTCCTCTAGTAGGCACCTCTATGTATTGCTGCAAAAAACTATCCTGCACACATTTTACAAACTCCTTCTCGCATCAAACCTATGCTCTCTAATTTCAGGCATCCCTATCCTGGTTAAAAGACCATGATTATTTACCCTGTGTATGGCCTCATAATTTTATGAACCTTGATATAGTCATCACTTATCTTCCTTAATAAAGTCTCAGCTTATTCAATCTTTCCATATAGCTCAAGCTCTCCAGTCCAGGCAAGATCTTTGCGAATCATTTCTGCACCTTCTCTGGCTTAATCACATCCTTCTCAGTGTGGAATAATTGAATATACGCAAAGAGATTTCTAGACATTTAAACCACCAGGATATATAAAGATATGGGACAGAAGAGAAAAATTGTGTATGTCCAAGAATGTTTGATTAAATTTCTGCTTCATTTTCAAGATCACGTTCGTATCCTGATATGACCTTGTGTCATGTTGGAGTGAATGCATTTAGACTTCATGCCAATTTTTCTGGAATAAGAAGAGGTGGGGTTACTTCAACTTCTGAAACTCTGGTACTCTCAATAGTGTTTGCTAGCAGAGCAAAACTCTAATACCTTTCTGCCCAAATTAATTCACACCGTTATCTTCACATGTCTGCTCCACAATAAATCATTTATCAGCACAACAGCTGCTGGATTCAAAAATTATCTTCCTTGTGTTTAAATTAAATCATTCCTTGAAGCCTTACTCATTTCAAACCCTACTTTCATAATCTCCTGCAACCCAGCATGTCTGATGTCTTCCAATGCTTGCCTCTTGATCATCCAAGGAACTCACCACTCTTTCATTGCCAATCATGCCTTCGGCCACCACGGTTTATTCACTGGAATTCTCTGGCAAACCATTTCGCTCTCTCTCTGTGCTTCCGCCCACCCCCCTCCTGTTCTTTAAGGTTATGGTCCTCATATGGTTTGGCATTAAATTCAGATTCATAATATTCTTCTGTGAAACTCTGCAATGCTTTGTTATGTTAAAGGTGCCATGGAAATGCAAGCTGTTGTTGCTTATAGCGTATTTTAGGATTATGACCCAGGAATGATGATGAAATTCTACTTTTCTGCCTAAATAAGTGACACTGTGGGGGACATGAAGATAATAATGTTCCTATTGTATTATTCAGATTAAGAAAAATAATACACAACGCAGGAGAAAGCTATTTAGCTCAGGTGTTCTTTAGTTACTCAGCGACAATACAGGAGAAATGAATGATGTTAAAGTAAACTTGCGGAGGTACTGTTGTGCAAGCTGCCCTATATCGTACATAATGCAGCCTTGCTTTATTTATTTTTTCAAATTGAGGTCAATAAACAATAAAACTAATTATGTTATTGGGTCTCGAACTGAAACGTCACCCATTCCTTCTCTCCAGAGATGCTGACTGTCCCGCTGAGTTACTCTGGCTTTTTGTGTCTATCTTCGACTTAAACCTGCATCTGCAGCACTTCCGACACAAAATTAATTAGGCGTTTGGACACCCAAAGAAAACACACCGTGAACTATTCAGTTCAAGGGATTAATGGAAAAGAGGATTGTAAGCAAATGTAAAATAAAGGATTTTTTTTCAGTCATGTGCAGTGCAAGGGAAAAGTAAGAATTTAAATGGTGGCACGTAAAAATCCCAAGAATTTAAATACCATATGTTTCTAGCCTTGGCCACGGACTAGGTTGTCACTCACCATGAGCATCCACCTGAAACAGGTTGTAATCAATCTCATGTATCACAGAGGAGAACATCTTTTTGATGGAAATATATTTATTTCTCATAAGGTCATAAATAATAGGAGCAGAATTAGGCTGTTTGGCCCATCAAATATACTCTGCCATTCAATCATGGCTGATCTATCTCTCCTTTCTCTTGCCTTTTCTGCATAACCACTGGCACCCGTACTAATCAAGAATCTATCTATCTCTGCTTTACAAATATCCATTGTCTTGGCCTCTACAGCCTACTGTGGCAAACAATTAAAAAAATTCACCACCCTCAGCCGAGGTGGAATGCAGAGGCCCCTAACCAAGTCTGGTGTGCAACAGCCCCCAATTAGAGCTTTCACGGATGACCTTACCATCACCACAACATCGGTCCCAGGAAGTAGGTGGATCCTACAAGGTCTTGAGAAACTTATCACCTGGGCAAGGATGAGTTTCAAGCCAATAAAGTCAAGGTCCATGGTGCTGAAGAAGGGGAAGGTGACTGACAGATTCCACTTCTTACGATCCAGAACTGTCATTCCCTGCGTCACTGAGCAACCTGTCAAGAGCTTGGGAAGGTTTTTGACGCAACTCTGAAAGACTCTACCGCCATTCAAAAGTCCATCAAAGACCTTGTAGCCTGGCTCACCAAAGTTGACAAGTCAGGTCTGCCAGGCAGATTCAAGGACTGGATCTATCAACATTCCATCCTGCCCCAAGTCCTGTGGCCTCTGCCATAAAATAACCGAACGTTATGTTTGTGAAGTGTGTCATTAATGTGCCTAGCCAAATTCAATCTATTTAACATCTTGTAATTGAAAACTGGGTCTTGAAATCATGTTGTGTTTACAACAAACTCTGACTACACTTGATCCTAATAGCTCCCAATATTTCTGAGCTGTGAATTCATGCTCTCCTGCAAGTGGTGTATTACCACTCGATGGTTTCAATGTTTGTAATGGAGAATCTTTCATTAGAAAGTATATATGTTCTTAGCACTAAATGTGATCATAAAACATAATGGGAAGTGACACTGTCTGATACTGTGCTTAGTGTCCTGCTCTTTTACTCCTGGCTCTAGGCTTAGCTTGCAATCCAAACTCATCGGTGGAAAATCTTATCTTGTCATTTATCATTTTACTTGCAATATATTTGGACAGCATCAATTCACTTTTGAGTAAGCATAAGTTCATAGCTCAAAAATAACCCATCACTTTGAACAAGTTAATAATCTCATTCCAACAAGTCTGCAAGAAAATTTGGTATGAGATGTGAAGATCTCCCAAATTCTATGGGAGATGGTCTTGCGATAATGGAGAAAAAAATGGACCACTTTTCTTTCCTATAGATGTGAAATTCAGTATGATATTTTTAAGGGTATTACTTTTTGCTAAGATTAAATAACAATTATTTTTGAGTTCTTATATTGTAGTAATTCAAAATATATATTTGATCACGTGCAAAAATACATCTATGCCAGTTTTTCCCTGTAGCTTTCACCATATACTGCACCTATGCTTCTGAAATACATCAAATGCATTTCTCAAAAAGCACGGCTTTTCAGACATCCAAGTATATAAAAAAATATTTATTTATGCAAATAGTAAAATAAATTCTCACCATATTATTACCATTAAAGCAAACCATCCCTGTGGGATAACATGGAAACATTGCACATCACAAGAATAACTGCCCGCTCATTAAAATTATATTTCTGTGAGTGAATTGATCAGGATGCTGAGCTGCAATCATGAACCATGAGATGGAAGCTTGAGCATCTAGTATCTGAGTGTAATTGAAGCCTTTGTCTCCACTCCCCAAAAGGCTGCATTTAAAAGCATATAGAGCATTTGATTTGTTAGTTTTGGTAAGGTAATTTCAATTTTGACATCAGTCAACATGATGTTTTTCGGAGATCATTAAATCGTTTGTGAGGGAATTCTTGGGTGAAAATTACTCCTGCTTTCTTTTGTCCTTTTACTGCAAATATTGCTCATAATTTGCCAAGTCCGATCACAAACTTTCTTCTGCTGTTATATATTGGACATAACTTCTTAGCCATCAGCAGTAGAATAACTGAATAATACAACTTGACTACTTCAATTGCCTCCAGTAGTGATAAATTTTCTCTATCATCTTTGCTAGAAGAAGATTTGAGTGTAAGAAACCTTGCTCCCATTATTTACAGCCCTGATGTCTGGAATATTATATACAGTCTAATCTTGGAACCTAAGTTAAGAAAGTAGTAGTAGGCTCCTCTCGGTCATGGCTGACCATGGGTGGAGCATCCTGGTCGCATGAAAGCTTGGGCGATGTCATATGGAGGACAGGCTGTTGCCCTTGCAGCACATCCCCCCTCTCCACATCGCTGATCAATCCAAAGGAACAGCAGGGCCATTACAGTTTGGCACCAGTGCCGTCGCAGAAGCTGCCAGAGCGAGGTTGTTGATAATACCGAACTGCCTTAGAGGCTCCAAATTTTCTTGAGGTTTACTCCTGGAGCCTTTTCCATGACTGGATATGGCCACAAAGCAGTGGAGGTTTTAAATCAGAGTTTTCCCTCTCCTAGATGGACTGCCTTCCTAGACTGACGAGCCCCATTTGCCCAAGCAAAAGGAGATAATGCAACAAAAATACATCACATTGATTCCTGGGATCAGGAGATATAGATATAAAAGGTCTTTTGTAGCGGTACCAAACGTGGTGAATAAACGGTTTCTTTATTCAGACATTATAGGTAGATAGACATGCACGTTCAGTCCTCTTACACAAAGTCATTGTTGCTGCTGCAAGGCTGCTGCCTCATCGACTCGAGTTGTTGAGGTGGCAGGACACTCAACCGAAGTGAGAAGGGAGCTAGTCAGCACGAAGAAAGAGAGAGGGAGAGAGGGTTGACCCCGGGTTCATTATATATGCCAGGACACACCGCTATACCCTGTGACAATTACTCTCTGCCATTGCCCAGTCATGTGACCCTACCCCCGACCGCTGAGGGTTCGTGTAGCAAGTGGCCCAACCACCAGGTGCCGCCACAGGACGCCCCCTCCCAGAACCAGAGGCAGGAAAACTGACATAATGCGGCAGCCTGACACTGGAGGCCTTAGTGACACCATACGACCAGTGGTGGCGCTGTTGACAGCTGCCAGGCTGCAGGGACGGCATCCGGCCTGAGGTGGCGCTGTTGACATAGAAACATAGAAAATAGGTGCAGGAGTAGGCCATTCGGCCCTTCGAGCCTGCACCGCCATTCAATGTGATCATGGCTGATCATCCAACTCAGTATCCCGTACCTGCCTTCTCTCCATACCCCCTGATCCCTTTAGCCACAAGTGCCACATCTAACGCCCTCTTAAATATAGCCAATGAACTGGCCTCAACTACCTTCTGTGGCAGAGAATTCCAGAGACTCACCACTCTCTGTGTAAAGAATGTTTTCCTCATTTCGGTCCTAAAGGAATTCCCCCTTATCCTTAGACTGTGACCCCTTGTTCTGGACTCCCCCAACATCGGGAACAATCTTCCAGCATCTAGCTTGTCCAACCCCTTAAGAATTTTGTAGGTTTCTATAAGATCCCCCCTCAATCTTCTAAATTCCATCGAGTACAAACCGAGTCTATCCAATCTTTCCTCATATGAAAGTCCTGACATCCCAGGAATCAGTCTGGTGAATCTTCTCTGTACCCTCTCTATGGCAAGGATGTCTTTCCTCAGATTTGGAGACCAAAACTGTACGCAGTACTCCAGGTGTGGCCTCACCAAAACCCTGTACAACTGCAGTAGAACCTCCCTGCTCCTATACTCAAATCCTTTCGCTATGAATAGTAACATACCATTTGCTTTCTTCACTGCCTGCTGCACCTGCATGCCTACTTTCAATGACTGGTGTACCATGACACCCAGGTCTCGTTGCATCTCCCCCTTACCTAATCTGCCACCATTCAGATAATAGTCTACCCTCATGTTTTTGCCACCAAAGTGGATAACCTCACATTTATCCACATTGTACTGCATCTGCCATGCATCTGCCCATTCACTCAGCCTATCCAAATCACCCTGCAGCCTCCAAGCATCCTCCTCACACCTAACTATACCCCCCAGCTTGGTATCATCTGCAAACTTGGAGATGTTGCATTGAATTCCCTCGTCCAAATCATTAATATATATTGTAAATAGCTGGGGTCCCAGCACTGAGCCTTGCGGCACCCCACTAGTCACTGCCTGCCATTCTGAAAAGGACCCGTTTACTCCTACCCTTTGCCTCCTGTCTGCTAGCCAGTTCTCTATCCACATCAATACTGAACCCCCAATACCGTGTGCTTTAAGTTTGTATGCTAATCTCTTATGCGGGACCTTGTCGAAAGCCTTCTGAAAGTCTAGATATAACACATCCACTGGTTCTCCCTTATCCACTCTACTAGTTACATCCTCGAAAAATTCTATCAGATTTGTCAGACATGATTTACCTTTCGTAAATCCATGCTGACTTTGTCCAATGATTTCACCACTTTCCAAATGCGCTGCTATCCCATCTTTAATAACTGACTCCAGCAGTTTCCCCACTACCGATGTTAGACTAACTGGTCTGTAATTCCCCGCTTTCTCTCTCCCTCCTTTTTCAGGCTGCAGAGACGGCATTTGGTCAGAAGGTGACGCTGTTGACAGCGGTGAGAGCAGGTCGAGCGGTGGCCATTTTTGCAGTCACTGTGGCGGTCATGTGGTAGTAGGCCACGGCAGCCATTTTGGCAGCTGGCTGAGGCGGCCTTTAAAGGCGGCCAACCGAGGTGATTCCTGGATGCGACGGGCCTCGTCCCACCGCTCCAGATAGGGACTCCACTCACCGTCGCCGGTGTCGTCGAAGACCGGCTGCGCTGCCACGCCCTGGATGGAGACTGGAAGCTGCCGGGGAATCTGTCGTGGGACCGCCGACACATGACCAGCTGAGGCTCCACCCCGCTGCTGGGCCGACCACAGCCTGACCGGATGGGCAGCCAGCGCCCGGAGATCTTCAAAATCTGCACCGGTGAGGAGCAGAAGGACTTCATCGGGCAGCCGCCCCAGGTAGGCCCGCTCGATCTGGAGGCTAGGCCTTGAGCAGCGGCCGGCAGAGTGTCGGGTAACTGACATCCGGTGGTCAGTGGGCGGCGGTGCTGGTGATGCTGAAGGCAGGGGGCTGGTTGGGGAGCGGCGGCAGCCACGGCCTCTCAGCCCCAGTGGTCGGCTCCGGGCGGGTCATGCAGGAGAGACTGGCTGCCGTAAAAGGAGGCCCAGATCGCGCCCATTGATCCGGGTGGCCTGCGGCCGCTGTGACCAAGCACAGGCGTGAAGCGAGCGGCCAACCACGGCGGCGGGGCCCAAGGCAGTGTCCAGGTGCCACGCAGAGTTGACGGCTGCATCCATAGCAATCATTACCATAGAGCTGGGCTGCCGCCTGCAGACATCAGGTCACCACGGTAGATGGTCGGCTGCGTGCTTTGGGAAATCTGTTTTGGAACGTCGGGTTCATCAATGTAGCGGTACCAAACGTGGTGAATAAACGGTTTCTTTATTCAGGCATTATAGGTAGCTATACAAGCACGTTAAGTCCTCTAACACAAATCCATTGTTGCTGCTGTGAAGCTTCTGCCTCGTGGGCTCGAGTTGAGCTCTTGCTGAGGTGGAAAGACACTCACCCGAAGAGAGAAGAGAGCTGGTCAGCTCGAAGTCAGAGAGAGAGAGAGAGCTGGTTAACCCCGGATTCGTTTTATATTGACTAGGACACACTCCTATACCCCGTGACAACTCCTCCCTGCCATTGCCCAGTCACACGACCCTATCCCTAACTGCTGAGGGTTCGTAAAGCAAGTGGCTCAACCACCGGGTGCCGCCACACCTTATCCATTGGGGCAAATGGGCATTCTGGGGGATAATTGGTGGAAAAGGTCAGTAACATAGAAACATAGAAAACATAGAAAACATAGAACAATAGGTGCAGGAGTAGGCCATTCGGCCCTTGGAGCCTGCACCGCCATTCAATATGATCATGGCTGATCATCCAACTCAGTATCCCGTACCTGCCTTCTCTCCATACCCCCTGATCCCTTTAGCCACAAGAGCCACATCCAACTCCCTCTTGAATATAGCCAATGAACTAGCCTCAACGACCTTCTGTATCTTTAACTGAACTGGCCTCAACGACCTTCTGTAACTCAGCGTGTCAGGCAGCATCTCAGGAAAACATGGATAGATGACATTCCAGGTCAGTTTAGTCTGAAGAAGGGTCCCGACCAACACATTACCCATCCATGTTCTCCAAAGATACTGCCTGATCTGCTGAGTCCAGCACTTTCTGTCCTTTTGTGTAAATCAGCATCTGCAGTCAATTGTTTCTACATTAATATTTGATGGGATACTATCTTCTAGGTGAAACATAGATGAATTACTTAGAACTCAAAGTACAAAGATAACTGCAGATGATTCAATTTCAATAACTGCACTGACATTCAATATTTTGAATCCAATAAATGGTTCCATATTTACTGTGGAAACACACTCTGACACTCTGACTTCTGCCTGTTTGCTGGGATAAAGTAATTTATATATATGGTCTAAAGAGCTTTTGAGGACAGGAAACCCAGCCACTCACAATTAGTGTTGTGAGGGCTGACTATGGGTACACAAATATCTCAATTATTGGTAGACTGAGAAAAGATGCTATGATCATGCTTGACGTGCTTAGTAAAATAATAAGTCAGGCCTGACCCGCTGAGTTCTCAGCATTTTGTGTCCATCTTTAGTATAAACCAGCATCTTTAGTAACTTTTTCTTACCGGTCTTGTACCTTCCTTGATCTCGATCCAAATGCTACAAAATCATGAAGATGAAGTTATCTGCAGGGAAATTAGCATCGCCCCAGTGTCTGATGTTTTGCCGATGCCGTACAAGAACGCCTCAGAGTCATGTTATTTTGCAAACCACATCTCTTGAGCAGTGTCCTGCTGTGTGCCAGTAGCCTATGCTCCATGAACAGTACTGTTTGATGTGATTAAGCTGGAGGTTCACAAACACAATTTCAGGCACAAGAAGAATATAAGGAAACATTAGATAGACTGGGATGATGTTTATAGACATAGACATAAATTTCATAAAATGATGAGTGTCAAAGATGAGGGTCATATTTTATAAAACCATGAGGGGTGGCACAGTGGTAGAGTTGCTGCTTTACAAACCCAGAGACCCATGTTTGATCCTGACCTCGGGTGCTGTCTGAATGGAGTTTGTACGTTCTCTCAATGTCCACATAGTTTTTTGCTGGGTGCTCCGTGTCTCCTCCCACATCCTAACGGTTTGTAGGTTATTTGGCTTTAATAAATTGTCCCTAGTGTGAAGGATAGTGTTAATATACTGGGTGATCGCTGGTCGGTGCAGACTTAGTGGGCCGAAGGGCTCATCTCCATGCTGTATCCCGAAAGTCTAAAGATAGTGTTGATAATCACTGTCGACATTTTCAGCATAGGGGAATCTAAAAGAAGAAGGCATAGGTGAAAGGTGAAAGGTGAAAGGAAGTTGCTTTAAATGGTGTGATAGGTTATGGGAAGAAGGCAGGGAGAATGGTGATAGGAGGGAGAGATAGATCAGCCATGATTGAATGGCGTAGACTTGATGGGCCGAATGGCCTAATTCTACGGTCGACAAAAATGCTGGAGAAACTCAGTGGGTGCGGCAGCATCTATGGAGCGAGAGAAATAGGCAACGTTTCAGGCCGAAACCCTTCTTCAGACTGATGTTGGACCCAAGCCGGCCTAATTCTACTCCTATCACATGATGTTTTGATCTGATAGACAAGTATTTCACATAGAGGATGGTGCGTATATGGAACAAGTTGCAAGAAGAGGTAGCAGAGCCAGTTATAGTGCAAGGTTTAAAATACATTTGAATTGTTATATACATAGGAAAAATTTAAAGGGATGTAGACGTAATGCAAGCAAATGGGACGAGTTCAAAGTGCAATATGGGCTGAAGGGCCTATTTCTGTTCTGTATAACTCTATGATTCTATTTACAAAAACTTCTCTTTTAATGGCTACTGCATGCAGTTTACATTTAAACATTTCTTTTAAAGAAGAGTAGTTCTCCTTTTCTATTAATGTCTGCTTTTCACATAATTCCTAAAGGGTGTGCAACGCCAAACAATCATTGACAATAATAACCGCAATGGCCAATGCCATAAAAAAGCTCTGTTACATTTATTCCTTTTCCCACTATCTCCTACTTCTGGCATTGCAAACCTCTAACTCATTCTTTGTTCTTTTCATATTTATGATGTTAAACCCCAGCGTGGTCTTACCTGATAACCTATTTTGTGATTTGCCTTGTCCTTAACACATTTCAGTATTTGTGTAGTTCTGCACCTGACTTTTGACACTTCACCTTAGGGTTTTGCAGCTTGAAAAATTCATGTGTCACGCTTGGGCATCTCATCCAAGGTTGCGTTATTGATCACAGAGCATTTTTCCCAGTCCTTATTTAATTATTACAGTAACTCTTCCTATCGAAGGTGGGTTAAAAGAAAAGGCTCTTATTTTTCCCCAATCTCTTTCTACAAGCTTAATACTTGAACAGAAGAAGGATCATGGTGACACATCTTTTGTAGCTCTTGAGCATTTAATAGATTGTATACGGTATTCCAGCTTACACAGTGATATGCTCTGGTAGTTTTCTGATGAATTACATGATTACAGATAAAACGAACAATTTTACTTGTGCTCAAATTAATAACAGTTGTGTGATTTGACAAGTGCACTTGCAGCATTCCCCATCTCATCACTTCAGATGATAAATATTCAGGCAGTTTCCATTTCCAGCTAAGAATGCGAGTGGGCATGGAGAAGTTCGGAGTGTTAATAAGGAAAAGGAAAATGTATTAATCTTTGCCACCTAGATGAACAAAGGAAAGCAATGCTGAACTATTTATTTTGCAGTTTATTGCTAACGAGACAGTTTATTTTCTGGGATTCAGCCTAGCATTCTGTAATTTATAGTGAGGAAGGTGAAAAATAATGCAGACAAATGATGAAATGTCAGGGGCCAACACTCTTAAATGAACCTATTATGGTCGAAGAGAAAGAATAAAATCTGCAGCTCATTATGACTATGTTCTACTTGTCAGTAAAGTGAAAAGGCCTGTGATGATTTCCAGTTTTATTTGTCATTTTGGTTATTAAAGCTGTCTCCTTGGTGGCAACAAAATGAATTGAAGACTTTATGTTGCAGTCAATCTGTGCTGAAACATTGCAGCCCCAGCTTCTGAAAGCCCTCTGTTGAAGAATGCTTGAAAAATTGTAATCATAGATTCTTCAGTTTACAGATAATCTCAACCATGTAGAAGAAATTAATTTAATATTTAATTTTTAATCAAATAATTAACATCTCGCATTCCATTGCAACGATCGCAAACCAGTAGAGGCAATATACAGAAAGTAAAAAAACAATTGTATCTGTCACACAATTCTATTGCTGAACGGGAATGTTAATTTAGTAGTACTTGCATCAGTTGTGAAGATGGAACATCTTGGTAATTCAAATGATTGTGCACAGGATGCTAAGTTGATTTGATGCCATTGTCTGCCCATTAGACAAACAGCAATGGTTCAACAATTATTTCCAGCATATTGAAAATGGAACCCTTCAATTCCTAGCCCCCCAATCTATACCATGGATAACCAGTCCCTTTATACCCCAATTTCCCCACCAGCAAGGTCGCAAGGGCTTCCGATTCTTCCTTGATCCCCTCTGCTAACACTCTCCTCCATCTGACAGAACATGTCCTCACCCTCGACAACTTCCCTTTTGACTCCTCTCACTTTCTTCAAGTTAAACGTGTAGCTATAGGCACTTGCACGTGCCCCAGTTATGCCTGCCTTTTTGTGGATTACAATGAACGGTCCTTGTTCCAAACGTGCACTGACACCAGCCCCCAACTCTTACTGCACTGCATCAGGATGCCTCCTGTACTTGTGCAGAACTGGTTGATCTTATTAACTATACCACCAAATTCCATCCTGCCAAACCATGTATAAAACATTGGTGAGGCCACATTTCATGAATTGTGTTCAGTTTTTGGTCACCCTGTTGTAGGAAAGATGTTGTTAAGCTGGGGGTTACACAAAAAGCTGGAGAAACTCAGCGGGTGCAGCAGCATCTAAGGAGCGAAGGAGATAGGCGACGTTTCGGGTCGAGACCCTTCTTCAGACTGTTAAGCTGGAATGGGTGCAGAAAGGATTTATGAGGATATTAGCAGAAATCTAGGGCCTGAACTATAGGGAAAGATGGAGCAGGATAAAGATGTATTCCTTGGAGTGCAGGAGGATTAGGGATGAACTTGCAGAGATGTATAAAATCAAGAGAGGAATAGATATGGTAAATGCACAAAGTCTCTTACCCAGAGTAAGGAAATCAAGAACCAGAGGACATAGGTTTGTGAGGAAGAAAATATTTAATAGGAATCTGAGAGGCAAACTTTTACTCATAGGGTGGTAGGTACATGCAACAAGCTGACAAATGAGGTCATTGAGGCACAAACTATCACAATGTTTAAGAATCATTTAGCCAGCTACATGGAAAGGATGGATTAAGAAGGATATGGGCCAAACGCAGGCAGGTGACATTCGTGTTGATGCGACATGTAGGTCGGTGTGAGCAAATTGGGCCAAAGGGCCTGTTTCCATGCTGTATGACTATGACTATAAATTCACTTGGATTTTCTCTGCCGCCTCTCTCCATTTTCGTGATCTCTCTGTCTCCATCACAGTGGATAGGGTATTGACCGAAATCTACTATAAACCCACTGACTTCCAGTTATCTGGATTATACATATTCCCACCCTGTCACTTGCAAAGAGACAACCCCCTCCTCTCAATTTCTCCACCTCCTCTGCATTTGCTCCCAAGATGTGAATTTCCATTCTCCGCCATTCAAGATGTCATCTTTCTTTAGTAAACGTAGTTTCCCCCCTACTGTTATAGATGGATTCCTCACCTACATCTCCTCAAGGTCCCATAGTTCGGCTCTCGCTCTCCCACCGCCCCACCCCTTTTCAGACAGAGCACGGATAGAGTTCCTCTGTTCCCTACCTTTCACCCCACTAGCATACGCACCTAACACATCATTCTCTGACATTGACACCACCTTCAATGTGATCCCACCACCAGTCACATCCTCCCACCTCCATCTCTTTCCACTTCCGCAGAGACAACTCAGTAGGCAATAGACAATAGGTGCAGGAGTAGGTCTTTTTGACCCTTCAAGCCAGCACCACCATTCAATGTGATCATGACTGATCATCCGCTATCAGTACCCTGTTCCTGCCTTCTCCCGATATCCCCTGACTCCGTTATCTTTAAGAGCCCTATCCAGTTCTCTCTTGAAAGTATCCAGAGAACTGGCCTCCACCGCTCTCTAAGGCAGAGAATTCCACAGACTCACAACACTCTGTGTGAAAAGTGTTTCCTCTTCTCTGTTCTAAATGGCTTACCCCTCATTCATAAACTGTGGCCCCTGGTTCTGGACTCTCCCAAAATCGGGAACATGTTTCCTGCCTCTAGCGTGTCCAAACACTTAATAATCTTATATGTTTCAATAAATCCTTTCATCCTAAATTCCAGAGTATACAAGCCCAGCCGCTCCATTCTCTCAGCATATGACAGTCCCGACATCCCGGGAATTAATTTTGTAAACCTATGTTGCACTCTCTCAATAGCAAGAATGCCCTCCGCAAATTTGAAGACCAAAACTGAACACAATACTCCAGGTGCTGTCTTGCTAGGGCCCTGTACAAATGCAGAAGGACCTCTTTGCTCCTATACACAACTTCTCTTGCTATGAAGGCCAACATGCCATTTACTTTCTTCACTGCCTGCTGTACCTGCATGCTTACTTCCATTGACTAATGAACGAGGACCCCCAGATCCCGTTGCACTTCCCCTTTTCCCAAGTTAAAACCATTTAGATAATAATCTGCCTTCCTGTTTTTGCTACCAAAGTGAAAAAACTCACATTTATCCACATTAAACTGCATCTGCCCACTCCCCCAACCTGTCCAAGTCACCCTGCATTCTCATAGCATCCTCCTCACAGTTCACACTGCCACCCAGCTTTGTGTCATCTGCAAATTTGCTAATGTTACTTTCAATCCCTTCATCTAAATCCTTGATGTATATTGTAAATAGCTGCGGTCCCAGCACCAAGCCTTGCTGTACCCCACTAGTCACTGCCTGCCATTCTGAAAGGGACCCGTTAATCCATATTCTTTGTTTCCTGTCTACCAACCAATTTTCTATCCATGTCAGCACTCTACCCCCAATACCATGTGCCCTAATTTTGCCCACTAATCTCCTATGTGGGACCTTATCAAATGCTTTCTGAACGGCCAAGGACACTACATTCATTGGCTCTCCCTTGTCCATTTTCATAGTTACATCCTCAAAAAATTCCAGAAGATTAGTCAAGCATGATTTCCCCTTCATAAATCCATGCTGACTCAGCCCGATCCTGTTACTGCTGTCCAATTGTGCCGCTATTTCATCTTTTATGATTGACTCCAGCATCTTCCCCACCACCGATGTCAGGCTAACTGGTCTATAATTCCCTGTTTTCTCTCTCCCACCTTTCTTAAAGAGTGGCATAAAATTAGCTACCCTCCAATCCACAGGGACTGGTCCTGAATCTATAGAACATCGGAGAATGATCACCAATGAGTCCACGATTTCGGAGCCACTTCCTTAAGTACCCGAGGATGCAGACCATCAGGCCATGGGAATTTATCAGCCTTCAGTCCCATCAGTCTACCAATCACCATTTCCTGCCTAATGTGAAATTCCTTCAGTTCCTCCGTCACTCCAGATCCTCTGGCCTCTAGTACATCAGGAAGATTGTTTGTGTCCTCCTTAGAGAAGACAGATCCAAAGTACCTGTTCAGTGGAGACAGATCCAAAATACCTGTTCAAAACACCCTCTCAAACTCCTTGGTTCACTCATCCCTTCCCACCCAAACCACCCCATTCCCGGTACCTTTTCCTGCAACCGGAGTAGATGTGATCCCTGTCCCTGTAGCTCCACCCTCACTTCCATTCAGGAACCATAGCAGTCTTTCCTGGTGAGACAGAGGTTCACATGTAACTATTCTAACCTCATCTACTCCATTCTTTGATCGAGACGTTGCTTCCTTTACATCGGTGACACCAAACGTATAGGTGACCATTTAGCTAAACGCTCATGTTTGATACACCAACGCCTGCTGAATCTCCTGGTTGTTAATAATTTTAACTCCCCTTCCCATTCCCATACTTCCTGTCTGCAGCCCCCTCCAATGTCAGAATGATGTCATACACACACTGGAGGAACTGTATGAATATTGAATTATAGTGTCATAGAGGGATACAGTGTAGAAACAGGCCCTTCGACCCAACTCACCCATACCACCAACAATGTCCCAGCTACACTAGTCCCACTTGCCTGCGCTTGGTCCATATCCCTCCAAACCTGACCTATCCATGTACCTGTCTAACTGTTTCTTAAATGATGGGATAGTCCCAGCCTCAACTACCTCATCTGGCTGCTTGTTCCATACACCCATCACCCTGTGAAAAATAATTCTCCACTTTTAGATACTAAACTACAAACAACCCTTTCTTTCCACCCCTTTTATTCCCCTGCCCTTCTATGTGCCCTACCTGGATGCGCATTTATTTCTCCCTTTCCACTCTCTCTTTCACGAGAGCTTGCTGACCGGTTGCATCGTGGCTTGGTTCGACAACTTGAGCGCCCTGGAGAGGAAAAGACTACAAAAAGTAGTAAACACTGCCCAGTCCATCATCGACTCTGACCTTCCTTCCATCGAGGGGATTTATCGCAGTCGCTGCCTCAAAAAGGCTGGCAGTATCATCAAAGACCCACACCATCATGACCACACACTCATCTCCCTGCTATCTTCAGGTAGAAGGTAGAGGAGCCTGAAGAGTACAGCAACCAGGTTCACAAATAGCTACTTCCCCACAGCCATCAGTGCTATTAAACCTGGCTCGGACAAAACTCTGATTATTAATAACGCATTATCTGTTATTTGCACTTTATCAGTTTATTTATTCATGTGTGTATATATTTATATTATGGTATATGGACACACTGATCTGTTTTGTAGTAAATGCCTACTATGTTCTGTGTGCTGAAGCAAAGCAAGAATTTAATTGTCCTATCAGGGACACATGACAATAAACTCACTTGAACTTGAACTACCCCTATTTCTTTCTCCTTGCTTTACATTTCATGCTTCTCCTAACCTTATCTCCTTATCACACACCTTTTGTGTTTTCATCTCTAGCCTTCGTCCAAACATCTGCAAATCAATACCCCCCCCCCCTTACCTGTAACTTGCCAGGCTTTGCCACCACCCCCCCCCCCCCCCCCCCACACCATCTCTCTTCCATCTGTCTTCCCCCTACTACAATGAGACGACTTTACCCAACCCGAAACATCACTAATCGATGTTGTCAGAAATGCTGGCTGACCCGTTGAGTTACTCCAATACCTTATGTATTTTATTCCCTCCTGCCAATAGTCTCCTTTCACCCAAATCATGTTTTTTATTTCTCTCACCCCTTCTCCATCAAACATTTGTTAACATCAGCAGCTTTTCTCACAAACTGTACTTATTTAACTTTATCATGGTTAAAAATCTACCTGGTTTTCAGAGCAGGTTAAAGTTGTCTGAAATACACGTAACACAAGAATTGGGGACCTTAAAGATATAACTGAAAGGTGCATTCTCTTAAATTAGAATCTGCATTGAGATCCAGGCCTGTTCTGTGCAGAATTTATCAGTAGTCACAGTGGCTTAGCAATGATAACACACTTCAATCCCCCAAGCTGATTCACTGTATCACAACAGAAAGACTACTTGGTGACAATGGATACTCCCAGCAGGCCTGGTGATGACAGCTCCACTGCACCAGAGTAGTACAGGTACGTTCCAAGCCTATGCACAATACAGATTATATATAAAGCATTGAAGCACACTGTGCTGGATAGTTGAAGATCAGCTGGTCCACTTAACCTGTTTTATACAGCTACGCTGCTATAGTCACTTCACTAAAATGCTGCTTTTTCAATCGGTCGTATTCTGGATGAGGCAAATAAAGAATTGGATCTAGAAACCCATCTCTAAGCCACCTATAAGTCTAAAATTTCCCTTGAAAACCAGAATTAACCACAATTATGTTTTATTCCTTCAGGTGATCTGGGTTTATGAGTTTAGTTTAGAGACACAGCGCGGAAACAGGCTCTTCAGCCCACCAAGTCTGTACTGACCAGCGATCCCTGTACACTAGCACTATCTTATACAATAGGGACAATTCACAATGTTTTTTTACTGAAGCCAATTAACCTACAAACCTACAAACCTGTATGTCTTCAGAGTGTGGGAGGAAACCGGAACTCCCGGAGAAAACCCACGTGGTCATGGGGAGAATGTACAAACTCCTCCATGCCGACAGCACCTGTTGTCAGGAACAAACCCGGGTCTCTGGCATGTAAAGCAGCAACTCTATCGCTGCAACACTGCGCCACCCTGTTATTTCCAATCTCTAAGTTCCTTTGAGAGGATCTAGTGACAGACATGTTTTTAAAATGTGCAGTGCTCTTTTATTTTCAGACACGTTATTTGAAACATGGCTGTATATCGAGATGCTTCCTTCATCCATGAACCAGTCCAGCTTCATTTTACAATTCAACAAGGAACTAGCACCCAGTGTACCGAATTAGTAAATGGAATGTTCACAGGGATGTCAGGACTTTCATATGAGGAAAGATTGGATAGACTCAGTTTGTACTCGCTGGAATTTAGAAGATTGAGGGGGATCTTATAGAAACTTACAAAATTCTTAAGGTGTTGGACAAGCTAGATGCTGGAAAATTGTTCCCGGTGTTGGGGGAGTCCAGAACAAGGGGTCACAGTCTAAGGATAAGGGGGAATTCCTATAGGACCGAGATGAGGAAAACATTCTTTACACAGAGAGTGGTGAGTCTCTGGAATTCTCTGCCACAGAAGGTAGTTGAGGCCAGTTCATTGGCTATATTTAAGAGGGCGTTAGATGTGGCACTTGTGGCTAAAGGGATCAGGGGGTATGGAAAGAAGGCAGGTACAGGATACTGAGTTGGATGATCAGCCATGATCACATTGAATGGCGATGCAGGCTCGAAGGGCCGAATGACCTACTCCTGCACCTATTTTTCTATGTTTCTATGTTTCTATGAATGATTGCTCAATTCTCTAGGAAAGAATGAATTGTCCAGCAAATAACCTATTAGATTATATGCATGAACCTCAGTCCTTCCAAACCTATCTATCTGAAATAGTCTCAACTTTGTGTCACATAATTTCAAGATGAGTATCTGCCAGATTAACACTCCCATTTCTCTCTTGTTGATGCCTTGAGGAAGGAATAAATTAAAGGAATCAGCCATATTATCATCTCGCTGATGTGGCCATTAATCACCAAACTATTCATAAAACTTAAGGCTATTGTTATTTACAAAATTAAACTGGTAATCCTATTATAAATAAAATCAGTAATCTGATTAGACATTTCTGAAATAAAATAATAGCTACAGATTTCTTTGTGTCTATTATTGAAGTCTATAAAATACACAACAGCCATTATCAAAGGATAAAAGATCGAATGAATGTACAATCTGAACTAAGCCAAAGACAACTATTTATAAGATTTAGTAATCAGCTGTGACATAGGAACTTTATAGACCTAGTTTTGCATGATATTTATATCAATGATGAAGGATTATTTATCAGCAATTTGCTTAATTGGAATTGACTACATTTTAACAGCTAAGTGCAAGGTGATACATCACCAAAAAAGCTACTTACTTCAATGAAACATGGCTAATGGAATGTTGATTCTAATAACACGCAAATGTGAACAACAAGATGCATATTTATCTTTTTCCAAATGTCTTCTTTATGAAGCTTTATTTGTAACTGTTAGCCAGGTTATTTGAACTCTTGGCAGAGCTCTGTTAGGAATATGATTTATTTCACAGTTTCACCTCCAAGATGAATATGGTTGGAGATGAAATCTATGGCTAAGTGAATCAGCTGTGGTTAAGTGGTTTGATTTTGTCACATTAAAGTCAGAGCCAGCCCATAAAACTTGGAATGCATGAAGAAAGTCTTTAATCCCAAATGCCCACTTCAATTATAATCCAAGATGCATACTCTAACACAAAACATTAAGTTTCCCGAGTCGCACCATATCATATCATTCTAGACTCTTCTGCCTCAGTTTGCAGTTAAAGAAATAGGTTCCATTCAATGCAACAATGGTATCAGGCCTCAATAGTAAAACGAGTATTTAAAAGCAGCAAAGTCTCAAACCTCAGTCCTAGAACGTCTGGTGGAGCCACTGCCTCACAGCGCCGGAAGCCCGGGGTAAATCCTGACCTCAGGTGCTCTCTGTGTGGAGTTTGCATGTTCTCCCTGTGACTGCATGGGTTTCCTCCCACATCCTAAGGATATGTGAGTCTGTAGGTTAATTGGCCTGTGTAAATTGTCCCTCGAGTGTAGGGAAAGTGGGATAACATAGAACTAGTGTGAATGGGTGATCAACGGTTGGTATGGAGTCAATGGGCCAAAGGGCCCGTTTCCATGCTTTATCTCTAAACTAAATTAAACTAAACTAGACTAAACTAAACAGTTGACATGAATTCAAATGTGTGCTATAGGCAAGGTCCAGTTATCTACAAACAATTGAAACAATTATAAAAAGTCCCAGTTTCTTTAGTACTGCAATTTGATGGAATAGAATGGATGTATAGGCAACATTTTATGTGCATGAAGTAAACGATTGAGTATTTAAAGCATTTAATGTATTTTTAATTTTAGAATTATTGACACCACAGTGTTCTTTTGTCCAAATTTAGAGATGATCAGAAGGATGAAGTTGTTAGGTTGATTATGCCTGACACATATGACGCATTAAAAAAATCATTTATATTGCACATTTCATATCCTCATAATATTCCAAAGTTCTTCACGTTGAATGAATAAGTTTTGCGGAGGGGATAGTGTCATAATATACTTAATCACATCCAATTTACACTCTGTGAGGACTCATAAATAACAAAGTGATTAGTGACTACATAAATTTGGTTGATGGGCTGGACTCCAGAATCATTCATCTGCTCTCCTTCAAACAGGGGGTTTGACTTGGCTTAGAGATGTTGTGGTACAAGTCTTTAGTACTACGCTGAGTCAGTTTAAACTCTGGACTCAAAGCCTCGGAGTGTGCTTTGACTCAGAGGCCTTTTGACATGAAGTTAAAAGTGCCACCAGTGAGCTTTTGCTTACAACATAATGAGCGCTTAGGTCAGATGGTCCTGGCAGCTGTTCTACCTTATTCACCTCAGCCAACTTAAGCATGGACCATCAACAGTGCAAATCACTGAAGCTCGCATCTGCTCTGCCGTGCATCGTACTTTGACAGATGCAAATAAGTCCAGTGGGGGCAAAGTGTTTGGCAAATTGCAGGAAGGCTGAACATGCATTCCAAAGCAGGTCATCGATTTATAAGCCAACATTAAGCAAAAAATAACTCCCACAAAATCCTAGAATTCCTGTACAAATGTAAAGTTCTCAAGCTTTCTTGCTATTCTACTCTTCCAATGTTCACCTGTGTCCTGATATTGGATTTCACATGCAGTTTAATGATAGATGATACATTTTGAAGTAATTTCCAACACTTGCATTAGGAAGCTAAGTCTGAACATGAGCCAGGTTAGACCCGCTGCAGGAAAAGCCAGCCCATTTTCTTGCATGGAATAGGACAGTTGTGAGTTCCCTATCTGGGTGAAAAAGTTCTTCATTTGATCCTCTCTAAATCTTTTGATCCTTGTCATAAACCAATGCCCTTTAGTTTCAAACTTCCTTTGCTGAGGGGAAATATTTCTCACTATCTATCTTTATCAGTTCATAGGTTCTAGCAGCAGAATTACGCCATTTAGCCCATTTAGTCTATTCTGCCATTTAATCATAACTGATTTATCTTTCCCTCTCAACCCCATTCTCCTGCCTTCGCCCTATAACCCCTGACACCCTTACTGTAAAGAACATGCACGTACACAGAGAATTCTTTACTATAGTTTTTTATTACCTAAACACATATCACTGCCCTAGCTGTACATGGTCTGTCACGTTCACTAGAGAGAGAGCTAGGGATGGGGAGGACACAGTTATACTTGATTATAGGGAAGTGGTTAGCAGGGGCTACGTCACTACTATTAAAGGGACATGCACATAACATCTACATCCTTCCTCTACAAAAAGAAAGAAAAGTGACAGGCGACCATGTCTCATGCGCTAGGGAAATTACACAACAGAGAAGTGACACCGAACTATACATAATCGCCATAACGGTCTGGCGGCTTCACAAGACGGCCAGATCGAGTCCGCATCTCGCCATCACCTCCTCCCCCCACGGGAACTAGAGGGACCGGCGCAGGCGGCGAGCACTTAGCAGGAGAACCCCGGGGCGAGGAACGCGGCGGGGATGAAGGAGAGGCGGGAGGCGAGACAGCCGGAGAGCCAGGGACAATCCCGGGAAGGACTACCGGGAGAGGCCGAGGGGACGGTGGACTGGGTAAGGCAGGACGCGGCACCGAGGATACAGGGGAAGCATGCGGAACGGCAGGAGGGGGACAAGGTTCATTCACAAGGCGCAGGTGCTGACATGACCTGCGGTAGACCGTGCCATCATGGTTGACCAGGTAGGAACGAGGCGACCCGGCAGAACCGACGACAACAACAAGCCTATGATGACCGGAGGAAGACCACATATGGACAACCTGGCCAGGATGCAGAGGACAGAGGACGCGGCAGGACCTGTCATGGGAGCGCTTTTGGATGAGTTGCTTGTTAGCAATACGCTCCCGGACCACGGCAGGTTTGAGCACAGAGGGAGCAAGGGTTTGTTGAGCGACCGGGATTGGAGGGCGCGTGACACGGGACATGAGGCGCTGCGCCGGGGACCCCAGAGTATGGTCGCGGGGAATGTTGCGGAGGTTCAGGAGGGCAAGGTAAATGTCCGAACGAGACAGGCGACAGCGCTCCAGCAACCCCTTAGCACTGCGGACCGCGCGTTCAGCCAGGCCGTTGCTCTGAGGGTACTCCGGACTGCTGGTGTAGTGCTGAAAGTTCCAACGGTCAGCAAAGGCACGGAACTCAGCGCTAGCGAATTGGCTGCCGTTGACCGACTGCAGGCTTGCCGGGGACCCAAAAGTGGCAAAGTGACGTTGCAGCTTCTCAATGACAGCAGAAGATGACAAGGAGGGCAGCTGGTCTACCTCAAACCAGCTGGAGTAGGAATCAACAAGCACCAGGAAATGCTTGCCGCGCCATTCAAAAATGTCAGTCGCCAGCGCAGACCAAGGGAGGTCCGGGGCGGGCTGCTGCAGGAGGGGCTGCCGCTGCTGTTGCGGGGCGAGGCTGTTGCACTTAGGGCATGACGATACACGGTCCCGAAAAAAACTAGCCATATCAGGCCAGGGTGCTGTCGGCAGCCGAAAAACTTGAAACGCTCCAGGATGCAGTTAGTGGGAACGTCACACATTTCAGTAAACTTGGCGATCAGACATGCCGGGTCCTGAGCATTCTCGTTGAGCCCGTATATAAACGACTCCGAGCGTTCCAGAGCCTCCGGTCCGGCCAGGTTGAGTAGGAGGGAAGCTTTGACTGAGGGGGCAACCGCAGGGTGGGCGATTGCGACATAGTGCTCAAAATCACGTCGGAAGACGTTCCAATGGTGTGCAATGTCATCATCGAAGATCAGCGAGTCAGGCTTACGACAGGAGGAAGCCATCGCGATTCAGGGAGGGGGTACTGGGACTAAAGAAATAAAACCCGATACACAGGAGACGCAGGAAAAGAAACATCTGACGCCATGTAAAGAACATGCACGTACACAGAGAATTCTTTACTATGGTTTTTTATTACCTAAACACATATCACTGTTTTATAGGACACAGTTATACTTGATTATAGGGGAGTGGTTAGCAGGGGCTACGTCACTACTATTAAAGGGACATGCACATAACATCTACACTTACTAATCAAGAATCTGTCAATCTCTGCTTTAGATAATGCCCACACATCAATAATGCCCTCATCAATGGTCTTGGTGACTTCTTGAAAAAACTCTTTTGAGATATGTGGAACAGGTTTCCTACACACAAGGCTATACTGACTGTCCCTTATATGTCTGTGGCTATCCACAATCTGGTAGATCCTCTCCCTAAGAAGCCCCCACAACAACTTTTCCACCACTAACACCAGGCTCACCGGCCTGTACATCACAGATTTTGCCTTGCTGCACTTCTTAGATAAACTAAACAACAATAGTCTCTCTCCAATTCTCTGCAAATTGGATAATTTGCAGAGAATTATCCCTGTGATAAACGATGATGCAAATATCCCCTGAAAGGGCCTCTGCGGAAAAACACAGTGGGTGATCTTGTCCACAGTAAAAATAGGTAGGAAGTATTCATTTAATATCACTTTCATCTCTTGTGGTTTTAGACAAACATGGACTTGCTGATCTTTAAAGGGTCCTATTCTTTCCATAGCTACTCTTTTACTCCTAATATACATATTAAGAATATCTTAGGATATTACTTCGGAGTCATGTGAGTGACTACGTGAAGAATAAGCCCCTCCAGGCGCATGCTCATCATTACGTCCGACGCATGGTGCACCGATGGGCTGGAGAGCGCAGCTCCACCAGTGGTAAGTAGTAAACCGGCAGGTAAGTGATTTTTAAAACTTTCTGCGGGTATTTAAACTCCATGAGACTGGTTCAGGAGCCTGCGGGAGTAGTTCGAAATGGAGAAAGTTGTAAAAAAGTCTGCCGTCCATAGCAAGAGTTTAACTCGCGGGACCGCGGTTAGTGCTCACAAATCGGGTAGGGAGATACGTATATGGCTGCGGTAACGCCAGCTCCAACGCCAACTGTAGAATTGCCGGCAGCCTAACTGCCTCCATTAACTCCAGTGCCTCAGGGCGCTGAGTCCACTCCAGCAGGAAGAAAGGCCAAACGAAAATCAGTCAGGCCCGTTTCATCTGACGAGTCTGATGAAGAAGACTCCCCTCCTTCCGATAAGAAGGTCTGGGGACGCCTAGATAAAATGGAAAGAATGCTTCAAACCATGATGAGCCATGAAGTATTCCAATCGGGGTCGCATGCCCCCAGAATTCCCCAAACAGCCTCAGGCAGAGGCCCATATGGTGAGGAGGACTTCACCGCCTATGAGTACCAATGGGAATCACCCTCACCAGCACCTTGTTTAGGGCTGGTAGAGACCTCCCTAGAGCAAGACGCGGGAGAGCCAGGGCAGGAGGACCCTGAAGTCGGTGTCACTGCTTGTGGGCACACACCAAGGCACATGAGCCATACTCCAGGTGTCCTGCGTGTGGCTAGAAATGTTGCCATTCCTGAGGGTACTGGTGAAGCCATGGAGGAAAATCTGGCATCCAATATAAACTACATGGCCTCTCACCAGCTCCAGGATTCCATCATGGAACAGACGACCACACTTTACCAGACACCTGTTAACTGTGCGTCGCTCAAGGTGCCCACCGTGAACTCGGCTATCTAGGCACAAATGAGCGCAGCGATGAGGGGACAAGAGCTTCATTTCCAGCGAGTCCTCAAACTAGTGGGGGCAGGTATCACGGCTTTTGGGAAAATGGTCCAAGGGGCACCAATGTCAGGGACACAGCAGGATATGTTGGCCCTGCTGTGCAATGCCCACTTCGAGATCAACTGTATCCGTAAAATTGGCATCAAGCCAACGTTGAACCCATGCTTTGCAGCTCTTTGTAGGTCCTCTAATAATCAAGCACCAAATTTCTTATTTGGCAAAGACCAGCTGAAACCTGGAGGAAGATCAAAGACCTGGAGGAAGAGGCCAAAACTATTGGCCTCATGAAAACCTACATACCCTCGCCAGGATACTACCTCGCAGGTCTTTCTCAACAAGACGGGCGTCAGATGCTGGGGCAGGCCCAAGTAGAGTGTTACTAGTTGGACGCCGTCCTTATCCACCTGCATACTCCAACTACAACCCCAACATGGCCAGTAGAGTGAGAAGCTCAAGGTCGACTATGGTGGTAGAGGTAACTCATTCTGTCCAGGATAAATCCTCTGGGGAACAACCTCCGGTTGGGGGTAGGTTACAGTTATTTTATGATGAATGGTGCTGCATAACATCTGATCTGTTTATACTGGACATTGTCTCAGGGTCTCGAATTGAGTTTATGTCAGGAATACATCCATAGAAACATAGAAACATACAAAATGGGTGCAGGGGTAGGCCATTCGGCCCTTCGAGCCTGCACCGCCATTGAATATGATCATGGCTGATCATCCAACTCAGTATCCTGTACCTGCCTTCTCTCCATACCTCCTGATCCCTTTAGCCACAAGGGCCACATCTAACTCCCTCTTAAATAGCTCCGGAAGTGGCGGCGCTGCGGCTCGCCTGCAGTCCGTCTGTTTTTTCTTTTCTTTTTGTCCTTGTCCTGTTTTAGCCAGTTAATTTGAGTTATTAGGTTGTGTATGGGGGGGGGGGGGGGGGGGGGGGGGTGGGAGAAACGTGTCTTAGTCTCTTCCTTCGAGGTGGATGCAACTTTTTTTTTGTTGTATCCCCCGTCTCCGTCTGCGTTGAGGCCTAATGGCGGAGCTGGCAGCCTCCAACTGCGACCAACCCGAGGCTCCGTAGGTAGAGCCAGCCAGGACTTACTAGCGCGAGGCTGGCCGACTTTGGGGCTGTCGCGGCATTCCGGCGGCGGCCCGACTCAGGGCTGAGGCGGTGTCCCGGCAGTGACAGCCTGACTCAGGGCTGAGGAGGTGTCCCGGCAGTGACGGCCTGACTCAGGGCTGAGGAGGTGTCCCGGCAGTGACGGCCTGACTCAGGGCTGAGGCGGTGTCCCGGCAGTGACGGCCTGACTTGGGACTGAGGAGGTGTCCCGGCGGTACGGCGGCCCGACCTCGGAGGTTCGGCCGCGGGCCCAGCAGACGACATCGTGGGGAACTCGCAGGTCACAGGTTGGTGACCTGTTTTGTTTTTTTTCGGAGCTCCCGCGGCAACAGCTTCGTCCGCTGGACTGGAGGGCGGCAGCTTCAACCACCCCGGGGAGTTTGAACCGGCTCGTTCGCGGAGCTTGGATTCAGCCGTGGGACTGACTTACCAACACCCGGCGGGGTCATTACATCAGAGGCCTGGATCACCTCAGCACAGAGGGAGAGCAAGGAGGGAAGATCAAAAAGACTTAAGACTTTTGCCTTCCACCACAGTGAGGAGGTGCTTGGTGAACTCACTGTGGTGGATGTTAATTTGTGTTTATTGTGCGTTTTGTTATTTTATTAAATGTATGACTGCAAGGAACGAAATTTTGTTCAGACCGAAAGGCCTGAATGGTAATAAAGGATACTTTACTTTACATTACTAATATAGCCAATGAACTGGCCTCAACTACCTTCTGTGGCAGAGAATTCCAGAGACTCACCACTCTCTGTGTGAAAAATGTTTTCCTTATCTCGGTCCTAAAGGAATTCCCCCTTATCCTTAGACTGTGACCCTTTGTTCTGGACCTCCCCAACATCGGGAACAATCTTCCTGCATCTAGCCTGTCCAACCGCTTAAGAATTTTGTACGTTTCTATAAGACCCCCCCTCAGTCTTCTAAATTCTAGCGAGTACAAGCCGAGTCTATCCAGTATTTCCTCATATGCAAGTCCTGACATCCCAGGAATCAGTCTGATGAACCTTCTCTGTACCCCCTCTATGGCAAGGATGTCTTTCCTCAGATTTGGAGACCACGACTGTACGCAATACTCCAGGTGTGGTCTCACCAAAACCCTGTACAACTGCAGTAGAACCTCCCTGCTCCTATACTCAAAACCTTTTGCTATGAATGCTAACATACCATTCGCTTTCTTCACTGCCTGCTGCACCTGCATGCCTACTTTCAATGATTGGTGTACCATGACACCCAGGTCTCGTTGCATCTCCCCTTTTCCTGATCTGCCACCATTCAGATAATAGTCTACCCTCCTGTTTTTGCTAGCAAAGTGGATAACCTCACATTTATCCACATTATACTGCATCTGCAATGCATTTGCCCACTTACCCAGCCTATTCAAGTCACCTTGCACCCTCCTAGCATCCTCCTCACACCTAACACTACCCCCCAGCTTAATGTCATCCGCAAACTTGGAGATGTTGCATTCAATTCCCTCGTCCAAATCATTAATATATATTGTAAATAGCTGGGGTCCCAGCACTGAGCCTTGCGGTACCCTAGTAGTCACTGAAAAGGACCCGTTTACTCCTACCCTTTGCTTCCTGTCTGCCAGCCAGTTCTCTATCCACATCAATACTAAACCCATGTGCTTTAAGTTTGTATACTAATTTCTTATGTGGGACCTTGTCGAAAGCCTTCTGAAAGTCTAGATATAACACATCCACTGGTTCTCCCTTATCCACTCTACTAGTTACATACTCAAAAAATTCTATAAGATTCGCCAGACATGATTTACCTTTCGTAAATCCATGCTGACTTTGTCCAATGATTTCACTACTTTCCAAATGTGCTGCTATCCCATCTTTAATAACTGACTCTAGCAGTTTCCCCACTACCGATGTTAGACTAACTGGTCTGTAATTCCCCATTTTCTCTCTCCCTCCTTTTTTTTAAAAGTGGGGTTACATTAGCTACCCTCCAATCCTCAGGAACTATTTCTGTGGCTACTTCCTTGAGTACTCTGGGATGCAAACTATCTGGATCTGGGGATTTATCGGCCTTTAATCCGTTCAATTTACCCAACACCACTTCCCGGCTAACCTGGATTTCACTCAGTTCCTCCATCTTATTTGAACCCTAGTCCCCTGCTACTTCCGGCAGATTATTTATGTCTTCCTTAGTGAAGACAGAACCAAAGTAGTTATTCAATTGATCTGCCATGTCCTTGTTCCCCATGATCAATTCACCTGTTTCTGACTGCAAGGGACCTACATTTGTTTTAACTAATCTCTTTCTCTTCACATATCTACAAAAACGTTTGCAGTCAGTTTTTATGTTCCCTGCCATTTTTCTTTCATAATCTATTTTCCCTTTCCTAATTAAGCCCTTTGTCCTCCTCTGCTGGACTCTGAATTTCTCCCAGTCCTCTGGTAGGCTACTTTTTCTGGCTAATTTGTATGCTACATTTTTTGGTTTTATACTGTCCCTGATTTCCCTTGTTATCCGTGGATGCACTACCTTCCCTAATTTATTCTTTTGCCAAACTGGGATGAACAATTGTTGTAGTTCATCCATGCAGTCTTTAAATACCTTCCATTGCACATCCACTGTCAGCCCTTTAAGAATCACTTGCCAGTCTATCTTGGCCAATTCACGTGTCATATCTTCAAAGTTACCTTTGTTTAAGTTCAGAACCCTTGTTTCTGAATTAATTATATCACTCTCCATTCTAATGAAGAACTCAACCATATTATGGTCACTCTTGCCCAAGGGGCCACGCACAACAAGACTGCTAACTAACCCCTCCTCATTACTCAATACCCAGTCTAGAATAGCCTGCTCTCTCGTTGGTTCCTCTACATGTTGGTTTAGAAAACTATCCCGCATACATTCCAAGAAATCCTCTTCCTCAGCACTCCTGCCCATTTGATTCACCGAATCTATATGCAGATTGAAGTCACCCATTATAACTGTTTTACCTTTGTTGCACACATTTCTAATTTCCTGTTTGATGCCATCCCCAACTCCACTACTACGGTTAGGTGGCCTGTACACAACTCCCACTAGCGTTTTCTGCCCCTTAGCGTTTCGCAGCTCTACCCATGTCCTTCCTTTCTATTGCATTAATCTCCTTTCTCACCAGCAATGCTACCCCACCTCCTTTTCCTTTTTTGTCTATCCCTCCTGAATATTGAATGTACCTGGATGTTCAGCTCCCAGCCTTGGTCCCCCTGGAGCCATGTCCCCGTGATCCCAACTATAGCATAGTTATTAATAGCTATCAGCACATTCATCTCATCCACCTTATTACAAATGCTCCTTGCATTGAGACACAAAGCCTTCAGGCTTGTTTTTACAACGCTCTTACTCCTTATACAATTATGTTGACAAGTGGCCCCTTTTGATTTTTGCCCTGGATTTGTCTGCCTGCCACTATTAATTTTCACCTTGCTACCGATTGCTTCAACCCTCATTTTATACCCCTCTTTCTCTCTGCTCACACATTTAAGAAACCCACCACCTCTTATTCTCTGTTTATTATTTTTTTCTTCTTTCCCCCCTACATGTTGGGTCTGAGTGCTTCCCTTCTCTGCCTCCTGCTTCAGACCCTGTCTACTAGCTTTCTCTATTTGAGTCCCACCCCCCAACCATTCTAGTTTAAACTCCCCACAGTAGCCTTTACAAATTTCCCTGCCAGGGTACTGGTCCCCCTCGGGTTCAAGTGCAACACATCCTTTTTATACAGGTCACTCCTTCCCCAAAAGAGGTTCCACTGATCCAGAAACTTGAATCCCTGCCCTCTGCACCAGTCCTTCAGCCAGGCATTTATCCTCCACCTTGCTCCATTCCTACTCTCACTGTTGCAAAGAACCTCCACCCGCACAAAATATGCCTAGTCGGGTATTGTTTTTTTCTGGACCAGAAACTCTGCAGGTAAATAATGAAATTGGGGTTTCGTTCCAAAAAGGGGTAATTGAGAAGACGGTTTACCATCCTCAACAATTTGTGTCCAATACATTCCCCAGACAGAAAAAAGATGGTGGGTGTCGAGTCATACTGGACCTAACCCGACTAAATTCCTATGTCCAGTATAGGCATTTTAAAATGGGCACTTTCAGTACTGCTAAACAACTGTTATCAAAAGATTGTTATATGGCAACTATAGATCTGAAAGATGCATATTATTCAGTACCAATTCTTCATCAGTACCGTAGATACTTGAAATTTAGTTGGATGGGACAGCTGTGGCAATTTAAAGTGTTGCCCAATGGGTTAACCTCAGCTCCTAGGTTGTTCACAAAATTGTTAAAACCAGTTTTGGTGCTACTTCGTGCCCAGAATCACATTGTGATGGATTATTTAGATGATATTTTAATTATAAGCAACACTCAGGAAACAGCTGAGGAGTCAGTTTCAGCAACCAAACACCTGTTTGAGAGGTTAGGTTTTCTCATCCATCCAACAAAATCCAAGCTGGAGCCATTCCAAAAAATTAACTATTTGGGGTTTGTCATTGATTCAGTTGATATGTCAGTGACTTTGCCTACGGTCAAGGCTGTTGAAATCACGGAGTTCTGTACCAGTCTCTTAGAAGACCAACAACCCTCCATCTGGCAATTAGCCAGTTTTATGGGTAACTTGGTGGCGGCTTTCCCTGCAGTGCAGTTTGGACATCTGCACTATCAAAGTTTGCAACAAGCTAGAGAACAAGCACTTAAAGAACATGCAGGTCACTTCGATAGAGCAATGCAGTTGCCAGCCAACGCCATCGCCGAATTGTAATGGTGGATAATCAATATTGCACGAAGTACCAAAAACATTCTGACTCAACAACCTTCAGTGGTTTTAGAAACAGATGTCAGTGCTTTGGGATGGGGAGCCACGGACAGCGAGTCCAGCTGTGGTGGTAGATGGAGTGTGCAAGAGGAATTAATCCTGCAAAGGCATGGTATAAATTACTTAGAATTGCTGGGTGCATTCTATGGAATAAAAGCATATTGTTCGGTAATGAATGATTTCCATGTTTAGCTCCTGATTGACAATACCATGGCTGTTATATCAATCACATGGGAGGAATAAGGTCAGTATCATGTGATAATCTGGCTAATCTCATTTGGGACTGGTGCATTTCCAGAAATATCTGGGTCTCAGCTATCTACCTACCAGGTAGAGATAATGTGGTGGAAGACAACAGGTTCTGGAAATTTAATGACAACATAGAATGGAATCTAAATCCTGATGTTTTTAAAATTATTGTCAGCCGCTATGGTTTGCCAGTTATAGATCTGTATGCATCCAGGCTAAATCACCAGTTACCTAATTACGTTTCGTGGGAAACAGAACCAGGAGCAGTAGCGGTGGATACATTCTCGTACATTGGGGACGTACGTTCTTTTACGCTTTTCCCCCATTCTGCCTCATGAGGCAATGACTCACCAAAATAGAGCAGGACTCCGCCTCAAGCATTTTGGTGGTTCCGGACTGGCCTACACAGCCAATGGTTCCCTTTGGTGCTGAGAATGATGACTCAGCCATTCATGACTATCCCCAAGTGCAGTAATTTGTTGGTTCATCCGGTAACAGGAGAAAGTCATCTGTTACATGATCGTATTAATCTGTTAATCTGCAGGTTCTAACCAGACCGTTCCAACTGCTAGGACTGGAGAGTAGGACCATGGATGTGATAACTGCAGCTTGGAGAGATAGCACTAAAAACAATATGTGTCTCATATTAATAAATGGGAGAAGTTTTGCTTGCAGTCAGATATATCTTATCATACTGCAAGCATCCGGATGTATTGGAGTTCCTTGCTACATTGCATTTTGATGAACACTTGAGCTATAGTGCCATTAATAGTGCTCGGAGTGCTTTATCCTCCTATTTAGGGCAGTTTTCAGAACAACAATCTATCGGGTTTCATCCGTTAGTGTCCCGATTCATGAGAGGTATCTTTAACAAAAACCCTCCTAAGCCTAGATATACAGAAATCTGGGATGCGAGTATAGTTCTCACACTGCTTCGGCAATGGGCTCCAATCACGTCACTATCTTTTCAGAAGTTAACACTTAAAGTGGTTATGCTCATGGAGCTAGTATCAACGCAACGGGTTCAAACATTGCAAAAGCTATGGCTGGATAGCATGTATTCTTCTGTAGATAACATGATGTTTTATGTTTATGATTTAATCAAACAAAGCAGGCCAGGTATGGCCGGAACAAAAGTAAGCTTTAAAGCATACCCTGTTGACCAAAGGCTATGTGTAGTTACACACCCGAGTCAATATATTGAGGTAATTAAGAGCCTCAGAGGCTCTGAAATGGCAATGCTCATCAGTCACAAAAAACCTCATAAAAAGGTGTCAGTACAAACTATTTCTAGATAGTTGAAACAGATTTTGGATTGTGCTGGATTAGACACTCATGTGTTTAAATCTCACTCCACCAGGGCGGCATCAACATCCACAGCGAAGGCACAGGACGTGCCTCTAGATCAAATCCTCGGGGTCGCAGGATGGTCTAGGGCGGCGACCTTCTCAAAGTTCTATGACAAACATGTCCTGACAGTGCAAGATTTTGGGCATGCTGTTTTGGGTTCGTTTTGATTTATTTTCTTTTCTAAATTTCATTTGTAATTTCACCGTGGGATAGAGGGGTTATTACTGTTTTTGTTTATTATTATAAAAAAATGTTTATTGAATAATTCGAAGCAATGTTCAATACATTATTTATTCACTACTGTGTCAACTGAAGCAGTGTGTCGTGTGGAATGGATCTACAGCATGAAATCACAGAGCTTTGAAATCTTCACGTAGTCACTCACGTGACTCCGAAGAAAAATAGTAAGATTAAACGAGAACTTACCAGTTTGAAGTTTAATCTTTATTTTATGAGGAGTTACGACGAGGGATTACGTGCCTTCCTCTCCCGGCCCTCATAATCGCAAAGATCATCTGGTAGTTCTAGTCTTCTGAGTCTTACTATATCACTTCGACTATAGTTACTGTGTTTTCACGCCGCTGCTTTGAAGTATGACACGCATGCGCCTGGCGGGGCTTCTTCTTCACGTAATCCCTCATCGTAACTCTTCACAAAATAAAGATCAAACTTCAAACTGGTAAGTTCTCATTTAATCTTACTATTTTCCTCTACTTTATCTGCCAGCTCCCTTTCGTGTTCCTTTTTTACCTTTGTAAGTGTACTCCTACATTTCTTCTACTCCAAGAAGGATTCTCTTGATTTAAATCTGTCTAAATCTGATGTATGCCTCCTTTCTCCTCACCAGAACCTCAACACCACTCATCAACTAGGGTTTAGTTTAGTTTAGAGACACAGCATGAAAAGAGTCCACACTGACCATTGATCCCCCAATCCCCATTCCCATTTTCGGATCCACTCCAACAGACTATGGGCAGTCTAGAGGCAAGAGACTCTGTCTACCCAATTCATTCCGCTCATGATTTTCTACACCTCTATAAGATCACCCCTCATCCTCCTGCCCTCCAAGGAATAGAGTCCTAGTCTACTCACCCTCTCCCAATAGCTCAGGCACTAGAGTCCTGGCAACATCCTCGTAAATCTTCTCCGCCCCCTTCCCAGCTTGACAACATCTTTCCTATAACATGGTGCCCAGAACTGGACACAATACTTTAACTGCGATTACTCACCAATGCCTTACATAACTGCATTGTGTTGTAGAAATAACACTGTTCACTGTTGATGAATACAAGCCTACATAATAAATAATTCACTATAAATAATCCGTAAAATGGTTAGCATTGCCCTTTGCCCTAACAGGAACATGCTGCCTCAGTACTTTTACTAACTCACTTCTGAAAGTCTCTCATTTGTCAGCAGTCCCTTACCTGCAAACAGACTATCCCAATTGGGCAGCATGGTGGCACAATAGTAATGTTGCTGCCTTAAAATGCCAGAGACCCGGGTTTAATCCTGACAATGAGTGCTGTATGTATCGATTTTGTACATTTCCCCGTGACCACATGGGTTTTCCCCAGGTGCTCCCGTTTTCTCCCACATTCCAAAGATATAAAGGTTTGTAGGTTCATTTGGCTTTGATAGAAATTGTAAATTGTTCCTAATCTGTGGGATAGTGCTCATGCACCGGGATCGCTGGATGGCGCGGACTCGTTGGGCTGAGGGCCTGTTTCTACACTGTATCTCTAAACTGCACTGATGTAAACTAATTGACCTCGGCAATATCCTGCCAAACGCCTTCAAAATCAGCCCCAATTTAACTTGTAGGCCAGTCTAATTCTTCTCCATAACTATGTTAAAACTGGTAGAATTATTGTCACTGTTCCAAAGTCTCCTCCACCGACACTTCAGTGACTTACTACCTTGTTCCCTACGAGGAAGTCATGTGTTGTGTCCTCTCCAGTAGTGGCCTTTATATGTTGATTAAGGAAGGTTTCTTGGATATATTTAACAAATTTCACCTCATCCAAGCCCTTTACATTGTGGGAGGCCCAATTAATACAAGGGAAGATGAAATCTCTCACTAATATTGCCCTATTATTTACATATATCTGCAATGTCCTTACTCATCTGCTGCTCCATTTCATGCTGACCACTGGGGACATATACTACAGTTGATGGTGAATTGCATATGGTTGTAAATTTTAATGAATCTCAACCTAACTGCGCTAAAAGCAATTGATTTCTACGAACATTTATTTAAAAAAAGTGAAAACATAAAATCGGCATCCAGGTTCCAGATAGATTTTGGAAAGGATATGTATTAATTAACAATGTCAATTAATAGATAGGAAACATCTTGAAGTCACTACAAACATGAAGTATGCAACACTGGTTCAGAGGTGATCATGTTAACTACATTCATGTCAATTTGGAATGGCCAACAGTAGTGAGTTTGACTCTAGAGCTATGAGCTCTTCATAGTCTTATTCGATTAGAAGACTGATGGTTTATTCGATTAGAAGACTGATAGTTTATTCGATTAGAAGACTGAAGTCTCAGAATATAGAACATAGAACAGCACAGCACAAGAAAAGGCCCTTTAGCCCACAATACCCGTGTCAAATATAATGCAGAACTCTTAGCTGCCTGCACCTATTCCATATCCCTCCATTCCCTGCATATACATATGCCTATCCAAAAATCTCTTAAATGGCACTATCGTATTTGCCTTAACCATCACCCCAGCAGTGTGTTCCAAGCACTCATCACCCTCAGTGTAAAAAGATTGCCATACACATCTCCTTTAAACTTTACCCCTCACGGCTTAAAAATATGTCCTCTAGTATTTGATCTGTCCATCCTGTGAAAACGATTCTGACCGTCTGTCCTATTTATGCCTCTCATAATTTTATATACCATCAGATCTCCCCGCAATTTTCGGTGTTCCCGTGAAAACAATTCATGTCTGTCCAAATTCTCCTTATAGCTAATGTCCCCTAATACTGTCATCAGTCTCATTACCAACCTCTGCACCCTTTCCAAAGCCTCCACATCCTTCCTGAAATGGAGCGACCAGACCTGAATGCAATACTCCAAACGTGGTCTAACCTAACTTCTGTAATACTGCATCATGAATTTCTGACTCTTACACAATGCTCCAACCTTTGAAAGAAAGCATACCATAAGCCTTGAATAGAAACATAAAAATATAGGTGCATGAGGTGGCCATTTGTCCCTTCGAGCCAGCACTGCCATTCAATACGATCATGGTTAATCATCTAAAATCAGTACCACATTCCTGCTTTTTCCCTAATATTCCTTAATTCCTTTAGCCCTAAGAACTAAATCTAACACTCTCTTTTAAACATCCAGTGAATTGGCCTCCACTGCCTTGTGTGGCAGAGAATTCCACGGATTCACAACTGCCTGGGTGAAGACGTTTTTCTATCATCTCAGTCCTAAATGGCCTCCCCTCATTCCTAAACTGTGACCCCTGGTTCTGGACTTCCCAAACATCGGGAACATTTTTCGTGCATCTAGCCTGTCCAATCATATAACATATAACAATACAGCACGGAAACAGGCCATCTCGGCCCTTCAAGTCCGTGCCGAACAACTTTTTTCCCTTAGTCCCACCTGCCTGCACTCATACCATAACCCTCCATACCCTTCTCATCCATATGCCTATCCAATTTATTTTTAAATGATACCAACGAACCTGCCGCCACCACTTCCACTGGAAGCTCATTCCACACCGCTACCACTCTCTGAGTAAAGAAGTTCCCCCTCATGTTACCCCTAAACCTCTGTCCCTTAATTCTAAAGTCATGTCCTCTTGTTTGAATCTTCCCTATTCTCAAAGGGAAAAGCTTGTCCACATTAACTCTGTCTATCCCTCTCATCATTTTAAAGACCTCTATCAAGTCACCCCTTAACCTTCTGCGCTCCAGAGAATAAAGACCTAACTTATTCAACCTATCTCTGTAACTTAGCTGTTGAATCCTTTAAGAATTGTATGCGTTTCTTTAAGATCCCCTCTCATCCTTCAAAATTCCAGTGAATACAAGCCCTTTCATCATATGTCAGTACCGCCATCCCGGGAATTATCCTGGTGAACTTACGCTGCACTCCCTCAATAGCAATAATGTCCTTCCTCAAATTAGGAGAGCAAAGTTGCACACAATACTCCAGGTGCAGTCTCACCAGGGACCTGTACAACTGCAGTAGGACCTGCTTGCTCCTGAACTGAAATACTCTTGCAATGAAGGCCAACATGCCATTAGCTTTTTTCACTGCCTGCTGAACCTGCATACTTACTTTCAGTGACTGATGTACAAGCACACCCTGGTCTCATTGCACCTGCCCTTTTCCTAATATGACACCATTCCTGTTCTTGCCACCAAAGTGGATAGCCTCACATTTATCCACATTATACTGCATCTGCCAGGCATCTGCTCACTCACCCAACCTATCCAACTCAACCTGCAGCCTCATAGCATCCTCATCCAGGCCACTCAGCCACCCAGCTTTGTGTTAACCGCAAACTTGGAGATGCCACATTTAATTTCCTCATCTAAATCGTTAACATATATTGTAAATAACTGGGGTCCTAGCACTGAGCCTTGAGGCACCCCACTAGTCACTGCCTGCCATTCTGAAAAAGGTCCATTAATTTCATTTCGGAGTCACGTGAGTGACTTCGTGAAGAGCCCGCCGGCGCGCATGCTCGACATATCGTCGTACCGCGTTGCTGCGACAGCTGGCGGTGGAGCGCGCTCCTCGCCAGCCTTTCATAAGGGGCCACGGAGGTAAGTATTCTACCTTTAGTTGGTGGTCCTTGTTGTCTGATTATGTCTTGCAGCAAGGACATGGATGGGAGTTCGAAGGGCCGGAGGACGTCAGGACGAGTTCGCCGGTCAACAGTTCCAGGGCCGCTACCATCGGCAGTACCTGCAGCGCAGGCCGGGACTCAGGCGGAGATGTGGGTAAGCCCTGTGATTACAGGTCCAGATCCGCCAGCACACCACAGCTCGGAGGAGTTCGACGAGGAGGAGTGTGGTGTGCCGCCAGAGCAGGGGGACCCTGCCATGGCAGTCAGGTCGTCAGCGGGCTCGCTGGCGGCCTCGAGCAGGGCACGTGCCGTTGCACGGCCTGTTCCACTCAGCCCTCCGAGAAGGGGGAGGGCAGGAGCCCAGAAGCCTAACCCTGTCAGGGCTAAGGCATTGCCTGCCGCGGAGGAGCGGTCAGGTTCCAGGGCGAGACCCGGGGCGGCTGTGAGGTCCAGCCGGCACACCCCGACTCTCGACGCCGGGACGGGTCGGTCGAGTCGGGTCTCGTCACGGTCGCCGAGCCCCCCATGGATGGGTGGGCGAGACCATGCGTCGGCAACGTCCACGATGTGGGCAGCCGGCAAGACTGCGCGGGCCCCAGGCAGCCATGCTTCGGCTGGTGCCGACACCTCGCCGCAAGTGCCCTTAGTGGCAGCGGCTTCAGCTCCCACTAAACGGAGGCGGTTGAACACGCCCGCGCAGGAATCGCGCAGTTTCGCCTCGGCGGCTGTTAGCGACAACTACCGGCACCGGCAGGGCCTCGACGAGGTGCGGGCCGATGACAGGAGCCCGGTTTTCTTTTCAGACCCGGAGGACTCCGACCACCTGAGTGTTCAGGGTGAAGGGCGTATTGACCGTATGGAGCGGCTGCTGGAGCTCCTGCTTCAACGTCAACATCAGCAGGGCAGCAACAGGCACAGGGCGTCTTCACCAACATCTACTATCAGCCTGGAGCAGCAGGAGGAGGAGGTTCTGGTGGATCCTGTACCACCTCCGTTGGAGGTGCCAGCGGAGGAACTCTTGGATGTGGCGACCAAATTCGCGGCCCCACATACGGCTCGTCTTCCTCTAAATACAAAGCTGGCAGCCACAGTGGACTTTCTTAATAATCAGGTGCTGCAGGAAGAAGTCCTCATCCAGGCTATGAGCCGTCACAAGGCTCCATGAAACTGCAACTCCCTCAACGTGCCTGTGGTCAATACGCCAATATGGGGCAACATCAGTGCGGCTATCCGTCAACAGGAGCTAAAATTGCAGCGGATCCTGAAACTCCTCACGGCCGGTATTACCGCCTTTGCGCGGTCGGTGGACGGGGACAAACTGAATTTGGACCAGGAAGATGCTCTGGCCTTATTGTGCGCGACCCAGCACGAAATCAACGGGTTTCGCAAAAACAGCATCCGCCCAGCACTCAACCCGAAGTTTGCAGGATTGTGCAAACCACCGCCGCCGCCGCCGCCCCGTCAGCTCTTTGGTGAGGACCTCTCGAAGAGAGTCAAAGAGCTTGACGAACAAGCCAAAACGGTGGGGATCATGCGCTCTCAGAGTGCCCCCACACCGTCAGGCTCAAAAGCTCCATACATTCGCTCACGAGGGTCGGCCAGTGCCTCGACGAGGACTCACCCTCTAGCTCCACAACGACAACAGCACCAGAACCAGCACCAAGGGTCTTTTTTAGGACAGGGTCGGCAGAGACCTTTGTGGAAATCGAAAACGCCGCGCCCTCAAGCCAACCCAGCACCTCCACGGCCACCCACACGTGTCAAGGACCGCCGGTAACCACGGAGGTGAGGGGGTCTGGTTCTCTTTTTTCTCTCTGTTTAACTTCCCATGTTGGTGGTCGTTTACGGTTGTTTTTGGGTGCATGGGGTAATTTTACTGGTGATGAGTATGTGTTGCGGAATATTCAGGGGCATAAAATTGAGTTTATTAATGGCGACATTCCTCCATCCCAGCACATGCCTGGTCGTACGTTCAAATTGTCTGCTGCAGAACAGGCAGCAGGTTATAAGGAAATTTTAAGTCTGGAACAGAAGGGGGTGATTGAGAAAACGGTGCATTAGCCGATTGAGTTTGTTTCGAACATATTTACTAGACCTAAGAAGGATGGAGGCTGTCGTGTCATTATTGATTTAACCCGTTTGAATACGTTTGTAACATATACTCATTTTAAAATGGATACGTTTGAAACAGCCAAATCATTGATTTCTCATGGCTGCTTTATGGCATGCATTGATTTGAGGGATGCATATTATTCAGTATCCATCCAGAAAGATGATAGAAGGTTTTTGAAATTTATCTGGATGGGGCAACTTTGGCAGTATAAGGCTTTGCCTAATGGGCTCACTACAGCCCCTAGATTGTTCACTAAATTGGTGAAGCCAATCATGGCTTATTTGAGACAACGACATCATATAGTTATGGCCTATTTAGATGATGTCTTTATTGTGGGCCACACCCTGCAATTGGCTGAACAGGGTGTTGCAGCTGCTGTCAATATATTTCAACAATTAGGATTCATTGTCCATCCAGAGAAATCGAAGTTCTGCCCTGCCCAGGTAATTAATTACCTAGGGTTCACGGTGAACTCAATGAGCATGAGGATCACTATACCAATTAACAAAATTGAGGAAGTCACTAAGGTGTGCAGAGATTTAATTGGCACCAATATACCATCGATTCGGCATACAGCCACAGTAATTGGCAAGCTAGTGGCTTTGTTTCCGGCAGCACGATATGGACCTTTGCATTATCAGAATTTGCAAAGAGCTAAAATTACTGCGTTAAAACGGAACGCTGGTCATTACGATCGATCAATGCAGCTGCCGTCCGAAGCGATAACTGAGTTGCAATGGTGGGTGTGTCACATTAGCAACTCATTTAAGCCTGTCAGGGAGGCTAATCCGGTGGTATATTTACAGACTGATGCAAGGCTGGGGAGCTACTGATAATTGCTCTAGTTGTGGGGGCAGATGGGACACCCTTGAGGCATCGATGTTGTTGACTCAAGGGATTAACTATTTGGAGTTGCTGGCAGCATTCCACGGACTTCGTGCATATTGTTCCAAGCTTGTTGGAGCACACGTCCGTCTCCAAATAGACAACACCACAGCTGTGGCATATTTAAACCATATGGGTGGTACCAGGTCAGCTTCGTGTGACAAATTGGCTAACTCAATTTGGCTCTGGTGTGTTCAAAGAGACATTTGGATTTCAGCTACCTATTTGCCAGGTGAGCTTAATACTGTGGCGGACACCAGGTCACGCAAATTTAATGACAATATTGAATGGATGTTGCATCCTGAGATTTTTTCTAAAGTCACAGCCAAATTTGGTAAACCGGACATTGACCTTTTTGCGTCACGGTTAAACCATCAGGTACCAGCCTACGTTTCATGGGAACCAGATCCTGGGGCAATAGCGCTAGATGCATTCTCGCTGGACTGGGGGAATTGGTTTTTCTATGCCTTCCCTCCGTTTTGCCTCATCAGTCGGGTATTGCGAAAGATTCAGGCAGATGCTGCCAAGGGCATCCTTATTATACCCGACTGGCCCACACAGCCTTGGTATCCGGTGGTCTTTGACATGCTCAACGAACCCTGGGTCCTTTTGAAGGATTGCCCACAATTGGTTACTCATCCTGTCTCAGGGGAGCCACATCCCTGCCATGGCTATTTAAATTTGTTGGCTTGCAGGTTCTGAACAGGCCGTTAGTCCAATACGGCCTCTCGGCTCGGACCATGGATACCATTGGGGCGTCGTGTCGAGAGTCCACAAGGCGAAGATACCGCTCGCATATTAAGAAGTGGGAAGCCTACTGCAGCCGCTCTCGCATCACATACGATGACGTGACAATAACCGACGTCCTGGAATTCCTCGCGGGGTTGCACCATGATGAACACTTAAGTTACAGTGCCATCAACAGCGCCAGAAGTGCGCTATCATTCTACCTCAAGATTGGGGTAGGATCCAACAGGCTAGTGTCCAGACTCATGCGGGGTATATTCAATATGAATCCGCCTACACCACGCTATAATATCACCTGGGATGTCAGGGACGTATTAACCCTGCTCAGGACGTGGTCTCCCATGGAAGGGCTCCAACTGGACCAACTCACCATGAAGCTGGTGATGTTACTAGCGCTGACTTCAGCTCAGAGGGTACAGACACTACACAAACTTCGTGTCGACAGAATGACATCTACCCCTACAGAAGTAGTATTTTTCATTGACGAGCTACTAAAGCAGCATAGACCTGGGTGCACAGGGCTGCAGCTGAAGTTCCCGGCATACCCCGCAGATGTTAGGCTATGTTTAGCCTCACATATCCGCCACTATGTCAACGTGACGGCACGCATCAGAGGAATGGAGAGATACCTGCTTGTCACTCATAAGAGGCCTCATCATCGAGTGACAGTCCAGACGATATCCAGGTGGCTTCGAGTCGTCTTGGGTAAGTCAGGTATCGACACTAATGTGTTCAAGTCTCATTCCACCAGGGCTGCATCGATGTCAGCGGCGAGGGTCATGGAGGTGCCCATGGACCTAATTCTCGCCACAGCAGGATGGGCTAATGAAGCTGTGTTCCAGCGTTTTTATAACAAGCCTGTTGCTGCTCCTCTACAGTTCGCAGAAGCCGTGCTGAATGCAGGTCAAGAACGTGGAGATGTCCCCGCATGAGGGGTTTTGATTTGTTATTAATAAATATGCTCTTGTTTTGCAGTATGAACTATTGAGCAAGTTTGTTCCTCCCATCCATCCCTGGTAGTGGTGTGTCAGCATGGACGTGGTCCAGGGCGTGTAATCACAGAAGCTTTGAAGTCTTCACGAAGTCACTCACGTGACTCCGAAATGAAATAGTAAGATTGAACGAGAACTTACCAGTTCGAAGGTTGATCTTTATTTTATGAGGAGTCGAAGTGAGGGATTTCGTGCCCTCCTCGCCCAACCCTCAGTCACCTTCATCTGGTAATCTTAGTCAATTCAATCATACTATGCGAAGTCATTTCTATTGTTGGTTCTGTGATTCCACGCCGGTACTTTGAAGTATGTCGAGCATGCGCGCCGGCGGGCTCTTCACGAAATCCCTCACTTCGACTCCTCATAAAATAAAGATCAACCTTCGAACTGGTAAGTTCTCGTTCAATCTTACTATTCCTACTCTTTGCTTCCTGTCTGCCAACCGCTCTATCCATGTCGATACCCTATCCACAATATCATGTGCTCCAATTTTGCACACTAATCTCTTGTGTGGGACCTTGTCAAAGGCTTTTTGAAAGTCCAGATGCACCACATCCACTGGCTTTCCCATATTAATTCGACTTGGTACAGCCTCAAGAAATTCCAGAAGAGTAGTCAAGCATGATTTCACCTTCATGTATCCATACTTACTTTGACCGATCCTGTCACTGCTTTCCAAATGTGCTGCTATAACATCTTTAAAAATCAACTCAAGCATCTTGCCCATTACCAATGTAAGGGTAACTGGTCTATAATTCCCTGTTTTCTCTCTCCCTCCTTTCTTAAAAAGTGGAGTTACATTGGGTATGCTCCAGTCCACAGGAACTGATCCAGAGTCGAAAGAATGTAGGCACAAAATGCTGGAATGGTGCAGCAGGACAGGCAGCATCTCTGGAGAGAAGGAATGGGTGAGGTTTCGGGTTGAGACTCTTCTTCAGACTCTGAAGAAGGATCCTGACCCAAAACATCACCCATTCCTTCTCTCCAGAGATGCTGCCTGTCCTACTGAGTTACTCAAGCATTTTGTGTCTACCTTCGGTTTAAACAATCATCTGTAGTTCATTCCTGCACATACCATAAGCCTTCTTCAATTGCCTCTTTCCCTAGTTGTGCTGCCACTTTCAGGGAGTTATAGACTTTGACCCTACCATCCTCTGTACATCTTGGTGCTAACTTTGATCTCCCACCATATATCAATCACCTGCCATTAGTTCCACATGTTGGTTCCTAATTAGGATGAAGCATCACAATCATCGCCTGCTCAATTAACCTGTTCACTGCCAAATATTTGTTTTCACTATTGGCCATAATCCGAGTATACTCGGGAGTGACACTGAACAGGTTAAAGGATAGCCATTCATTTATTTTTGTTTAGTTTTCTTCAGCTTTATGAAACCCCCAGAAATGAGAAGCAATGACCGCCATCAATGTATAACAATAGGTAGTTCTTAACATTACAACTTATATTAAAAATATCAGTGGTGTCCTTGAACATGCCGTTATTAAAACTGCATTTAAGGACACCATCCTGGAGTTCCATTTGAGGCTGCAGAATCTCCTGTCTGTTCTCAATAACTATAGAGATTCCTATCACTATACTCCTGTCTGACTTCATTCTACTCTGCTGTGCCTCAAAGCTAGATCTTGTCAACAGATGTGCATGTTGCTGCTTTCTCCTGCATTCATCCTCCCCAACAGTACCTACAAGGGTATATGCGTTTTTGAGGGGACTGTCCACCGGATTTCTTGCTCTCTCTGCCTATTTCCTTCACTCTTCCTGGTGGTCACCCAGAAGCCTGCACCTTGGGTTAAAAATATGTTAAGATCTAAATAATGAATAGGAAAGAAGCTAATTATCTGAAATAATAAAACAAAAATGTCACTGACTTCACTCCTGTTCAGTACAAAATCAAAACGAGCAATAAAATTGAGTAACTGAGCAAGGGACCAAACATTTAGAAGACTTCAAGTTCTAATATGTGTGAGAAACAATCATGAAAGCACTAAAAAGGATTTGGGATTTACTTTGAACTGAAGGCTTATGATAAATTGCCATTGGATTGTAGCATTGTCGTATGCAGCATTAGTTGGTTGGCAATTATAAACTACCGGTCATTACTCCTATTTGGTAATCAGCAAAGTAAGTTATTTATTTTCCTGTCCTGTGACACCTACTATACTATCTCTTTAATTCTGAAAGCTCCTCTTCAAGCCACTTCAAGGACAGCATCTCTGTCTAAGCTCTTGCAATAACATATGGGATATATTCTGTCATCTGATGGATAACACACGGGTTTCAGCACTTAATCCCCCTCATACTAATGGCTGCATTATCATCCAGATTTATGAGAATGTCAAAATCAAGACCCCATTTCCATTCATGTTTTTATACTTCAACTGCAGAAAAGATGCAGCCATCTCATTAATTCTAATTATCACGGTTCATCTTCACAGCAGTTTTGCACCCAGGAACCTTTCAGTGCAAATTAACAGTCCAAAAATGTATTAATTAATGTTTGCAGCGTTTAATTTCTAGTGAGTGTTGTTTCGAAGCAGCTGCCATTCCAGGCCACCACCACTGAATTTCTGCCATACAAGTGCAGATGTAATTTTGTTATCTCTTGCTTAGTCATTTACACAAATTAATTTTAACAATTAGCCTTCTACTACATCACCATGAATCATGACAAAGTAAAAGGGTTGTAAGTACTTGCTGACAGACCCATATCAGTTAATATCAAACGCGCAAACTTTTCTTGAGAAGTAATACTTACTTGCAGCCCTGCAACTTTAGTTATTTATGTAGTGAAGTCCTGTGTTAAATGTTCAGCTGTCAAAGCCATTAATTTTCCTGGGAATTGTTTTCCTTTAAAATACGAATTAGCTCTCCTTGCAGTGTAATTAACATTGCAGAGTCATAAAATATTTGAAACAATTATGGCAATATTAAAGAGCTGCAAAAATTCATAAAAGTTATGCCATAGGATTTAAGCGATATGAGTTATTTTGCTTTAAATTCTTTGGTATCATATGACACATTGCAATATTAAAGTAATAGAATCATATAGCCCAGAAAAAGGCCCTTCAGCCCAACTTGCCCATGCTGACCAAGATGCCGCATCTGCACTTTTTTTTTGCAAAAGTAATTATATTTACAGGTATAAACTGACAGTGAAAACACTACTCCAAGGAGACATCTATCTAAAATGAGGAATGTACATATGTATCAACCGAAAATGTTGTTACTTTCATCTAAGAAGCAATCAAACCCCTGCGGTGCCCAGCAGCCCCGGAAAGTGACAAAGGTGTCCATGCCCCATCTACACTAGTCCCATCCATCCGCGCTTGGCCCATATTTCCTCTTCACCTTTCCTATTCATGTACTTGTCCAAATGTATTTTAAATATTGTTATAGTATCTACCTCAACTACTTCGTCTGTCAGCTTATCCTACATACAAGGAATGAAGAACCAGAGGACATAGGTTTAAGATGAGGGGGTATTAAGATTTAATAGGAACCTGAGGGGTAACTTCTTCACACAGAGCGTGCTGGGTATACAGAAAGAGCTGCCAGAGGAAGTAGTTGAGGCAGGTAGTATTGCAATGTTTAAGAAACATTTGGACAGGTACATAGATAGGACAGGTTTAGAGGGATATGGGTCAAAAAAGGGCAGATGGAACTTGAATAGATGGGACATGTTTGTTAGTATAGCCAAGTTGGGCTGAAGGGCCTGTTTCCACACTCTGTGATTCAAAATGCCTGTAACTTCCAGCTGGTTTGGATCACCCATTCCTTGCCTTTGCTGATTGACTATTGGGTCTTAATCCAATATCTTGTATTTACATGCCCCGCTCTTGGATTCATTCAAAGCCTTGCACCTTGGTTTCTATTTTACAGATAGGAGGTGGATGGGAAGCAGCTGCCAGACTGAATGTTTTCTGTGCATATACACATTAATATAAATTATATTGAACTGTGATTTCAATTGTTCTGAACATTGGCTCATCTGTTCCCATTCCTGATGTAATTTTTGATGTTCCATTCAGCTTTTACAAGCTACTTATAATATCTCCCTATCTCACAAAAGGTTCATTAAGCTTAATCCTCTGATATTGCTTTCTCAATATTTATTTTAGCCAAAGATTCTGCTTCAATAAATCCTGCTCTTATTGCTAGACTGACTCCACTCTTATTCCTAGAGGGACTTTTTTAACGTTAGTTTAACTCCTCTCCATGTGCTCTATTTACCTTCCCCAAATTATAATGAAAAGCTTAAATTTATGTAGCACCTATTATGAACGTAGGATGTGATAAACCAATTCATAACAAATTAATAACTTGCAATCACAGTCAATTTATACATAACAAGGTTCCATGTATAGCAGTGAGGTAAATGCGAAGTAAGTGTCCAGATAATATTGGCAAAAATAGTGGCCCAGCTGGTAGAGCTGCTGTCTCTCAGCACCAGAGATTATGGTTTGATCCTGACCTCAGGTGCTGGCTGGGTGGAGTTAGTAACTGTCACTGTATGTCATGTTGTTACTTGTGGGCGGAGCACTTAGGCACATTCCTTGTATGTGAATACTTGGCCAATAAACTTACTTACTTAGTGCATTCTCCCTGTGACCTCATGAGTTTCCTCTGGGTGCTCTGGCTTCTTCCTCTATCCCAAAGGTGTACCAGTTTGTTGGTTAATTGGCTTCTGTAAAGTTGCTCCTGATGTGTAGGCAGTGGATTTGAAACTGGTATAATTTAGAACTAATATGAGTGCATGATCAATAGAAGAGCTTGTTTCCATGCTGTATCTCTAAACTATAACTGGAGCATATAGTGCTATTTTTCTCATGTGTAGGAAGGAACTGCAGATACTGCATATCCACGAGGGGCACCGCATTGATGGCAGCCTCTGTCTACAGTCTGGCTGTTTTTCTATCTTTTTTTAAAATTTTTAGTCAGTTTTAAAAGTTTGTTTTGGAGATTTATTTAGCTTTTCTATGTGGGGGAGGGGGATAGGGTAAGGGGGAAACTGTTTCCTAGTCACTCTTTGCGAGGAGCCGACTATCCTCCGAGTCGCGTCCTTGCCCCCCCTCCTCTCAGCCTACCTCCTGGATTGGAGCGGCATTTGCTGACGGGGACCCGGACCAGAGCTTCAGCAGCAGCGGTGCTGCACTGGATACATCGCGGAGCGGGCGATTGCTTACATGGATCGCCGTTGAAGCTCCGGAGTGTTCGGCCTGCTGCTTTAACATCGGAGCTGTGGTTCGTAGAGTTTCCAGTGCGGGCGGCGCTGACTTCAGCATCGTGGAGTCCTGGGGCCCTTTGCCGAGGGCCGCCAGCATTGAATCTTCGCCCAGCGTGGCCAGTGAACTTCGGGAGCTGAGGACTCCGGTAGGAGTGGGCTGATTCGGATGTCCAAGCCACTGAGGATGTCCTCCAGTCCCGACGTCGGACTTCCATCACCCCAGTGAGCAGGCCTGAACATCGGAGAGTTCGGGCGCCCCCCGACCACGGGAGGACAACAGAGGAGGATGACTGAATATTGGAGCCTTCCCTCACACTGGGAAACTTTGATCCCGTTGTGTGGGGATGTCTGTGTTAAAGTCTATCATGTTCTGGCTTCTTTGTTATTCGTATATGGCTGTATGGCGACCACACATTTCACTGCGTCAATCGGTTCATGTGACAAATAAATGTACCTTGTATCTTGTAGATGTTGGTTTAAACTGAAGATAGACAGAAAACGTTGGAGTAACTCAGCAGGACAGGCAGGATCTCTGGTGAGAAGGAATGGGTGACGTTTCGTGTTGAGATAGAGTCTGAAGAAAGGACTCGACCCAAAACGTCACCAATTCCTTCTCTCCAGAGATGCTGCTTTTCCCACTGAGTTACTCCAGCTTTTTGTGTTGATCTTTGGTATAAACGAGCATCTGCAGTTCCTTCCTACACATGCCATAAACCTTCTTCATTTGCCTCTTTCTCTAGTTGTGTTGCCCCTTTCAGGGTTGTACATGTTGGGCCGAAGCACCTTTTTCATGCTGTATGACTACAACTACCGGTGATTATTCACTTACAATTTCAATTGCAAATCACAAATGTACTTTTTTTTTTTGCAAATTAGGTATCCAGGAGTATGTGGGTTGTGCATGCATGATAAAACTATAGAAGGTTGGTTGTACCAGTGCTTGCACAATACTGATTAGATGTCATCAGTCTTGTTAACTTTGATTGATGCTGTATATTAATTACACCCAGTAGGCATGGTGTTTAGCAGCAGAAAGAATTTCCCACATCTAAGCTGCACAACATAAGGCTCAATATTTTGAAGGTTTCTTTGATGTTTGATCGAAAACAGGGTTGCTTAAGAGAGAAATGTGCTGACAATATTTGCAAAGAAAGTAAAGTACAATTGTATTGTCGAAGGAACCTGCTGTCAGGGCTCAAGGGATGCTTTTTACCAGCGAAATGGAGGCTTTGGTAATAATTACACTGGGAGGATGAAAAAATGAGTTAAGGAGCAGCCAAGTTTGCCAAGTAAGGCAAGTGGAAAGGGGGAGAGATATAGTCTGAAGAAGGGTCTTGACCCGAAACGTCACCCATTCCTTCTCCCTTGAGATGCTCCCTGTCCTGCTAAGGTACTCCAGCTTTCTGTGTCTATCTTCAATATAGTAGGATAGCCGATCATGCCAGTATGTTATGTTCCATTGGCAAAGGATACACTCATATTTCCAAACAGCATTGACCGAGTTTATGGAATATCTTTAAGAAGATGTAACATGCTTTAGGCAGGTTTATAGCCTTTCCTCGATCACTCATTCTATAGACATTAAGGTTTTTGCAGATCTTTGCTTTCTTTCATTTAGGTCCTTCCATGAGTTACAAAGGTCAGTACACTTCCCAGATGGCATGGATAAGGAAGGTTTAGTGGGATATGGGCCAAACATAGGCAAATGGGACCGGCTCAGATGGGGCATCTTGGTTAGCATAGATGAGATGGAGCGAAGGGACTGTTTCCGAGCTGTCTGACTCTATGTTTATTAGTCTATGACTTTACACTACATAAAGCAGGTAAGAAAGTCTGCATTAAAAGTGAGAGATGCTGGGATGATTGGCTATACATCCATGGTCACACCAAATAACCCAGACCTTTGTCAGAATGACATGCAGTTTACTTCCTTAGTCTAAAAATCATATAATAGGAGACTTAGAAAACACTCAGGGTCAACCTGAGATATTGGCTTTACAGATTATTTTTGACATCAGTGCTTGTCATTTTCCTTGTCACATTCAGGTTCACCAACGAAGAATGCATCTCATGAAGGAGCAGGTCATCAACTTTAGGAACCACGATGGAGTACATGGCCCTGTCTGTATCAACAGTGCTAAAGTGGAAATAGTTATAGTTCCTTAGTGTTTCTAGAGCTTCAAGTTCCCAGGTGTAATTATTGCCGACAATTTGACTGCATTAATGCTACAGCCAAGAAAACACTCCAATGCCCCTTGTTGCTCAGAAGGCTAAGGACATTCTGAGGTCTAATAATCAATTTCTACAGATGACCCATAGAAACCATTGTATCTGGATGCATCACTGTTTGGTATAAAATCTGCTCTGTCCAAGACCACAAGACATTGCAGAGGTTTGTGAACGCAGACAGTCCAAGCAAACTGGCTTCACCTGCTCTCTCACTCCCATCCGTCCCCACCCCCCATTGACTGACTATTCTGGGACTGAGGACTTAATTCATAAATACTTTCCACCATCCGTAAGGGACAAGTCAAGTGTATGATGGAATACCCCCTGCATGTTTAAGTCTGTGAATCTCCTACAAGACACAAGGCACTTAACCCTGCAGAATCAAGCAGCTAAATTGCAACTATATATCCATCTTTATTGTTCTCCCTTTATTTTCTGCTGGTTTCGCATTTGGAATCTGTTTCATCTTCTTATAAGGAACAACATTACTGGGAAGGCCACATGTGTGCCTGATATTATTTAATAACTATTTTTTGTTTGTGAATCTTAGAAAATGAATGATAATGATTTGACTGTGAGCAGAAGCCAAATTGAAGCCTAGCCCTATTTGTGTGCAACACCACACATGCTGATCTTCCAGGAAGGATCATTTGGTAACTATTAGGATTAGGAAAAAAAATACACAAAGTGCTGGAGCAACTCAATGGGTCAGGTAGCATGGCTCTGGATAACATGGATAGGTGACATTTCGGGTCGGGACTCTTCTTCAGACTGACCATCAGCAGAAAAACAACAATATTTGGGGTATGTGTACAAACTGTTTTGAGAAATCTGGGCTTGCAACACTGTGGCTTCACAACATCCCAAGAAGATACTATTATTTATGATGCTATTGTAGGCTGTTCTGAGCAATAAGATTGCCACGGAGGACTGAAATTCCAATTTTCTATAATACTACCATCACATATCAAACTACACTAGTCCTTAGAGGCAGCGGGTGAATGCACCAGGTTCACTCAAAATAGCAGGAAAAATATAAATTACATTACAGTAATATCACAGGGCTGGTTTTCACTGCACATGAGGGATATTATCACTTTGAATTATTGTAAATGCGAAACCCCATTCTTCATTTACACTTGCAACTACTTCAAAACACTGACAAACTGGCATGGATGATTTTTGTCCTATGAGTTCCAAGTGAGAATTATTTTCCAAACTGTTCACAGGGGACCGATGCAACAGATTTGCAAGCAAGTGGCTCGGAAGGTTTGAAAATAACATTTATGCTTTCTTTTTTGTCAATGGCTTGCGAAAATAATACCTATTTGGGATTATAAGTAGATTGCAGTTGTCAAAGTGTCACATCTTTCAAATATTCTGCACTTGTCATGTTGCATCTGTCCTAAGAACTGAAGTCTCAATTTATGAGACTTTCATTATTTTTGCTTCAGACCTAATGCTGTGAAGTTAGAGGAACTGGAAGCTGTAACAAAAATAACTTCATAACATTCATGAAAGTAGATGTGTTTCTGTACCAACTGCATGAAGACATCAATTACTTTTTGAACATTTAATTTAGGAATCATTTTAAGGAGTGGAAGATTGCAATCTTCACGTGGTTCGCCCTGTTTTGACAAATGCAATCAACCCGCCGTGCACAATCAAATAAGATCAAATAGAACAAGTTGTCCTGCAACTTCAGGCTGTGCACGCCATACGCAAGAAGATCATTTTAAGAAGGAAAGGTACCTTTTACAATCTCAGAGGATCTCAAAAAAGGTTTCGAGCTCATGAAATAATTTTGGAGAACAGACCATGTTAATGTAGGGAAATGCACAAACCTTTTTACACACAACAAGATCCCATTAACAACATTTAACAAAGTGACCGGATAATCATTTTTCTTTAAGTGATATCATTTGAGAATTATTTTCCACAATAGTACCTCTCTTCTGGAGGTACTGCCATGGATCATTCTTACCCATCGGAGATCAATGGAGGCTCGGTTAACCACCTCATTGGAAAAGGAAAAAAGTCAACAGTCATTTGAATACAAGTTCACAAGTTATTGGAGTAGAATTAGGCCATTCGGCCCATCGAGTCTATTCTGCCATTCAATCATGGCTGATCTCTGCCACCTAATCCCATTTTCCTGCCTTCTCCCCATAACCCTTGTCACCCATTCTAATCAAGAGTTTGCCTATCTCTGCCTTAAAAATATCCACTGACTTGGCCTCCATAGCCTTATGTGGCAAAGAAGCACCCTTTAATTCTGAGGCTATGACCTCTGGTCCTAGACTCTCCCACCAGTGGAGACATTCTTTCCACATCCACTCTAACTACGACTTTCATTATTCTGTAGGTTTCAAGGAGAACCACCCCTCAACCTTCTAAACCCCAGCGAGTACAGTCCCAGTGCTGTCATAAGCTCATCATATGGTAATCCACTCACACCTGGAATAATTCTGGTAAACCTCCTCTGGACCCTCTCCAGAACCAGCACATCCTTCCTCAGATATGGGGCCCAAATGTGCTCACAGTACTCCGATTGCGGCCTGACCAGCACCTTATAGAGCCTCAGCATTATACCTCGGTTTTGTATTCCAGTCCTCTTGATATAAATGCTAGCATTGAATTTGCCTTTGAGACATTGCTCATTGAGATGCCATAGATTATATGTTGAGATCTGTGGGATTTGAAAGCATGTTCTCTTTTTGAGCAAAGAGTGCTGTCACTAATCTCAGCCTAATACCTGTTTCAAAGAGCTGATTGCTAAATGCAAACTCATGAAATATGCAAGTTAATTACTTAGACCACCTAAATTATCTTGATATTGTGTAGCTCTGCGATATCCATAATTTGTCAGAATATTCCACCATCAGGAATTGAGCACATAATGAGGCATCCAGAAGGGTCATTACAACTTTAAACTGTAGGAAAACAGTATTTCCAACAGTAAGTGAAATTAATTAGAGTTACATATACCTGATTTTCCTTGTCATTGAGATGAAAATTATTCATAGTGTTTAATCAACAGCTCATTTCACAAGAATATGCAAAACACAACAGGAATTGTCCATGTGGGTCTGAGCCTGCTCCACCATTAAGTAGATAAACACCAAATGCTGGAGTAATTCAGCAGGCCAGGAAGTATTTTTGGAGGTGATGTTTCATGTCAGGACCCTTCTACAATGATTGCTAATTTTCTAACTTTATTCCATCTTTTTTTGCAGGATATCCATATTTTTAGATTGCATTACTTTGGCCCCAAATCCATCCATTTCAGCCTTGAATGTATCTCATCCTCATTCAATTGCAATACACAATACCAAAGCTTCTCAACTCCTTTGAGTGATGGAATGTTTCTTCATCTCAGTTTAGAAGAATGGTAAGTGTATTTTAGTTTATTGTCATGTGTACCGAGGTACATCAAAAAGCTTTTTTGGTGCGTGCTATCCAGTCAGCGGAAAGACTACACATGATTTCAATCACGTCGTCCACATTGTACAGATACAAGATAAGGTGAATCAATATTGGTTTATTATTGTCACATGGATCAGGATATAGTGAAAAGCTTTATTTGCATGCTACCCAGAAAAATCATAATACAAAAGAGAAAATAAACAGAGTGTAGAATATAGTGCTAAAGGTACTAAAATTTAAAGGTGGTCTGGAACGCTGTTGACCAGCCTTGTGAATGAGGTGTTCTCATTGTGACAGATACGATTCTGAGAGTGATCAAGAGAATAGATGCTGAATGGCTGTTTCCACTGGATGGAAAATCTAAAATTAAAGAACAACATCTCAGTGTTGTTACTCCAGCACTTTGTGCTCTAGACAACAAGTAGAAAGGTGATTGGTATAGTTATGTAAACATTTTCCACAAGATATATTTCAGCGTGTAAGCTAAAATTGAGTCTTTAAAATCTTTTCACAGAGTGGATCCCATTTTAATGAGACCTTTAATTTAATTTAAATAGATTTTAAGAAATATCTAATTGTATCGCACAGTTAACTAATACTTAAAGCGTTCTTGCTAAATTAAGATATTCACTTTGTTAGATTGTTTTGTAAATAGCTCGTTCTAAGCTCCCCCCCCCCCCCCCCAGTCTAGTTTCAGTTTCTACAATATGTATACCTGGTTTGCATTGTTCCAATTAGCTCTATGCATTCACACTTCACTGCAAGACTTTTGCAGATGTCCCATTCTTTCTCTGCTGAAGCGTCTCGACCCGAAATGTCACTTATCTCCTTCGCTCCTTAGATGCTGCTGCACCCGCTGAGTTTCTCCAGCCTTTTGTGTACCCTCGATTCTCCAGCATCTGCAGTTCCTTCTTTAACACTTTCTCTGCAGCACTTATCTGGGCCACAGACATGCTGGCACCATTCAGCAGCTTGTCTCAGTTCTGCAGAGGCACATTTAACTTGACCAAAATGGCCCAGCAGTACATAAGCCCTTACTCAATTTTAATGCCATGGCTGCTCCAATTTAGCCAGGATTAATAGTTTTACTAATTACTGTTACAATGGTACATATAATTTGAAAGCCATTTGATGGCGATCCATTTTTTAACTTGTACCATTGAATATTAGATTATTTCTAATAGCTGCTGTTTAATGTCTTAGTGTTACACGTTTCAGTACCAACACTGAAATGTAACATTTAGCAAACCTTTCAAATTTGTGTGCTCAGATATTTTAATTATTGATTTTGTATGGGAGTACTGGTGTGTATGATACTTTTATTATACATTCCCAATTCATAAAAAAAACATCAATATTATGTGTTTGTAGTGAGGTTTTGAGTTGGCAGATTAAAAAGGTTTTGCATTTAATAATTAATCTTAGGAACATATTATCGCCTTCCAGTAATTAAAAGGACAACTCAAGCATCCAGTTGTAATCATCTCAGATAGCAGAATAAGTAGCGGATAGATGAATCATGACATTATTTTGGTCTATATTTGCCTAAAATATGTGGGTCTTTTTTTCATTTATAAATGTATATTCTGCAAATCCTAGTCATATTTTATCCTACACATTCCATATCCTGTGCTGCATTACAAACGCAGAATAATCATAGATTAGAAAGAAATTAAGACATATTGTTAACATACCTGTAAGTTTGCTAATTAGAGATCTTATTGATACTTGAGAGACATGGTCTGATTGCATTCATTTAGCTAAAGGGACATCTGGCTTCATATAAAAACTAATTTTTATGTGCTGTGAAATTATCATAAAATAACCAACTGGAATGCTGAATAAAGTATGTATTTGAAGAAAAATTATCCATCTACTGAAATTGTTATAAAAGTACTGTAGCTCATGGGAATAAGTGCTTTCAAGCAAGTCTTTTCAACAACAGAAATTGTTGAAAATACCGGGTGTACACAAAAGGCTGGAGAAACTCAGCAGGTGCAGCAGCATCTAAGGAGCGAAGGAGATAGGCAACGTTTCGGGTCGAGACCCTTCTACTAATGGGTCAGGCAGCTTCTGCAGAGAAAGAAGCAGAGTTTAAGTTGTGAGTTGATGGCCTTTTGCCAGATTTGATGAAATGTCATCAATATTACATAGGGCGGCACAGTGGCGCTGTGGTGGAGTTGCTGCCTTACAATGCCAGTGCCCATGCTCATAAATTTTGTTTGGGACCCTCTCTATTGACTTCCTCGCCATCTTATAATGAGAAACCAGAATTGAGCTCAATACTCCTTTTGAGGCAGGACAAGTGTTTTATAAAGTTTTAACATGGCTTTTCTACTTTTATATTCCATGCCTCTCTGTATAAAGCCAGCCATTATATATGTCTCATTTCACTGCTTCCAAACCTACCCTTCCACATTCAATGACTAATGCACTCATAATCGCGTCCTTTCTCTTAAAATAGCATCCTTTATTCTATGTTGCCTCTCCTCATTCTTCCCACCAAAATACATCTCTTGACATTTTTTTTTATCATGCATCTGCCCGTTTCATTAGTCTGTTTATAACCTGTGGTATGTATTAGTATACCCTTTGTAATTCGCAAGGCTGCCAATCTTTGTGCCATCCACAAACTTAGATTTTTCTTTATGACTTTATGAAAGCAATGGCCATAACAACATGGGCATTTCCGGATCCTGAGGGAATAGCACTTTTTGCATTCCTCTGGTCTGAAAAACAACCATTCATTATGACCTTTATTTGTCTGTTCTTCAACCAACTTTGTATCCATTCTATCAATGTCCTCTTACAGTAATGTTGCAATCCTGATGTGTGGCACCTCAAACGCTTCTGCAAGACACTCTATGTTTTAATTACCAGAATTTGAATTCCCCAGTTGCCATGGTGAGATTTGAATTCATGTCTGCAGATAATAAAGTACTGTGAATTACTAGTCCGGTAATTTAACATCATTACTTCTGAATATGATGGCGCTTTGCACTTGAATTAAGTCCTTTGTATGAAAGAATGGTTACCACAGCAGAAAGGCAGACAACATTAACTGAGTAATTTGAAAAGACATTTAATTGATATCCTAAATTTATTTCTTTCTTACGTCCATTGATCTGCTGAGTATTTACAACGAATTCTGCTTAGAGTCATCATCATGGAGTGAAACAGTGTGAAACCAAGTCCTTTGGGCCAAATTTCCCAGTTACCCTGCATGTCCCAGTTACCCTGGTCCCAGCTGCCCGTGTTTGGTCCATATCCTCCAAACCTGCCCTATCCATGTACCTGACTAACTGTTTCTTAAATGTTGGGATAGTGCATGCCTCAACTACCTCCTTTGGCAGTTTATTCCATGCACCCACCACCCTTTGTGTGAAAAAGTTTTCCCTCAGATTCCTATTAAATCTTTGCCCTTCTCCTTAAACCTCCAGTAATGCCCCTGGTCCTCGATTCGTCCTACTCTGGGCAAGAGACTATTTTTGCTTCTATTTTTGAAATGTGCAGAATTTTTACTTTGTAACAATGCCTTTCAATTAGATTTTTTACCAAACATTACCTAATTGCTGATGCCAAATTCTGTCACGCTGACATGTCCTGGTGTGGGTAACTCTTGGTAAACGTCAAATCATCATCAAAATAAATTATGGCCTGGCCACTATTTTCATGCTACATTGGTTTTGGAATTTTTGTCATTATTGTGGGAAAATGATTCCACATTTCCACATTTTCATCTGCTCATGATGAGGTCTGTTGTTTTTATGGCAACTAAAACATTAAATTTTAGTTTTACAGCATGAGATTACTGGATATTCCAGTCTTAACTGCTGTATTGGGGATTATTGTCTGCAATGCCATCCATTTTTTTTGTATGGGAAATTGCTGATCAATGATAACATTAAAATGGTTCCTGTTGTGATGGAGAGTTGAACGCATACTCCAAATCACATAGTGAGAACTCCCATTCTGAACATTTCCAGAATGGCCATGATTTATGCAGTTTTCTTCGATTGTCTTGTGGAGATGGATTACCCATTCTCCCCTTCCAAAACTCTTGTCATAGGTGGACAGAAACGACTGGAATAACTTACCAAGTCATCCAGTATCTTTGGAGAAGATGGATAGGTGGCGTTTGGAGGCCTCAACCTGAAACATGACCTATTGATGTTCTCTAGAGATGCTGCCTGACCTGCTGAGTTACTCCAGCACATTGTGTCCTTTTATAAATTAACCAGCATCTGCACTTTATTGCTTCTTGTATTGTTTTAGGTGCTGGGTTGGAACTGTGGCCTCTGAAAGTTGACACTATATGAGGACTTGTGCTAATTTCATTAAAATGTGATCGAGATCTAGACCCTGAAAGACCAAAGCACCCTTGTTAAGAAACCAGTAGGTTTATTCTAAACAGATCAAAGCAGCCCTGATTTTAGCATTCCTCTGGCATCTGGTAGCGTTCGTTGACAGAGGCAATGGCAGGTTCACATTAACCTGCAACACGTTTAATTTACAACTGACACTATCCCCTCCACCACCCCACCCAGGCAGCATGAGCACTCACTCAGGCCAAATTAGTTCAGAGATTACAAAACCCTCCAGGCTTAGAGAAGATTTATATGAAGTGGTTCTTTTGCGCATTGGTACTGACATTGATTATGCAGCATTTACTTGACAAAATTACAACCACCAGGTTAACTAAAGGAAGATTCATTACATGTCAATAGCATTACATTTCTATATATGTTCTAAGCTGCATTTTTATGCTTTGTTTCCCTACAGGGAAGATATATTTTTTAACTGCTGTACTTTCCGAGCAAGGGAATACAGATTGACTCCAATTTTTCTGAGGTTGTTAATACCAGTGACAGCTCATGCTCACAGGTATTTTCAATCCCTTGAGAGTCGTACCCATAAATTCTCAAAGCTTGCATACAGTTAACAGGATTGAGTGAACTGACCTTGCTTCAGTAATTTGTTTCAGTTCATTTCAATTCAATTCAAATCAACCCGACCTGAGCAAGTCAAGAACCTGGAGTGGGAATAGGAATATTGATATTTCGCATGTAGGGACGGTGGAAGTCAAAATATTAATTTTAATGAACCAAATAGTAGGAATTTTTTAGTTTTGAAATTTGACAAAGAATGAAATAAGTGTCAGTCTTTTGATCCGTGTATGCTTACATTTTGTTATGTGTTAAGTGGACATGGTTGGACAATCACACTACATAGCCATTCAATTTTCAGTCTGCTACATCTTAAAGAGTACAACAAACAACTTCTAATAAATGTGATTGGTGGCAGCTATTTCATTTGGAAATCATATTGGCGTTAAAGATTTCAGAGACAACATTTGTAAAAAAAACGTACATATGTATAGCACCTTTCTCAGCACATTAAACTTTTTTCTATGTTATAAAGTACTTTTCAAGTATAGTCAGAAAATGCCGTACCTAACTGCAGAGCAAGCTTCTGCAAGCAATAACGTGTTAATGCATACATGAACTCTTCAAGTCATACTTAGCGAGGATTAAATATTGAAAGAACACTAGGGATAACTCTTTGTTCTTTTACAAAATAGTCATTGGGTATTTCATTTCCACTTAAGAGAGCAGCCAAGACCTCAAATTTCAACATCTCATTCAAGAGGGTATCATGAGAGCATAGCATCCCACAGTTCAGTTTTTTTGCTTGAGTCACTAAAGCAGATTTTCAAGCCCACTTCACACCCTTCACTTCCAGAGGTAGGAGCACTGAGTCATTGCAGAGTCAAGAGCATGCTTGCATTATATGATCAAATGACTACTTGAATATTTGGTTTATTTCACATTTGTTATTTTTGCCTTCAATACTTATAGCTGAAGAGCTTTTACAGTTGATTTTTTTTGTGCTCATTTTTTTTGATTTGCATTCAAGCTTCAGGCTCAATTCATTAAAACAGGATATGCCAATGATAAACTATGTTGTTAGGCAAGTGGATAATGTTAAATTGATCTTTTAATTATTTTTGATGTGTTTCTTCATGAAATATATTGTGGTTGGTGAAATCATGCCTCTCCACTTAAACCATTGATATTTCCCTTATATTTAATCTTTAGGATCTGACCTTGGTTGCAAAATATTATATAATTTGTGAAACTATATTTGAGGAATTGTGATTATTCAGGACAATAAAACAAACACATTTACTGGTGTGATTATCCAAAAATGGTGTTCTCCTAATTTGAGGAAGGCCATTATTGCTATTGAGGGAGTGCAGTGTAGGTTCACCAGATTAATTCCCGGGAAGGCAGGACTGACATTTGATGGAAGGATGGGTCGACTGGGCTTGTATTCACTGGAATTTAGAAGGAAGAGAGGGGATCTTATAAAAACATATAACATTCTTAAAGGATTGGACAGGCTAGATGCAGGAAAAATGGTCCCGATGCTGGGGGTCCAGAATCAGGGGTCAAATCAAGTCAGTCAAGTTTTATTCGTCACTTGCACATAAAGTGCAAGTAAATGAATTTGCCAGCAGTGGTACAATAAAAAAGAACACACAATACACAATAAAAATGTACCACAAACTTCCACCACAGCATTCATCACTGTGGTGGAAGGCACAACATTTGGCCAGTCCTCTTCCATTTTCCCCCGTGGTCGGGACCTCAACCCTCCGCAGTCGCCGCTGCGGACATCCAGATGTACAGACAAGGTAAGTCCAGGTAAGTTCTGAATCAGTTGAAGAATAAGGGGTAAGCCATTTAGGACTGAGATGAGGAACAACTTTTTCACCCAGAGAGTTGTGAATCTGTGGAATTCTTTGCCACAGAAGGCAGTGGAGGCCAATTCACTGGATGTTTTCAAGAGAGTTAGATTAAAGCAAGCAAAGGATATGGGGTAAAAGCAGGAACAGGGCACTGATTTTAGATGATCGGCCACGATCATATTGAATGGCGGTGCTGGCTCGAAGGGCCGAATGACCTATCCTGCACCTGTTTTTCTATGTTTCTATGTTTCTAACTTCTCAAGTTCTCAACTTCTCCTCTATCCCAGTACCACAGAGCTCACAATTTCTCAATCTTTTCCTATTACTCTTTAAATGCCTCCAATAACATTGTCTTCATCAGCCTCAGGGGTGAAGAATTTCAGATATTCACCACCCTCCCCATTTGCATGACAGCTTTAAATGACAGCCTCCTGTCTTGTGAGTGTGTCCCTTCTTTTATTCTGTGTTTCTCATTTATATACAGGTAACCGTCCTTATAATGGAGCATAAGTGAGGAGGAGGGGAATTGTGTGTATTATTGCTGATTGTCCAAGTAAGGGATTCGCTCCAACCACTGTGTGGCAACGAGATGTTTTCAAATATAAAGTTTGTTTTAACAGCTCAAAATGTATTTTGTTACTGCAAGCTAAAAATACTGAAGACTGTTTGATACATTGTTTAATAAAGTATAATTTCACAAGTCATAATTGCTTGTCAATTTTAATGACTTCCCGTAATGTAACTATCAGGCTGTGTTCTTAAAGAGATAGTCGTGTCACATTACTGTGTCGTTATTACCAAAATCCATTACAGAAAGGGGCAAAATAATGAGGGTAAACTCTATTACACCTCCAGGATCAGGAACAGCTTCTTCCCAACAACCATAATGGCCTGTCCCACTTACGCAACTTTTTCAGCGACTGTCGGACCTGTCATAGGTCGTTACAGGTTGCCGAAAATTTTCAACATGTTGAAAATCCAGTGGTGACCAGAATAAGGTATGACTCTTTGGGCGACTACTCACGACCATACAGGTTTCACCCCGCGACATATCGCCAGGGTGTCGCCTGTATGGTCGTGAGTAGTCTCCTCAGTTGCCCAAAGAGTCGTAGTGTCTTTCTGGTGGAATTCCCTGCCTCAGAGGGTGGTGGAGGCGGTTCTCTGAATACTTTCAAGAGAGAGCTAGATAGGGCTCTTAAAGATAGCGGAGTCAGGGGATATGGGGAGAAGGCAGGAATGGGGTACTGATTGGGGATGATCAGCTATGATCACATTGAATGGCGGTGCTGGCTTGAAGGGCCAAATGGCCTACTCCTGCATCTATTGTCTATTGTCTACTGTCTATTGGTCACCGCTGAATTTTCAACATGTTGAAAATTTTCATCAACCTGCAACGACCTATGAAGGGTGCCGAAAGTCGCAGAAAAAGTCACGTAAGTGGGCCTGGCCCATTGAGCTATTGAACAGTACGAACTCCTGCTAAATCATGAACTGCTGGGGTTGCACTGGGGACTTACGGCTTTGTTTTGGTTTTGCACTATATTGTTTTTTTTATTTAATTAACTTATTTTTCTGGCTGCTATTATCTTATCTATTGAGAACTGTGTTTACAAACCTGTTGTAAGCACAAACCTGCTGCAGCTGCAAGTAAGAATTGCATTGTTCTGTTTTGGTACATTTGACAATAAAACTCTCCCCCTTGACTCTTGACTACAAACACTGTTGCATCCCTGAGAACAATTCAGCACATGTTAGAATGCTTAAAAACTTAAAGTAACAATCTTCATTCACAATCAATACTACATATACAGCAATTTGTACAGTAGGAGGAATCTGTGTTTATTTTCATGGGTTCCGAAGTCTTATTGCTCAGAGGCAAAGTTGTTAATATTTGAATAGACTTTTCCCTGTTATCCCTGAAAGAACGTGGCAATACTGATTTCTATAAAAAAATAAACGCTAAATTAACTGATGTCAACTGAATTAATAATGATTTATGTACTGTGTTAATAGTCTCACATGGTTGGGTAATTCAACATTTTAATTGGTAAGATTATCTTAAAAATTCTAAAGATAGCACTTCAATTTGTTAGTAAGAAAATTGAGCCTTAAAATGTAGAATTTGATGTTATTCCTTAATCCACTCCACAGGAAGGAAAATAAAAAAATGCCAGCAGACATTTGGACCATGGTTCTGAGCCAAGGAATATACAAGTAGTGATATAATTTTCCATTGTCATTTGAGATTTTCCATGTTGTGCTTCTGCTCTTTGCCTGGCATTGGATACATTATATATGAAACTAAATCCCTGGTAATTGTGGGGATTAATGAAGTGATTGGTCACTCGGGGATTTGGAATGTACTGAGGGATATTATGTTCCTTTCAGGCAGGATCTCCACATTATTTCAAATCGCCTTTGTTTGTGTTTTGGCTGCTAATTAAGAGCAAACAAATCACCAGTCATAATCAACTGTGACAACTTTTCCCATTTCCTCTCTGTTAAACACGTCTAACAGGGCAAACACTGGGAAATCCATTTGTATCAAAAAGAATGGAGTTATACTGAGGTTTGCAGCTCACCTGTCAAAACATGTACATTGACTATTCTCTGAGCAACATCCATTTCAATCACAGTTAGAGCTTCATTGCAGACTGGTAGAGATATTGTGATTTTTCTTTATGTTCAGTTTTGGGATCTTTGGGCTTCTTTGGACAAGACCAGCAAAAATTGCACACCCTTAATTGTCTACAAATGTTGGTGAACCGCCTTCTTGCACCACTGCATAGATAGCAATAGTTAAGAGGGATTATGGGTCAAACTGAGGCAAATTGGACTAGCATGGATGGGCAACATGGATGGCATGGACGAGTTGAGCTGAAGTGCCTATTTCCACACTGAATATGTGACTCTATGACTCTACACCTCTGGGTGGCACGGTGATGCAGCAGTAGAGTTGGTGCCTAACAGCTCCAGAGAATTGGTTTTGATCCTGTCTATGGGTGCTGTCTGTATGGAGTTTGTACATTCTCCCTGTGACTGCGTGGATTTCCTCTGGTGGCTCCGGTGTCCTCTCACATCCAAGACATGCAGGTTTGTAAGTTAATTGGATTCCGTAAAATGCCCCTAGTGTCTGGTATATTACAAGTGTATGGGTGATCATTGGTCAGCATGGACGTTGGGCCAAAGGGCCTGTTTCCATGCTGTATCTCTGAACTAAACTAAACTAAAGTCTCATACTTCTAAACTGAAGTGACTAAAAGCCATTCTCCTCAATCTCCTGTCACAGGTCAAACCTGCCAACCTATGGCAAATCTTTGGAGCGAGAAAATTATACTGGAAGTCTTTGATATCAGCTATGCACCTTTAAGAGGTATTCTCTCTGCTTTCAGGAAATTATTAGAACCTGCATACCATATTTTTCTTGAATATTTGCATGTTTTGTTTCCATGTTTTATAGATTGAGGTGTTTAGGAGCAGTAGCCACAGGAATCTGATCAAGACTAAAGAGGGGAATTTGTAACTTTGTAGAGGGGAAGATTATACATTGCAACCTTTGTTGATATGTGTTTTCTTTTTGTATTTGAATTTTGCTTCAAATTCTTTGTGTTAATGATTTTGTGATTAGCTTGTTCTAACCTTCCCCCAGTCTAGTTTCAGTCAATAAGATACTGAGTCAAGCACTTGCACATCTAAACTTTATTTCGGAAAAACACAATAACAGTTCCCCACTACTATACCTAACCACCGTGGGTTCGATCCTTGTATCTGCTTGGCCAAGCTTGTCTAGCCTTCTGCAAGCAGGAAAACTCCAAAAGGTCATGCAGTCCTAAGCGTTCTTCCAGAAGATCGAAACAGGTCCTCGTGGGAGCTACCTTTTATAGGTCCCCGAACATTGAGCGGCCCAACCATATGGGGGTGGTCTCTTTACAGTCCAATAACAGATATCGATTAACACAGTACATGATAGACATTTCCCTAACCCAATAATACAGTAACCAATACATTGTATTCAAACAGAGCTTCTGGATGGAAGCAAACATAGCAACATTTGCTCAGATATTCAAGAAACCCAAACAAGGCTCAACACTTAACCCAATCAACATCTAGCAAAGTAAAGCTTTGCAACAATATTTACAATGTGTATGTCTGGTTTGCACTCACCCAATCCATTTCATGCAATTTACACCTAATTGTAAGAAACTGCAGATGTCCCATTCTTTCCCCGCAACTCTTATCTGGGCTCTAGACAAGCTGGCAACATTCTGCAGCTTGTCCCATTTCTGCAGAAGGCACATTTAAATTGACCATATGGCCTAGCAGCACAGAAGCCTTTACTCAATTTTAGTGCCCTGGCATCTCCAATTTGACCAGAATTAACATTCCTTCATTTTATCATTTATGATAAACCATCATTTATGATAACCAAGTAATTAGATAATCAGAAAACAAGATATACATATGTGTGTCCATTACATTTTCCATCTATTAACAACAACAAGATGATGATGTTTCTTCCCAGAATCTTATCAAGCTTCCTGAGTTTTCATGGGCATAGCTTCACAATTTCCGTCTAATGAGTCTTCACCTCCCGAGTTTTTGTGGACGTGAATTCCCTCCATCCGTGTTGGTGCCCATTCTTCCATACCTTTCTATAGTTGAACCTATAACCTATAATTCCTGAAAATCGTGGGACAAAACATGTTACCATTCATGTACTAATGCTTTTCCATACTTTCACAGTAATTCTGTTCTGTCAATCCTATTCCTTTTCCATTTCACTATAACTCTATCACTGTATTCCTATTACTCTTTACTATCCTAGGATCAACACTAACCAGCCCTCTCCGTATTCACACGATGTTCCTTAATGTATATCTGATGATGGTTTCTCATATAAATTTCAGATGGGTTCAATCCAAATTTCCCTACAGGCGTGACGCTTATTTAAAGCAAACCATGAGGAATGGTTCAATTCAACCAAATTCAGTCTCAGCTTTCAATTTAATATTTTAAATTTCAGGGTCCTTCTCACCCTTCTCATTCCACAGCTTTGTGGTCGATAACACAATTCCATTCCAATTCCTGTGGAATTCCCAGCTGTTTAAATGTATTATTATTTTTTTATTTTATTTATATTTTTATTACAAGCAGAGTACAAAAGTATAAACCGCGGCATATGATATAGTACATTTATTGTACAGCTTCCATTTTAATTTTAGCAAAAGATGAAATAGAAAAAGAGAGGAAAAGCAAGAAAGAAAGAAAGTGGAAGAGAAGGAGAATGTGTAAGAATAGAACCTCTGAACTACCAAATTAGTGTAGTCAAAGAGTGAGTAAGTAAAAATTGAAAGAAATAAAGACAAAAACAGAAAAAAGAAAGATAAAAAAGAAACAAAAAAAAATAGTGTTGATATAACCATATAACAATTACAGCACGGAAACAGGCCCTCTCGGCCCTTCCAGTCCGTGCCGACCATTTATTTTCCCCTAGTCCCATCTACCTGCACTCAAACCATACCCCTCCATTCCCTTCCCATCCATATACCTATCCACTTTACTTTTAAATGTTAAAATCGATCCTGCCTCCATCACTTCTGCAGGAAGATCATTCCACACAGCCACCACTCTCTGAGTAAAGAAGTTCCCCCTCATGTTACCCTAAACTTCTGTCCCTTAATTCTCATGTCATGCCCTCTTGTTTGAATCTTCCCTACCCTCAATGGGAAAAGCTTATCCACGTCAACTCTGTCTATCCCTTTCATCATCTTAAAGACCTCAATCAAGTCCCCCCTTAACCTTCTGCGCTCCAAAGAATAAAGACCTAACTTGTTCAACCTTTCTCTGTAACTTAGTTGCTGGAACCCAGGCAACATTCTAGTAAATCTCCTCTGTACTCTCTCTATTTTGTTGACATCCTTCCTATAATTAGGCGACCAAAATTGTACACCATACTCCAGAATTGGTCTTACCAATGCTTTGTACAATTTTAACATTACTTCCCTACTCCTATATTAAATGCTCTGATTTATAAAGGCTAGCAAAAGCTTTCTTTACCACCCTATCTACATGCGATTCCACCTTCAGGGAACTATGCACAGTTATTCCTAGATCCCTCTGTTCCACAGCATTCCTCAATTCCCTACCATTTACCATGTACGTCCTATTTTGATTTGTCCTGCCAAGATGTAGCACTTCACACTTATCAGCATTAAACTCTATCTGCCATCTTTCAGCCCACTTTTCCAAATGGCCCAAATCTCTCTGTAGACTTTGAGAATCTACTTCATTACCCACAACACCACCTATCTTAGTATCATCTGCATACTTACTTATCCAATTTTCCACCCCATCATCCAGATCATTGATGTACATGACAAACAACAGTGGACCCAACACAGATCCCTGAGGCACCCCACTGGTCACCAACTTCCAACCTGACAAACAGCCATCCACCATTACTCTCTGACATCTCCCATTTAGTGTTGAATCCATCTTGCTACTCCGCCATTAACACCCAAAGATTGAACCTTCTTAACCAACCTTCCATGGGGAACCTTGTCAAAGGCCTTACTGAAATCCATATAGACAACATCCACTGCTTTACCCTCATCAATTTCCCTAGTAACCCCTTCAAAAAATTCAAGAAGGTTTGTCAAACATGACCTTCCAGGCACAAATCCATGTTGACTGTTGCTGATCAGACCCTGTTTATCCAGATGCTTATATATATTATCTCTAAGTATCCTTTCCATTAATTTGCCCACCACTGAAGTCAAACTAACCGGTCTATAATTGCTAGGTTTATTCTTTGAACCCTTTTTAAACAATGGAACAACATGCGCAGTACGCCAATCCTCCAGCACTATTCCCGTTTCTAATGACATTTGAAATATTTCTGTCATAGCTCCTGCTATTTCTACACTAACTTCCCTCAATGTCCTAGTGAATATCCTGTCAGGACCTGGAGACTTATCCACTTTTATATGTTTCAAAAGTGTCAGTACTTCCTCCTCTTTGAATCTCATAGTTTCCATAGCTACTCTACTTTTTTCCCTTACCTCACAGAGTTCAATATCCTTCTCCTTGGTGAATACCGAAGAAAATAAATTTTTCAATATTTCCCCCATCTCTTTTGGTTCTGCTGATAGCCGTCCATTCTGGCTCTCTAATGGTCCAATTTTATCCCTCATTATCCTTTTGCTATTAATATAGCTGTAGAAACCCTTTGGATTTACTTTCACCTTTCATGCCAAAGCAACCTCATATCTTCTTTTAGCCTTTCTAATTTCTTTCTTAACATTCTTTTTACATTCTTTATATTCCTCTAGCACCTCATTTACTCCATGCCTCCTATAATTATTGTAAATATCTCTCTTTTTTTCAAAACAAGTGTCCAATTTCCCTTGAAAACCACGGCTCTTTCCAATTTTTACTATTTCCTTTCAACCGAACAGGGACATAAAGATTCTGTACTCTTACAATTTCCCCTTTAAATGTCCTCCATTTCTCTTCTACATCCTTCCCATAAAACAAAATGCCCCAGTTCACTCCTTTTGAATCATTACGCATTCCCTCAAAGTTAGCCTTTCTCCAATCAAAAATCTCAACCCTAGGTTCAGTTCTGACTCTCTCCATACTTATATTGAAACTAATGGTATTGTGATCACTGGTCCCGAAGTGCTCACCAACGTATACCTCCGTCGCCTGACCTGCCTCATTTCCTAACAGGAGGTCCAGCACTGCCCCTTCTCTGGTCGATACCTCTATGTATTGTTGCAAAAAACTATCCTGCACAAATTTTACAAACTCCAAACCATCCAGCCCATTTACAGAATGTGTGTCCCAGTCTATTTTTGGAAAATTGAAATCTCCCACAATCACTACCTTGTGCGCACTACTAATATCTGCTATCTCCTTACATATTTGCTCTTCCAATTCTTGCTCCCCATTTGGCAGTCTATAATACACCCCTAAAAGTGTTGCTACACCGTTCCCACTTCTCAGTTCCACCCAAATACCCTCCCAAGACGAGCCCTCTAATCTATCCTGCCAAAGCACTGCTGTAATATCTTCTCTGACAAGCAATGCAACACCTCCACCTCTGGTCCCTCCAATTCTATCACACCTGAAACAACAAAATCCTGGAATATTTAGTTTCCACTCACAGCCCTCCTGCAACCATGTTTCACTGATTGCCACAACATCATATTTCCAGGTGTCAATCCAGGCTCTAAGTTCATCCACCTTTCTTACAATGCTCCTAGTATTAAAATATACACATTTTAGAAACCCACCATCCCTTATTCTCTGTTTATTATCTTTTTCCTCTTTCTCGCCTACATTTTGGGTCCGAGTGCTTCCCTTCTCTGCCTCTTGCCCCACACCCTGTCCCCTAGCCCCCTCTACCCGAGTCCCTCCCCCCCAGCCTTTCTAGTTTATACCTACTTCATTTCTCTCCCCACCCATCACCCAGCCCGTACATCGGTTTAATCCCAAAGTTGTGTTGCACCATACTATCCTTGTAATGAATCAATGAAAGGAATCCATATCTTTGAAAATTGCTCTGATTTTCCTGCTAAGACAAGTTTTCTTGTTTTTCTGCTTTTTCTGCTTTTCCTGCTTTTTCTGCTAAGACGCCTATCTTCAAGTCGTAGCGTCTCAGACATGTTTATAATCCACATTTTAAGAGTAGGGGCAGATGTATTTTTCCAAAATTTAAGTATACGTTTTTTCGCCATTATCAGGCCATAATTAAGGAAACTCTTTGAAATAGTGATATATCAGGGCAGGCGTCTGCAGTTCCGAAAATAATCAGTTCCGTATGGGGGTCCAGTTTTGTTTTTAATGTTTTTGAGAAAATGTCAAAGATTCCTTTCCAAAAGTTATGTAGTTTTATGCAAGAGGCAAAGGATGAGTAGAAGGAGTATTCTCTTCCGGCAGGGTTTGCAATCCTCCATAAGTCTGTTATATTTGTATTTTTTATATACGTATTTGAAAGTTCACTGGATATTGATTTTATATTAAGTCTCTTTTGTTGGGCAGATTTATCAAGGTATTGATCCAAAACGCAATTGAAATCTCCCCCAATTATCACGTTTTGCTGATTGAACTCAGAAATTATATTCAAGATGTTATTAAATTTAATCAATCAATAACCAGCTGTTTAAATTTAATCAATCAATTTCCATATGTTGTCAAATTTATCATAAAGCCAATTAAGAATGCCAATTCTAGGGACAATTTATTTCCACCTTGACAACATAAGCCACTTTACTATCAAGAGTTAAACAATTTCAATATTCAATATTCAAGAGTATACCTCTTATCGAAAAGACAGACATGTGGGCAAGGGGAGGGGGGGGGGGGTTTGCTCTGTTGGTGAGGAATGAAATTCAGTCCCTTGCAAGGGGCGACATTGAAACAGAAGATGTGGAGTCAGTATGGATAGAACTAAGGAATTGTAAGGGTAAAAAGACCCCAATGGGACTTATCTACAGGCCCCCAAACAGTAGCCTGGACATAGGGTGCAAGTTGAATCAGGAGTTAAAATTGCCATGTAGTAAAAGTAATACTGTGGTTGTTATGGGAGATTTCAACATGCAGGTGGACTGAGAAAATCAGGTTGGTACTGGACCCCAAGAAAGGGACTTTGTAGTGCCTTTGTGATGGATTCTTAGAGCAGCATGTATTGGAGCCTTCCAGGAAGAAGGCAATTCTGGATTTAGTGTTATGTAATAAACGGGGTTTGATAAAAGACCTCAAGGTTAATGAGCCATTTGGAAGTAGTGACCATAACAATCTACCCTTCTCCCTCTACAATTGGAGAGGGAGAAGGGTAGATTGGAGGTGTCAGTGTTAGGGTTGAATAAAGGGGACTATGGGGCCTTGAGGGAGGAGCTGGCCAAAGTTGACTGGAAAGTTACACTCGCAGGGATGACAGTGGAACAAAAATGGCAGGTATTTCTAGGAATAATACAGAAGGTGCAGGATCAGTTCATTCCTAGGAGGAAGAAAGATTCCAAGGGGATTAAGGGGCAGCCGTGGCTGACAAGGGACGTCAGGGACAGTATAAAAATAAAAGAGAAGTACAACGTAGCAAAGATGAGCGGGAAGCAACAGGATGGGGTAATGTTTAAAGAGAAACAGAAGATAACTAAAAAGACAATACGGGGAGAAAAGATGAGGTATGAAGGAGGACACAAATAATCTTCCTGATATGGTAGTGGCCAGAGGATCTGGCATGACGGAGGAACTGAAGGAAATCCACATTAGGCAGGAAATGGTGTTGGGTAGACTGATGGGACTGAGGGCTGATAAATCCCCAGGGCCTGATGGTCTGCATCCCAGGGTACTTAAGGAAGTGGCTCGAGAAACCGTGGATGCATTGGTGATAATTTTCCAACGTTCCATATACTCAGAATCAGTTCCTGTGGATTGAAGGGTAGCTAATGTTATCCCACTTTTTAAGAAAGGCGGGAGGGAGAAAACAGGGAATTATAGACCAGTTAGCCTGACATCAGTGGTGGGGAAGATGCTGGAGTCAATTATAAAAGATGAAATAGCCACACATTTGGATAGCAGTAACAGGATCGGTCCGAGTCAGCATGGATTTATGGGGAAATCATGCTTGACTAATCTTCTGGAATATTTTGAAGATGTAACTAGGAAAATGGACATGGGAGAGCCAGTGTATGTAGTCCACCTGGACTTTCAGAAAGCATTTTATAAGGTCCCACATAGGAGATTAGTCGGCAGAATTAGGGCACATGGTATTGGGGGTGGAGTGCTGACATGGATAGAAAATTGGTTGGCAGACAGGAAACAGAGAGTGGGGGTTAACGGGTCCCTTTCAGAATGGCAGGCAGTGAGTAGTGGGGTACCGCAAGGCTCGGTGCTGGGACCACAGCTATTTACAATATACATCAATGATTTGGATGAAGGGATACAAAGTTACATTAGCAAATTTGCAGATGACACAAAGCTGGGTGGCAGTGTGAACTGTGAGGAGGATGCTTTGAGAATGCAGGGTGACTTGGACAGTTTGGTGTAGTGGGCAGATGCATGGCAGATTAAGTTTAATGTCGATAAATGTGAGGTTATCAACTTTGGTAGCAAAAACAGGAAGGCAGATTACTATCTAAATGGCATGAAGTTGGGAAAAGGGGAGTACAACAGGATCTGGGGGTCCTTGTTCATCAGTCTTTGAAAGTAAGCATGCAGGTACAGCAGGCAGTGAATGGCATGTTGGCCTTTATAACAGTCGAGTATTGGTCCTTCTGCAGTTGTACAGAGCCCTAGTGAGACCACACCTGGAGTATTGTGTGCAGTTTTGGTCCCCTAATTTGAGGAAGAACATTCTTGCTATTGAGGGAGTGCAGCGTAGGTTTACAAGGTTAATTCCCGGGATGGCGGGACTGTCATATGCTGAGAGAATGGAGCAGCTGGGCTTGTACACTCTGGTGTTTAGAAGGATGAAAGGGGATATTATTGAAACATATAAGATTGTTAAGGATTTAGACACACTGGAGGCAGGAAACATGCTCCCCATGTTGGGGGAGTCCAGAACCAGGGGCCACAGTTTAAGAATAAGGGGTAAGCCATTTAGAACGGAGACGAGGAAACACTTTTTCTCACAGAGAGTTGTGAGTCTGTGGAATTCTCTGCCTCAGAGGGTGGTGGAGGCAGGTTCTCTGGATACTTTCAAGAGAGAGCTGGATAGGGCTCTTAAAGATAGTGGAGTCAGGAAATTTGGGGAAAAGGCATGAACGGGGTACTGATTGGGGATGATCAGCCACGATCACATTGAATGGCGGTGCTAGTTCGAAGGGCCGAATGGCCTACTCCTGCACCTATTGTCTATTGTCTATTGTCTATTGTCTAATTTAGATCCACCAGTCAAATACATAGACTCTAATGCCTTAACATCCATTTATTTTATTCCTCCTTCTAATTCAATAGACGTCTACTCCAGTACTTCTTCCTTGGTATGTTAGCTCAGCTCAGTCAATAGGGATTCTCTCTCATAACTAATTTCCATTTACCCCAAAGTAATTCTTTAGTATGCTAACTTTGGCCTCTTAAAGGGGTCTTGCTGCTCATAGTTCCTCTTTTTTACTATCTCCAATTCCAACTCTCATGTTCCCATAATAATTCTTCCACGTTACCAGATCTTCCCAAGTTCCATCCTTTCCTGATGTTCTCTGAATAATCCTTCCCATCTTTGGCTGCCTGTCTGGGGATGAGACAATAACAATACCCAATTAATAATCATACTTTATGTACTCCTAAGCCAAATCGCACGTCATTTCCAAATCTTAAACTTTGAAATTCCTCCAATTCATCACCATGCAATTTAGAGACAGAGTTCAACATTTTATCAATTTATTTCTAACTATAATTTAGGTGCAAAGTAGGTGTTTTGCCCCAAACCACAGAGGAGTATCTATTTTCAAATTCAAATTCAATTCTTCAAATTAAAACTTGCCCCAATAGTCATCATAGGTTGTCTGTATCTTTTAGAAAAGTTTGGATGGTGTTATTTTATTTATCCTTCACTGGTGTCAAAAGCTAGATGATATTAAAATTGGGCACAAGGGTCGGTATCTGCTTATTCTTCTTGATGTTAGTTTCAAAGGAGTAGGGATACTGAGGAGTAGCCTTCTCTATCTGTTGGCCTTCCCAGATGTGTCTAAAAGGGACAGGACAGTGTCATTTCTTCTTTGTTTCTGGGGAGCTATCTTACCTGGGCTGTGTCTTCTGCCCGTTCTCAAGGGTCCACATACCCTTTACCTCACTCCCCAGATAGTAATATGCTGTAGATTATACTGTCCTGCGGGCACAACAACTTAGTATCAAGTTAGTACAATAGCTCCTTTCCCCATTCCCATACCTCCTGCACAATACGTTTGATTCTTCTCTCCCTAGTGCCAGTTTAGTTCTCGTTATTTCTTATTCTCGTTGCCACCAGTTACTATATTTCCCTTTTCATAGTCCTTCCTTTTAGTGAGGCTTCTCAATCCCAATTAGATTCTTTGTGACTATCTTCCTGGGATTTGGAAGGGGTGGTGTTCTTTCTTTTAGTATTTATAATTTATTATTATTTTTGGGCCATGTGAGGATGCCCTCAGATTTCATATTTTGTATTAGCTGGCAGATCAGGGCAACAGGAATGGATTTGGCTGCCAGATTGTCCCTGCTCCCTGATCTTCTGGCCAGTGTGCTCCTCTTCTACCTTTGGGGTTGCAAGTGACCCTGTAACCTCTAGGGATCCACTGACTTCTTCAACCCCGTGGCCTTCTTCTTTGCCCCATCCTTCTCGGTATTCCCTCACAGAGCAAGATCGGCTCCAATGTCCTGATTCCCCACAGTTGTAACATTGATCAGGTCTAACAGCTCTATACCCTCCCCAACCAAACCGAGGGAAAGTCGGCTCTCGCAATGGCATGTCTATCCAGGGTTTAAATACCTCCTCCTCCTTATCTTCCCATTTCTAGATTCTTAGTACGGGTCTCTGGAAGGATTTAGCTGCCGCCGAACCAGGTTGCATTGAAATGTGGACGTCTGTGGCCCGGGGATAATTTGCACCTACTGCGGGATCTAATTCTAAAGGCGGAGTAGGCAGCTTCCCAATAGGGAATTGCTTACGGGGAATCCGCTGCATATCCATATCGTCGGGAATTTGCTCTGATCTTATAATGTTATCGATGTCAGGATCAACCACTTCATAGCCTCCTGCTCTCTCACACTCAGAAAAGCTGCTCATTCTGCAACCTGAATCTCTATACTTTAGGAAGGATTCTTTCACTTTCCCACTTGATTTCCCAATTAATTTTGGCACCCACTTCAAAGGAACCTTCCTTCTAGCTCCTTGATCCCCCACACTATCCTCTGCTGGTGAAGTAATCATCAGAGCACTTTCCCGATTTTCCTACTTTGGATTTGAATTTAGCGGATGGAGTCGAAGATACCACTGACTCCTCCCGAGTGCCCTGTTCGCAAGCTGCGCATGGTGTCTCCGAACTAAGAACATGAGAGTGCTAAGAGGAATGCTGTGACTCTGTTATGGAAAAGTCTGCCCACCCTTGTATATATTGAGCTTCTCTCCTTTCGAGATCCACGCAAACCGCGGCACTCTTACTAAATTTAATAAGTTTGATTTTAGTCGGCACCTCCCCTTTAAGATCCATCTCAGTCATTTCTTTTTTTAAATCTGATATTCTCTCCTGCCCCTGCTGCTGGCTTCCTCTATCTTCCTTTCTCTATTCCGGAATGTCTAGAGAAGGACTAGTTCTCTCTTTTTCCATTCTAATCCCTAACTTGAACGCTGCCATTCTTAAAGTAGATGGCAGAACGACTTCATTATTTACATTCCTTTCAGAAGAACATTCTCCATATTTCAATAAGCTCGTTCCCTTCTTCACTGTTTCCATATCGTCTAACAATTGTCTCGATGTAGGTTATTCCTACTTTAGACTTTAGCCCACCAATCGGCCAAAGTTCATTCCTCAAAACTCTATTTAATTTTCCCGATAATTTTCTTAATCTCTCTGCTTCATGTAGAATTTTCTCACAAATTATTATTGTCGGACTTTCAGGATTATTTGATAGGTCCTTCTCCGGTACATTCCTCATCCTCATGCACAATAGACACAATACAAATAAGATTCAAAGCACTCACACCTATTCAATGCTCACTCCTTCCTTTCAGACTTTAAGGCCACTGAAATTGCTCCCACACTATGACTAACGTCTAGCAGATTCACACCTTCTCATACAATTGTTCCTTCATTTTTTACCAACCATTATTCAATCACTCCACTCAATCGCTCTATTCAATTGTTCAACTTAATCGCTCTTATTCAATCGCGCTCTCAACTTTCCTATCAGCTCGATCACAATCACTTCATTCAACTCTCAGCTTTCAAACAAAGAATCTCCCGTTTCCCAAACTAAGGCTCCGGCTCTGAATATTTAAATTTTAGCAGCAATCTCTCCCAAGCAGCAATCTCTCTCAGTCAGAACACTTTAAGTTCACGCAGATGAATGAACCCGAACCACGCAAGTAAAACTAAAATCAAACAAGAAATGATTACAATTTACAATAATAATTTAACACGTTAGCGCACAGTTTACAAATACTTGATCTCAATGCCGCATCATGCTGTTATCAATCAGTGAACCTCTCTCTTTGATACCGAAGATTTTACCCTTCCTAGGATATTCCTTGCTGAGGGGTACTATTTCTTAAATGGACTACTTTTCCTCCTAAATGTTACTTTCTCCTGCTAAGACAGGACGTATATAGGTGGACCTCTATCCCTCCTCTCTAAGTTCTACAGAATTAGGGGTACCTCTCACATCCGGGTACTTTTCACCAAGTAAACCAGGTTCCTGTCTCTCAGTTACTCTTCGCTATCAGATACTAATCAACAATTGATCAGAGGGTTACTATTCACTGTTGATCGGCCGCTATTCGAAATCAATCTCAAATGTGCACAAACTCTGAAGTTCTATTTACACAGAATTCGAATTCTACTGTATGGGCAGAACTTCAATATGAAATTCTGTATTTGGAAATTTGATTCTGCAAATCTAAACTCGTTCTCGGACCAACTAGTTTTGGTGTGTACCACTCCAAATACGCGGGCTCTTAAATTCAAATTAAATTGCCCAATGAAATCTCAAATGGACTAGAGTATTCCCAGCCAATCTATACTCTAGCCACCGAGCCCAGTGACTTTACGATATTCCTTTTCCGTCACTCCAGGGAGGGATTCAGATATCTTCACACAAGCGTGGCCTCTAACCAACCTAGGTTTTTCCTCTTCAAAAGGATTTCCTTTACACCTGCTTGGCTCCGGGTGTTAGCACCTAGCCTCTTCGCACTGGCAGTCAAAGGCGATTTTCGAGACCAATTAGTGCTCCCAGGTCAAATGCTTCACCACTTAGCATGTAAACCAGACTTGTATTTCAATACCCCACTGATTGGATACCAAATCTGGGGCAGGATGCATGTTTGGCTTTCGTTGAGCAGCTGCAGTCTGCCAACTACAACCAAGTTTTGAGCCTCTAACCCCGCCCTGGTTTTATGGGCTCCTAACCCAAAGGAGTGCTATCGACCCCCCCCCCCCCCCCTCCACGTGCTTGCTAGACTCTATTCTACAATTTCATTGGGACCCTTTCCCAAGCCCATGAATGATCGATCTGCTCCGACTAGCGAAGTGTCGAAAATCAATGCAAAAACTGCACAGTGGCACTGATTTCTGCACTTGTGATCGAAACAGCTCAACACCCTTAATCACAAAATTGTGTTTGGGGGTGTGTTGAGATCCTGGATGAGCCCCTAATGTAAATAGCTCGTTCTAAGCTTCCCCCAGTCTAGTTTCTTTTTTTTTTTTTTTAATTTTATTTATTAGAGGTAAATACATCAATATACACATATATACTGTTACAATCATTGTACCCCATAATTTTATGGCTTTTAAAGAAAACGAATAGAGAGGAAAAGAGTGAAATGTGAAAAGAGTTGTGATAGTGAAAGAGCGTGCCAAAGGGGCGAAGAAACCCTTGGTCAAAATAAATAGAAAAGGGGGTTAAAAGATAGACCCTAAAAAAAAGGAAAAATTAAAAAAAAGCCAGTTATTATGTTATATATATCACACAAAAGGAATCCACCAACTCGATAGTTTTTCATCCCCCTCCTACCAAGGCCCGAGGTACCCCTGCACCCTATCTTTGTAGTAATTCTATAAATGCAGACCACGTCTGATAGAAGCGTTCTGATTTTCCTTCCAGGCGGAGTCTCATATCTTCCAGATGTAGTGTTTCAAACATAGTTGAAATCCACATATTTAATGTTGGTATAGGAGCATTTTTCCAAAATTTTAAGATTAGTTTTTTTCCTATTATTAAGCCGTAATCAAATAAATTCTTTTGATACACATTTAATTCCGAACTACCTTCTGTCATTCCGAAAATAATCCATTCTGGCTTTGGTGTCATTTTAATTTTAAACAGTTTTGTGAAAATTTCAAAGATTTCAATCCAAAACCTTGGAATTTTTGTACAAAAGATGAATGAGTGCGCTATAGTAGCTTCTTGACGTTGGCATTAATCACAAATTGGTGAAACGTAAGGGAGAAATTTATTTATTTTAGTTTTTGAGTAGTATAATCTGTGTATTATTTTAAATTGTATTAAAGTGTGTCTTGCGTTAATTGAGCATTTGTGCACATTTAATATGTATTCTTTCCACCTTTCATTGGAAATTTTAATGCTTAGTTCGTTTTCCCATTCACCTCTAATACCTTCCGTTGTTGGTATTACTGCATTTAGTATAATATTATATATATGTGAAATTATATTTGCTGATTCCGCCTTTGTATTCATTACTTCATCTAGTAAGTCTAATGGCATTTTGTGAAATTCATGTGTATGTTTTTTCAAATAATCACATATTTGGAAATATTTAAAATACTGATTGTTACCCAGATTTTATTTTAGTTGTAATTGTTTAAATGATAATAATTTTCCCATATCATACAGATCTCCCAAAGTTTTAATTCCTGCTCTTTCCCATTGTATACATGCTTTGTCTATAATTGTAGGTTTTTAGTAATAGGAGATAGGAGAGATAAGTTTCTTAATTTTAAATTGTATTTTATTTGTTTCCAAATTCTAATTGTATTATGTATAATTGGGTTTTTGTTGTAGTTTGTATTATTCACCGTCTTTGGTGAAAGAAGTATCGCACCAATATTAAAGGGGGAGCAGTCATCTTTCTCCATACTGATCCATTCTGGTTGATGAAGAGAATTATCCAACAATTGAATCATATTTCTAATATTTACTGACCAATAATAATACATAAAATTAGGGAGTGCTAATCCCCCTACTACTTTGGGTTTATTCAGGTGTGGTCGTTGTATTCTATGGGTCTTATAATCCCAAATCAAATTTGTTATATCTGAGTCCAATTTAAAAAAAAACTTTTTGGGTAGTTATAGTGGAATTGATTGGAACAAGTATAGAATTTGTGGTAGAAAAATCATTTTTATGGCATTTATTCGACCTATTAAGGACATCGAGAGCGTTTTCCAGAATTTAATTAAATTATGTAGTTTCTTAAGTACAGGGTTATAGTTTGCTTTGAACATGTCTTGATATCTTCTAGTAATTTCAATACCCAAGTATTTAAATTTTTCCACAGCTATTTTAACTGGAAATTGTACGAGATGTGTAGAATCTTTCGGTTTTATTGACATGATTTCACTTTTATTCCAATTTATTCTATAACCTGAAAATTAACCGAAATCCTCAATTAAATTTAAGATGTTGGGTATACTGATATGAGGCTTTGTGATGTACAAAAGTACATCATCAGCATATAGTGATATTTTATTGTTAGAATATTTTGTCTTATATCCGTGGATATTCGGATGAGTTCGAATTTTTTCCGCTAGTGGTTCAATTATGAGGGCAAATAACAATGGTGATAATGAACAACCTTGTCTATTACCCCTTGACAATTGAAATTTCGTGGATAAAATATTATTAGTTAATATTCTGGCCGTTGGCTTATTATATTTTAATTTAATCCATTGAATGAAATTCTCTCTGAGTTGAAATTTTTGCAATACCTTAACCATATACTTCCATTCAACCTGATCGAATGCTTTCTCTGCATCCAGCGAAATAATTGCGAGATTTGGATCTTTAGTTTGGTGTGAGTGCATTATGTTAAGCAGACGTCTCAAATTATTGAATGAATGTCTCTTAGGGATAAACCCCGTTTGATCCGGATGTATTAGTTTAATGGCGTACTTACTTAATCTTCTTGCTAACATTTTTGTTAATATTTTTTGATGTATTTAACAACGTGATAGCTCTATAAGATCCAGGTTCTTCCTCATCTTTATCTTTCTTAAGTATTAGTGTAATCGTAGATTCTGCTAATGTACCAGGTAATATTTGTTCTCTGAAAGCGTGTGTGTACATTTTCTGTAGACGAGGACTACATATATCGTAAAAACTTTTATAGAATTCATTACTAAATCCGTCGGGACCTGGTGTTTTTCCATTTTTTAATGAGAATATTGTTTCTTCTATTTCCTTATTTGAGATTTGTGCTCCCAATTCCTCTTGTTCCTGCAATTCTAGTTTGGGAAGATTGCAATTATCCAGAAACTCAGTGACTGTGTTGATGTCCGTTGTCGTTTTGGATGTATACAGATTCTCATAAAATTGCACAAATCTTTTATTAATTTCATTCGGTAATGTTAATACTTCCCCTCTGTCTGATTTAATCTTTGAAATCGTGTGTTCCTTTTCTCGTTTTTTTAATTGGCGTGTGAGAAGTTTATGAGGCTTCTCCCCAAATTCAAACTGTTCCTGTCTTGTAATTTAGAGTAATCTTATAACTTTCTCTGATAGTAATTTATTTAATTTGAATTTTAGTATTAATATTTTATTATGTTTATCCATGGACCGGTCTTTAGCATTACCTATATCCAATTGTCTAATTTGTTCCTCTAGTTGCCGTTGTTCAATCTTATTTTTTTTATTCTGAAAGGCTTGGTATGAGACCTCGAGCTTTTCCCTCGAGCTTTCATTCGAGGTTGTTATAACACCTCGAATAAAAGCTTTGAAAGATTCCCATAATAAAGTAGGTGGCGTGTCTGGCGTATCATTTATTTCAAAAAAAAGATCAATTTGCTGTGTTAGATATATACTCCCATGCGGGTCTTTTAAAATTTGGGGGTTATACCTCCAGAACGATGTATTCTTAGACATACCTTCTATTTTTAAAAAAAAGTTAGAGGGGAATGATCTGAAAACGTATTTGTATGGTATTTTGGGTTAAGAGTATACGGAATTAATTTTGTGTCTACCAGGAAATAATCTATACGTGAATAAGTCTTGTGTACCGATGAATAAAATGAATATTCCTTACCTGTCGGATTTGCAATCCTCCAAACATCGGTTATATTTGTATTCTTTATGTATGTGTATAAAAGTTCACTAGTTTTAGATTTCCTATTACCTCGTTGTTTTTGACTGGATTTATCTAAATAAGGATCTAAGACACAGTTAAAGTCTCCCCCAATTATAACATTCTGGTAATTATATTCTGCAATTATATTCAAAATTGTATTCAAAAAATGCGGATTATCAAAGTTAGGCGCATATATATTTACCAATGTGATTGGGATTGCATGGATCTCACCGGTAACTATCAAATATCTCCCATCCTTATCTGTTAAGGTATTTTTCTGTTTAAATGGTATACATTTGCGAATCATGATTAGGTATATGGACGGGAAGGGAATGGAGGGGTATAGTCTGAGTGCAGGTAGATGGGACTAGGGGAAAATAAATGGTCGGCACAGACTGGAAGGGCCGAGAAGGCCTGTTTCCATGCTGTAATTGTTATATGGTTATATGGTTATGATTAACGTGCCTCTGGATTTTGACGTGTATGACGAATGAAAAGTTTGACCTATCCAGTTGGCCCTCAATCTAACTTGATCATGAACTTTAAGATGCGTTTCTTGGAGAAAGATAACATCTGCTTTAAATGCCATCAGCTGTGCTCAAATCTTACCCCTTTTAATACGTTCATTAGGCCCCCTAATATTCCAACTGCAAAATGAGATTCCTCCCGATTTATTTTGTTTAGTGTCTTGCATTTTGGCTAGGTTTAGTACCTATGTATCTTACGGTGCATCCGTACCTCAGGTCTTTAAGCAATGGGGGAACAGTCAACCTACCAAGTTCAATTTGTGGATTCCCTTTGCGATTATTCTTGAATAAAAAAAACACACATGTGATTAATTGTGATATTAAAAAATATATAGTAAAAGTGAAAATACAGTGACCGTGCTTGTCGGCATTGTAATAAGTGGCCCACCTGTTGGTGGGAGAAAACATTATAACAACTTCCGTTGTCGATGTTAATAAACAAATAGCTCCGTTCCCTCAATAAGTCATAACATATCTATACTAGAAACGAGCCGATTCCAAATCAACTATATAATACCTAATTGCAGTACATATATCCATTTCATATGTATTCCCAAATATATCTAACTGTTATATCTACAGAGTGTTAAGCATCAGTTTTTACCTCGATATTAATCAGCTATTGGTTGAAGGGGCTACCTAGGGCAGGCTTCTGGATCTGAGCCAGGAGCCCGTCATCCCCTTCACAACCCGGTTATATATCTGCTTAAAACTTATTAAGATATTAAGTTATTGATGTTAGTTTGTAAATCACCCCCAGTCTAGTTTCATTCAATAAGATACTGAGTCAAGCACTTGCGCATCTAAACTTTATTTTGGGAAAACACAATAACAGTTCCCCACTACTATACCTAACCACCGCGAGTTTGATCCTTGTATCTGCTTGGCCAAGCCCTTCTAGACATTCCAAAAGGTCATGTAGTCCCAAGCGTTTTTCCAGAAGATCTTCGCAGGACCTCGAGGGAGCTACCTTTTATAGGTCCCTGAACCTTGAGGGGCCGAACCATATCGGGGTGGCCTCTTCACAGTCCAATAACAGATATCTATTAACACAGTGATCGACATTTCCCTAACCCAATAATACAGTGACCAATACATTGTATTCAAACAGAGCTTCTGGAAGGAAGCAAACATAGAAACATTTGCCCAGATATTCAAGAATCCCAGACAAGGCTCAACACTTAACCCAATCAACATCCAGCAAAGTCAAGCTTTGCAACAATATTTACAATGTGTATGTCTGGTTTTCACTCACCCAATCCATTTCATGCAATTTACACCTAATTATAAGAAACTGCAGATGTCCCATTCTTTCCCCGCAACTCCTATCTGGGCTCTAGACAAGCTGGCACCATTCTGCAGCTTGTCCCATTTCTGCAGAAGGCACATTTAAATTGACCAAATGGCCTAGCAACACAGAAGCCTTTACTCAATTTCATTGTCCTGACATCTCCAATTTGTCCAGAATTAACAATTTTTGTTCTTGATGTTACAGGAAGGTCAACCTCATCTTTCTCGACAGTTGTGAAGGTTTACAATTTCCTCAGCTTCTAGGCCACAGGGTTATTTTAGACAGCCCTGTGGCATGGCTGAAATATTATGGAACAGTCACAGTTTACAATGGATGAGTCAACAAATCACCGCACAACAAGGCATCCCAGTTCAGTCTGAAGAATGGTCTCGACCTGAAATGTCACCCATTCCTTCTCTCCAGAGATGCTGCCTGTCCCACTGAGTTACTCCAGCATTTTGTGTCTATCTTCAATTTAAACCAGCATCTGCAGTTCTTTCCTACACAGCCCGGCATTAAGTCTTTGGGCAACACAGGAAAGCAGCATGGAGGTGGAATAACAAAGTTTTATGGAATGTTCTAACTCTGTCAGGCGGTGTGTTTCAATCCCCACTTCAGGGATTTTATGCGCACTATTTAGGTGTGTTCTCCAGGGCTGCACAGCAAGAGTTCTCATTGTTGGATATGGAAACTTTGGTAAGTAATATTCAACCATTGTATTCGTTTCCATTCAGGTATCATAAAACATCCTGTGCCAATAAACAATCTCCAAGTATACTGTGTGCAAGTTTATAGGCAATGGATTAAATCTCAATATTGTTACTATTATTATTGAAACAACCTTAACACAAATGTAGATAAAATTAAACATATAGAGAGTATGTGGAGAGAGAGAGTAGAAAACAACAAACATCTAGGAAGCCAGAATATGCACTTGCTGTCTGAATGGACATTAATAGTAAGATTAAATGAGAACTTACCAGTTTGAAGTTTGATCTTGATTTTCTGAGGAGTTACGTTGGTGATTACGTGAAGAAGACCCGCCAGGCCGCATGCGCATCAATCTTCAAAGCAGCGGTATGAAATCACAAATAAACAACACCGAAGTAAACAGTAAGATCAGTGACTCGAGAACTACCTGATGATCTTTTATGAGAGAGGGTTGGGCGTGGTGGGCACGTAATTACCAACGTAACTCCTCACAAAATCAAGATCAAACTTCAAAATGTTAAGTTCTCATTTAATCTTACTATTTTACTTCGGAGTCACGTGAGTGATTCCGTGAAGAGTTCAAAGTTTTGTGATTTCATGCCGCAGATTACAAACTCAGCATCCCACTGCATTGATTGACTCGAATGAGAAATAATGCATTAATAGTAACATTGCATTCAATGTAGTAATAGGGTTTATTTAATAATGTAAACAAACTACAGTATTCTTTAATACCAGGGCATTTAAACAGAACTTAAAATGGCATTAGCAAACAGCCCTGGATCAACAATCGGGCGATGATAACAATTCTGAAACATCAGCTCATTTGCCCATCCGGCGGCCGCCATAATATGGTCGACGGGCATGTCCTTCGTTTTGGCCGCCGAAGTAGCTGCTGCCCTAGTGGAATGAGATGTAAACACATCTGTGTTAATAACTGCATCAATCAAAACTTGTTTCAGCCACCTGGAAATAGTGTTAACTGACACTCTTTTATGTGGTTTTTTACAACTGATAAACAATCCTGTCTCCATATTACATAAATTCTCTGTAAGTGCAATGTATTGCATCAAATGTGTTTTTATGCATAAAGATGGATCCGTAGGATATGCTGCAAATACTATTTTAAATCCTGTGACACCGTGCCTGCTCTGTTTGAGGAGGTCGTAAATGTAAAAGGTAACATTGTCCACAGCAGTTTCCATTCTGTCTAACTGTAATTTTTGTAACGTCTGTACTGTTTGGGCTGAAACCAATGCCAGAAGCATGGCCAATTTTATGGTAATTATGGTCAACGTCAAAGATGATATAGGAAACCACTCTCGTAGTTTCCTAAGGACTATACTTACATCCCAAATAGCCATATATCTAGGTTTGGGAGGTCTGGAATTAAAAATGCCCTTCATAAATCAAACCACAAGAGGGTGAGGTCCAATTGCATGATTGTCTGACTTCATCACTAAATATGACGATAAAGCACTTCTTGCTGTATTCATTGCACTATAACTTAGTCCTTGATCATAGTAGGGAGTTGACAAAAAATCCAAAACATGTGAAATACGTGCTGTACAATAATCAACACCATTTTGTACACAGTAAACTTCCCATTTCTTTACATAACAAAAATATTCGATCTCCAAGAGTCAGTAAGCATGTCGACAGTTCGACTCGACAATCCATGCCCCAGGTATGGCCTTCTTAGAATCTGCAAATTAACAAATCAATACGGTCATACAACGGATGACATTCGCCAGCCACTGGATTCACCAATAATTTCCTTCGTTTCGGAACAGCCATCAAAATGTTGTGTCATCAGCTGTCGGATCAAAGGATACCATGGCTGAGTAGGTCAGTCGGGTATAACCAGTACCCCTGAAGCATTGTCCTGCTTGATTTTGAGCAGACATCGATTTATGAGACAGAAAGGTGGAAATGCATAAATAAACATACCACCCCAATTCAGCGAGAAAACGTCAATCGCTACTGCCCCAGGATCTGGTTCCCATGACACATATTTGGGAACCTGGTGGTTTAGTCTAGATGAGAACAATTCGACATCTGGTTTTCCATATTTGGCAATGATGTCTTTGAACACATCATAATTCAACATCCATTCTATGTTGTCATGGAATTTCCGTGACCTGTTGTCTGCCACTGTATTAAGTTTTCCTGGCAGATAAATAGCTGAGAGCCAAATGTGTTTATCAATACACCAGATCCAGATCTGGTTTCCCTGTCTGTCACAAGATACCAACTTGATACCACCCATGTGATTGGCATATGCCACTGTTGTGGTGTTATCAATCTGGAGCTGAACATGCAGACTGTTTTTGTTAGAACAATAAGCTTTGAGCCCATGAAATGCTCCTAAAATCTCTATATGGTTAATTCCCCATGTCTGCAGAAGCACAGCTTCTTCTAAACTCCATCTTCCTCCACAACTTCTATTTGTGTCTGTGGCACCCCATCCAAGTGCACTTACATCAGTCTGCAAAACCATGGAAGGTTGTTCCAGCTCTATTGTGCTAAAACTACTGGAGACATGTTGAATCCACCATAGGATATCAGTAATTGCTTCAGCTGATAATTGCATGGGCCTATCATAATGCCCAATTTGTACCTTAAGTGCCTGTTCTTTTGCTCTTTGTAATTGCTGATAATGCAAAGGCCCAAATTGGACTGCTGGAAAGGCTGCAACCATTTTCCCAAGAAGCCTTGCCACTTGCCTAATTGAAGGTGTATGCTTGTTTAAAAGCGTTACACAATCCTCAATTAGATCTGTACTTTTTTCAATTGGCAAAGTAATTACCATTTTGATAGAGTTAATTGAAAACCCCAAATAATCAATTGTGGTAATTGGCGTAAGTTTGGATTTTTCCAAATGAATGACAAACCCCAGTTTTTCAAATGTGGATTTGACAACTGCCACTGATATTTCGGCTAAAGCTTTTGTTTGTCCAATTACTAAAATATCATCCAAATACGCCATAATAACATGGCCCTGACCTCTAAGCAACCCCAAAATTGGTTTTAACAATTTAGCAAATACTCTCGGGGCTGAGGTCAATCCATTTGGCAATGCCTTATACTGCCATAGTTGATTCATCTAAATGAATTTAAAATACCTTCTATGCTCACAAAGAACAGGCACTGAATAGTAAGCATCCTTCAGATCTATTGTAGCCATATAACAACCTTTAGAAATGAGTTGTTTGGCTGTAACCAATGTTTCCATTTTAAAGTGTCTATAGAAATCTGAGGAAAGACATCCTTGCCATAGAGGGGGTACAGAGAAGATTCACCAGACTGATTCCTGGGATGTCAGGACTTTCATATGAGGAAAGATTGGATAGACTCGGTTTGTATTCGATGGAATTTAGAAGATTGAGGGGGGATCTTATAGAAACCTACAAAATTCTTAAGGGGTTGGACAAGCTAGATGCTGGAAGATTGTTCCCGATGTTGGGGGAGTCCAGAACAAGGGGTCACAGTCTAAGGATAAGGGGGAATTCCTTTAGGACCGAAATGAGGAAAACATTCTTTACACAGAGAGTGGTGAGTCTCTGGAATTCTCTGCCACAGAAGGTAGTTGAGGCCAGTTCATTGGCTATATTTAAGAGGGCGTTAGATGTGGCACTTGTGGCTAAAGGGATCAGGGGGTATGGAGAGAAGGCAGGTACGGGATACTGAGTTGGATGATCAGCCATGATCACATTGAATGGCGGTGCAGGCTCGAAGGGCCGAATGGCCTACTCCTGCACCTATTTTCTATGTTTCTATGTTTCTATGTTTCTAGAGTACAAATGGATTTAATTTTGTTAGATCCAAAATGATTCTACATCCTCTGTCTCTTTTGAGAAAAGGGGAAAAATTATTTGACACAAATTGATGGACTTGATGATCCGTCTTTTCAATAACACCTTTGTTATAATTTTGTGAGTTCAGCTTGAACCTCTATAACATCTGTTTGTAAAAAATAAAGTGTTCTAACCGGAACATGTTGGAAAGGTAAAGTACCATTTGGAATAAATTCGATCCGAAACCCTCAAATGACACTCCTGATAAATAGATCTGAAGTAAGCTGCTTCCATTCGTTATAAAAAAAGCCGTAATCTACCACCAATTTTTCCTTGAGTTACATTAAATATGTTTTTATGAGAACCAGGTCCACTTACCTCCCTGGTGACTGGTACACCCTGCTGACTCCAGCCTCTGGCAGTAGCTCCCATAGTTGCTCGTGCTCCCACCAAGGGATACCATCCACGTCCTTGTGATGAGGACCGGCTTGTCCCTGGAACAGCCCCGGATGCTGAGGTTGGTTTGTAGGGATACTTTCTTTTCTGTCTGCCCAGCATCATTGGTCTCATCAGATTCATTGTTTTAGCATCTTCATTTATTTCTTTGACCTGTTTGGTTAGATCTGCGCCAAACAACAGATCAGGTGGTTGGATACTTGCTGGCTTGCAAAGCGCAGCATATCTAGGGTTAATGGTGGGCCTAATAGCCCTTTTCCTGAGACCATTGATCTCAAAATGGGTGTTACATAACAACCCTAGAGCCTCTTGGTGTGTCCTGGTCACATAACCACCATCCATTGTTCTTGCGAAAGCTGTAATACCAGCAGCCAGTAATTAAAAAATTATTTGCATTTTTATTTCTTGGCTTCGCATACCGGGTCCCATCTGACCCCAAATGACTTGATTCACCGTTGGAACTCTTAATAACTCATAGTTGCTTGGAGGCTCGTGTTTTTTGGCTGTCTCATCCATAGTAAGCTCCTGAAGCTGATGAGACACCATGTAATTAATTGTGGTAGCCAGCTCTTCACCTAGCGGCTCACCTGCTCCATTTGATGGGACAGCAAATGGAAGTGCCAGTGGTGGAACATTTGGTAGTTCTATTTCGCCTGGCTGCACTTCTCCATCAGAATCGGGCTCAGGACTAATCTGGCCCATAGCACTCTCATCAAATTGATAAGGAATCTCTGGCAGCATTGTTGCTGCTGGCACTTCTTTTTCTAAGCGCTGACACTCCTTTTCTTGGAGTGAAGTTCTTTGGAGGACTGTATGCAACAAATCCTCCACTTGGGATAGGCATGTAAACACTATATCCAGCCCCGGTGAGGAATAATCCCCCAACTCCATGGGCCTAACAGACTTATCTGTTGCCTTGTGCCCTAATGGCAACGGCTCTGTGCTGTGTAACACTAAGTCTGCAGTCGCTGTTTCTGTACTTAGCGACTGAACAGGGGTATGAGGCAGGGCTTCCAAGCCTGAACTGCCGCAGCCAGTTGAAGCGCGCCGCTTTCCTTCCCTGTTTTTTCCATGCTAGCACTCGGTATAGCGTACCGGCCAGCATGGATTTCAAGCTCCAGTGGAAAGTTTTAAACTTACCTGGAGTCTGCATACTTACCGCTGGAGGAGCTTCCGTTCCTTGCAGCCTCCGTGCGTCAAATGCGGCTGACGTACTGATGCGCATGCACGTGACTCTGAAGTAAGATTATATCACACCATGTTATCCTACAGCAGATGTAAGGTCAGGATAAACTTCTGCAGGGACCATGAAATTCTGAAATATCTCTATGATTATTTTATTACTGTCCTTTTACTATTTCTTTACGGGTGCACCACATTAAAATGCTGATGTAAAATAAATTCTAAATAAAAAGGGGATTGGTGAAACAATAAATAAAATGTAATTAATGGAACCATGGATTAAGATGAACCTACTAGGATTGCTGCATTGAATGTGATTAATCTGTTGCAAAAATCTAATAATCTCTTATCTGCTTGCTGTTCGAACTACATGTACTCTGCTCAAGGTCAGGTAGGGAAATGTCAGAATTGGAAAATAAGCAGCTGTCAAGTGGACAGCAGCCCTAAATAACAAAGTATTTCCTCTTATCTTTTTATGTATTCTTTAAGCTTGTTTCTACCAGTATCAAGCACGTTGAACTCATCATTCAGCATTAGAGGTTTTGTTTTCTACCCAAAGGATGCTCAGGTTTTAAGTTATTCTGAACATATCAGACGATTTTTGTGCTTTTGCGATAGCCAAATAAAACAAACTATGAGATGAGACAGATCACTATGAAAAACAAATTAAAATAGTAAAAAAGCACCCCGGCCCGTTTCTTATTTTGTGTTGTGCGACATCTTGTTGTGTTGCATGAAAGAATTTGAGCAAAATCTCGACCTCTAAAAGTAATAATGAAGCAAACCTGTCAGATTCAATGTGATGCACATGGTGACTTGGCCATAAAAGATGTATTGTCCCCATTTTTCCCCCTTACAAAGCCACACTGCCCACACTTTCTACTTAAACTTTCATCCTTCAACAAGGCTGAGTATGGACTCCTTCGTCAACATTAAGGTAAGAAGATCAGACAATGATTTGAATAAACCCATTCATATCTTGAGACCAATTGGTTACTGCTTTATTTGTCTGTTTACCTGTATTTTTTTTATCTTGCATAAGTTTGGCTTGATTGTATTTATGTATGATATGATTGGATTGAATGCAAAACAATGCTTTTTACCGTACATCAGTACACATGCCAATAATAAAACCATAAAGCTAAAACACTATGTATCTCACCATTTATACTTTCCTGCTTTCCAAACTATCTTGAAGATAGATACAAAATGCTGGAATAACTCAGCGGGTCAGGTAGCATTTCTGGAGAAAAAGAATAGGTGACGTTTCAAGTGGGAATCCTTCTTCAGGCACCTTTCCTTTTGATCATTCCTCCCCTTTCTATATTCTCTGTGCCTTAAACCTTGCTTCATTCTACTTTTTAACAATTCTGATAGAAGGGAATTAGCTTAAAGCATGAACTCCCATTTTCTGCCCAAATATACAGTCTAATCTGTTGAGGATTTCCAATATTTCCCAGTCTGAAAAAGGTTCTCGATCCAAAATGACACCCATTCCTTCTCTCCAGAGATGCTGCCTGTCCCGCTGAGTTACTCCAGCTTTTTGGGTCTTTCTCCAAGATTTTCTGTTTGTTTTCTTTTAATTAGAAATACTACTCTACAGCACTTCTAAATGTTAATACAAATGTATTCATAAACTTGCCAAGAGGAAATATTCTTTGTTTAATGTCAATCAAACTCTAATTTACTTGGGAAACTTAATTGCAGCATGGAAACAGACGTGTTCAGTCCACACCGACCACCAACATCATTTTATATTAATTCTACATTAATCTCATTTTTACTCCACTTTCATCTAATTCCTCAGATGTTTAGTTACACACTTGGTTACACACTTTGGATAACAGAGGCTTATTATCTATATACCGACACGCCTTAGGGATGTGGGAGGTAATTGGAGCACTCAGAAGGAACCCATGCATTCACAGGGAGGACATGCAAACTCCACACAGGCAATCCCTGAGTTCTGGCAAGTTGGTGCAGAGAGGCAGCAGTTCTATGAGGTGCACCACAATGTTACCCTATCTAATTAATCTTTGACAATGTTGATCATGCTTCCCCATCACACTTTCCATCCAGCTCTGTCTTGTGAGTATATTGTGAGTATATGTGACAAAACCATTGGTTGACTTCAGGTCTAGGCTCAGGAGAGGTGATTCAATGGTTCTAATCTAATGCTGATACATACCGTTAAAGGTTTCACATATGAATGAGGTCCTCTGGATTATAACAGCAGAGAACAGGGTGTAGAGAGAATAGAAGAAAACATTGGAAAGAAAATAGGTAGAGTGAAATTAACACACAATGTATAATGACAAACGCTTCAATAGAAACAACACTGAGAAAATGACAAAAACATTTATGTCGAATGGTACTTCGTAAGTTCATCATTTATAGGAGTAAGTTCATAAGTTACAGAATTAGTTCATTTGTCCCATCCAGTCTGCTCTGCCATTCAATCATGGCTGAAATATCTTTCCCTCCCAACCCCGTTCCCCTGCCTTCTCCCCATAACTCCCTGACACTCTTACAAATATCTAGTGTCACGCTATTTGACCTGCAGTTGTTGGGCTGATCGCTCCTCAAAATGTACTTAAATTAAATTTTCCGACTATTTGAGAGGAATAGATCGGGTCGATGCACAGAGTCTCTTGCCGGGAGTAGGGAAATCGAGGACTAGAGGACATAAATTCAAGGTGAAGAGGGAAAGATTTAATAGGAATCTGAGGGGTAACTTTTTCACACACAGAGTGGTGGGTGTACGGAATAAGTTGCCAGATGAGGTAGTTGAGGCTGGGACTATCCCAATGTTTAAGAAACAGTTAGACGTGTATATGGAAAGGACAGGTTTGGAGGGATATTGCCCGAGCGCAGGCAGGTGGGACTGGTGTAGCTGGGACATATTGTCCAGTGTGGGCAAGTTGGGCTGAAGGGCCTGTTTCCACACTGTATCACTCTAAACTCTATGACTTTATGAGCCATAACGTCTGTCCATTCCCTCCATAAATGCTGTCTGACCCACTGAGAAAAAAATAGCAACAAGACACACACTACATAAAAGTTAATATGTTCATCCACCACAGCAGATTACCCACATTCCTCATTGTGATGGAAGGCAATAAAATCCAATCTTCTTCTTTTATTCTCCCGTGGTCAGGGCAGTTGAACCATCTGCAGTCGGTGCGATCGAAGCTCCCGCAGCCGGTCATAGCTCTGCATTAGGGCAATCAAAGCTCATGTAGCATGGAATTCCCGAAATCGGTCTCTAACCAGACACCGCGAGCTCCAAGATGTTAAAGTCCTCATGCACCCGCGGTTGGAACCCCAAAGACGATCCCAGACAAAGATCGTGAGCTCCGTGATGCTGTCCGCAGGCTCCCACAGTGGAGTTCTTGGTTGGTCACCAGTAAAGGCTGCCAACTCCACGATGTTAGGCCGCAATGCGGACAGAGATACCATATGGACAATTGCATCTCCGTTGAGGTAAGAGATTAGAAAAAGTTTCTACCACTCTTGTCACCTTGGCATGCCATGAATAACCTCCACAAGTAATAGCCTGACCCGGGATCAAACCAGTTATTTCCATTCAAAAGGACAATTGCGACGAGAACTCATCGTAAAATCCGGTTTCATATACTGGATTTACAAATATTTAAAAATCTGAATTCACGTAACATATGCAGGTCTTTATTGTCTGACTTCTTTAAAAGAGCTGTGTTTATAACTGAAGAACAAGATGGAAGCACTGAAAAAAAAAACAAGTTTGGATTTAGAAGTACAGTAAATTGATTAAAATATATATGCTTACCATGTATATGTAGTTAAACAGAATGGATTACTATACTTCAGAAGTTACAATGGAAGCAATTTATGTTCAATTAATTCCCTCCCGCCCAGTGATTTTTAACATTGCTTCACTGGTTCTCAGAATATCCATTAAATTCACTAAAGTCCCATATCCCTGCCAACAGCAAGTAAATAAAAACTCCCCAAATGCCTAATTATGATAACCAAGAATAAAGATATACTTTACAGTCTCATAAAGTTGGAATTACTATGTAATATAATTGGCTTAAAAATTGGAAAATAAAATTATGGGTTTCTGCTAGAAGCTGCCTGCAGTTGCTTCAGGGAACTGTATTTTTGGCTTGTCTAGATATGAGTTATATTAGCAAAAGCAATGAAAGGATATACTGCATATGTTCTTTGGAGTGGATCCTGCAAGAAATCGTTACCTCTGCAGATTTTGAATGGTCTCAAGCATTAAAATCAAATTTTAATAAGCAAGTAAATTGTATGTACATATTCAATCTCCATCTACACATTTAACGTAACAACCACACTGAAGGCAGACAGTAGCCGTCTCTTGCTATTGACCTGAAGGAAATGTCTGCTACATCAAATGTTGATGTTGTCAAGCTGGAAAGGGTACAGAGAAGATTTATGAGGATGTCGCTGAGACGAGAGGGTCTGAGTTATAGGCAGTGGTTAAGTAGTCTGGGACTATTTCTTGAGGCGCAGAAGGATGAGGGGTGATCTTATAGAAGTATATAAGATCATGAGCGGGATAGAGTGGGTAGATGCACAGTCTCTTGCACAGAGTGAGTACATCGAGAACCAGAGGACATAGGTTTAATGTGAAGCGGAAAAGATTTAACAGGAATCTGAGGGTTAACCTTTCCACACAAAGGGTGGTGTTTGTATGGAACAAACTGCCACAGGAGGTAGTTGAGGCAGGGGCTATCCCAACATTTAAGAAGCAGTTAGACAGGTACATGGAGAGGGCAGATTTGGAGGGATATGGACCAAATGCTGGCAGGAGGGACTAGTGTAGCTGGGAGATGTTGGCTGTTGTGGCAGGTTCGGCCGAAGGAACTGTTTGAACACTGTTTCACTCTATGACTAACTCATAAATTGCCACCATAAAGGAAAAAACATCACTTTTCTCTCTCATCCTTTGCTCTGCCGTCTATAGTGCAGCATTCATCAGCATCACATCGCCCTGCTGAACCCCATGAAGCTTTTACATTTGTACAAGAAGAGCTTATTCCTTATTTCCTCATCTCCTCTCCTGGCACTGCAGCAGATACACGTCAGATTCTGACTTGCAAGGCTTGGTAGCGACAGACTCTCCTTTGATGACTGAAATATTGCCTTTGACAGGAAATGGATTAGGATTCCAAAAGAGTAAGAGGCGTGGGAGGAAATCCTACTCCAAAGTAGTTCCACTGGGTGGCGCCAGCAATGGCTGCCTCGTCAACAGTCTGTTTGTCCTTTCCTTCTTTGTGTTTTAATTGTATGTGCTATATTTATGTTTTACTGTTCTTTAGCTTGTTTTATGTGTGTGTGTGTGTGTGTGTGTGTGTGGGGGGGGGGGGGGGGGGGGGGGTTGGGGGAAGCTTTTTCTAATCTCTTACCTCAATGGAGATCCAATTTTTTTCAGTATCGTTTCTCCATCTGCACCGCGATCTAACATCAAGGAGTTGGCTGCCTTTGAGAACTCCACCGCGGCAAGCCTACGGGACTTTAACATCGCGGAGCCCGCAATCCCTTTGCCAGGGGTCGATCTTGGTGCTCCAACCGTGGATGCTTGCGGACTTAACATCACGGAGCCCGCGGTCTCTGCTCAGAGATCGACTTTGGGGACTCCAAGCCGCCGAAGTTTCGACCGCCCCGACGCAGAAGCTTCAACCGTCGGATGTGGGAGCTTTGAATGCCCCGCCGGGTGGCTCGACTGCACCGACCGCGGGAGAATAAAGAGGAAGAAGTTTGGACTTTTTTGTCTTCCATCACAGTGAGGAATGTGGAATCCGCTATGGTGGATCTTTATGTTAACCTTTATGTGGTTGTGTGTCTTGTTGCTTTATTTTTCATATGGCTGTATGGTAATCTACATATCCTTAATTGGTACATGTGATAATAAAAGACCTTTCAAAACTTTGAAACCTTTGAAAGTTGCCTTTAAATTTGTAAACCAAATTGATCCTGTTCAGGTCATTGTAAGTTCAGAAGCTTGGTTGTGTGCTCTTTCGTCAATCTATCTTATTAAAAACACATGTCTATTGTAAAAGTAGATGCCTTCACTGAGTGACCTGTTTTAGTGAGTGAGCTGATCCGCTGTTTCATGAGATAAGCAATAATGAAACTACAAGTCATAACATTTTCATTATCTTCCTCCTGAAGGGGATTGGAGGAAATAGCAATTTGTGGATATTTGGACACCCTTGCCAAATAGCGTTCCCTCTGGAGTTCCCTCTCATCTTCTGGCCGCAATCATTGCAACAAAATCACATAAGATTAGAAGGATGTATTTCTCATGGAACTGAAATAAAGTGAAACATACTTGATTTAAAGAGAGAGGCCATTGCTGTCCTTTTAAATGCAGGTGGCCCCCAAGATTTCTCAGAGATCAAGCAAATCACCGGGTGTAAATAGAACAATGCAGAAAGTGCTCAATGTACTCAGGGGGCAGGCAGAATCTGCGGAGGGAATGGACTGACAACATTTTAGGTTGGGACCCTTCATTACTATGCATGTCGGCACAGTGGTAGAATAGCTGCCTGACAGCGCTAGGACCCGGGTTCAATCCTGACTACAGATGCTGTCTATACGAAGTTTGTATGTTCTTCCTGTGACCACGTGGTTCTCTGGATTCCTCCCGGACTCCAAAGATGCACAAGTTTGTAAGTTAATTGGCTATGGTAAAATTGTAAGATGGTGCCCAATGCAAGCGACTATTTATGTGTGAGTCACAGAAGCGGATCTGCAATCACTACACTTTTAAATTTCTACACTGTGAATGGCTCGATTGTAATCATGTATTGTCTTTCCTCTGACTGGTTATCAGGCAACAAAAAAATTTCATTGTAACTCGCACACGTGACATTAAATTAAACTAAACTAAACTAATGTGTGAGATATAAGTAGTGTACGGGTGATCGTTGGTCAGCACGAACTCGGTGGGCCGAAGGGCTTCTTTCTGCATTGTTTCTCTAAAGTCTAAAGCCAAATGTGGTCAGATATGGGAGCTTTCTTTGTGCTCTATGAGGGTTTAGACATAAAGCAGAGATTTACAAGGCAAAGTTTGGCAGCGAGGATAAGTTTGAGAACTCCATAAAACAAAGGTTTCTGCTCCAGCTCCAGCTCCATGCAACAAAGTAGCTGGCATTGCAGCGATGATCAATGATATGAAGTATGCTGATGTCTTCAAGGACGTACACTCCACATGTTTAATATCGAGGGGCAGAACATAAATTCAAAGTGTGTAGATATTATCAAACATGAAATATGGTTAAGAGTGAAGAAGCATAATAAAAAAGATATGTGGTAGATATAATTTAAAGAAGAAATGTCACATTGGCAAGTATAAACGTACTCATTTAGATGGGAAGGAGGAGAAAAGTCATTGTAAGTTAAATGGTACAATTTTAAAGGTTCGAGAGAGAGAAAATATTTACACACACATTTGATATAGACAGTTGTTAGAAGCAAACAGGAGCCTCGGCTTCATAAACAAATGTCACTGGCTATTGAAGCAACAGCCAAGAAGGTAGAACAACATCTCTACTTCCTGAAGACTGAGGAAATTCATAGAAACATAGAAAAATATAGGTGCGGGGGTAGGCCATTCAGCCCTTCGAGCTAGATCTAACTCTCTTGAAAACATCCAGTGAATTGGCATCCACTGCCTTCTTCACCACAGATTCACAACTCTCTGGGTGAAGACGTTTTTCCTCATCTCAGTCCTAAATGGCCTACCCCTTATTCAGCATGTCTCTAGTGACTCTTCCAAGTTTTTACAGATACACCATAGAAAGCATACGGTCAGAATGCAAAACAGCATCACTAGTTACCTATGAAATTGCATTAAAACCCATTCATCCTCGAAAATGGTTCCCTAATTCATCACTCATGCAATGTCAATTTGTGTCATGTAATGACAGCAATATAGGAAAACTATCGAGTGTTCGTGAATTGTGCGCCAGTGCTTTAAATAATTTTGTAAACTGTAAAAAATAGCTTTCCATATTGTCATAGGATCCGGATTTTGTAAATATTCTCTGTTTGTAAATAAATTTAGAGTAATTAAAAGTTAAGATTTAGATCGTGTTAAGTCCGCGGACCATCATTGTGTTGCTGCTTGTGCAAGTGTATACAGATTTAAAACTTGAAATGAGAGTGTGTTTAAGTTACAGTGGCTTACAAAAGTTTTCATACCCCTTGAACTTTTCCACATTTTGTCACGTTACAACCACAAACGTAAATGTATTTTATTGCGATTTTATGTGATAGACCAACACAAAGTGGCACATAATTGTGAAGTGGAAAATGATACATGGTTTTCAAATTTTTTCACAAATAAAAAACTGAAAAGTGTGGCGTGCAATAGTATTCAGCCCCCTTTACTCTGATACCCTTAAATAAAATCCAGTGCAACCAATTGCCTTCAGAAGTCACCTAATTAGTAAATAGAGTCCACTTGTGTGTAATCTAATCTCAGTATAAATACAGCTGTTCTGTGAAGTCCTCAGAGGTTTGTTAGAGAACATTAGTGAACAAACAGCATTATGAAGCCCAAGCAACACACCAGACAGGTCAGGGATGAAGTTGTGGAGAAGTTTAAAGCAGGGTTAGGTTATAAAAAAATATCCCAAACTTTGAACATCTCACGGAGCACTGTTCAATCCATCATCCGAAAATGGAAAGAGTATGGCACAACTGCAAACCTACCAAGACATGGCCGTCCACCTAAACTGACAGGCCAGGCAAGGAGAGCATTGATCAGAGAAGCAGCCAAGAGGCCCATGGTAACTCTGGAGGAGCTGCAGAGATCCACAGCTCAGGTGGGAAAATCTGTCCACAGGACAACTATTAGTCGTGCACTCCACAAATCGGGCCTTTATGGAAGAGTGGCAAGAAGAAAGCCATTGTTGAAACAAAGCCATAAGAAATCCCATTTGCAGTTTGCCACAAGCCATGTGGGGGACACAGCAAACATGTGGACGAAGGTGCTCTGGTCTGATGAGACCAAAATTGAAGTTTTTGGCATAAATGCAAAACGCTATGTGTGTCGGAAAACTAACACTGCACATCACCCTGAACACACCATCCCCACTGTGAAACATGGTGGTGGCAGCATCATGCTGTGGGGATGCTTTTCTTCAGCAGGGACAGGGAAGCTGGTCAGAGTTGATGGGAAGATGGATGGAGCCAAATACAGGGCAATCTTGGAAGAAAACCTGTTAGAGTCTGCAAAAGACTTGAGACTGGGGCAGAGGTTCACCTTCCAGCAGGACAATGACCCTAAACATACAACTAGAGCTACAATGGAATGGTTTAGATCAAAGCATATTCATGTGTTAGAATGGCCCAGTCAAAGTCCAGACCTAAATCCAATTGAGAATCTCTGGCAAGACTTGAAAATTGCTGTTCACAGACGCTCTCCATCCAATCTGACTGACTTGAGCTATTTTGCAAAGAAGAATGGGCAAAAATTTCAGTCTCTAGATGTACAAAGCTGGTAGAGGCCTACCCCAAAAGACTTGCAACTGTAACTGCAGCGAAAGGTGGTTGTACAAAGTATTGACTCAGGGGGGCTGAATACTTTTGCACACCACACTTTTCAGTTTTTTATTTGTAATAAAATTTGGAAACCATGTATCATTTTCCTTCCACTTCACAATTATGCACCACTTTGTGTTGGTCTATCACATAAAATCCCAATAAAATACATTTACGTTTGTGGTTGTAACGTGACAAAATGTGGAAAAGTTCAAGGGGTATGAAAACTTTTGCAAGCCACTGTAGATATTTGCAGTGTTTAAGTTAGATATTTGTATTTGTTTAATATCGTTTTGTAAGAATCTGAATCGGGGCGGTTTGATCAAGGGTTGTACTCCTTCGATCGCTGCGTCAGGGGAGGAGCCATCCTGCTGATTGATTGCGCCACGAGTGCGATTAATTTGTAATGGACTAATGTTTGTGGTTTATTTAGGAGTGTGGTTGTGCCTGATAGTGATAGGTAGCATGTTATCCTGCTTGTGGAATGTGTTACTTGCGTGTCTGAAAATCATTTTTAGATGTTTTGATTGAGAAAGTTATAACGCTGAAAGAGTGTGGACTTGTGGGAGAAAGGAGAAGAATTTTAATAGGAGAACAGGACTGGTGGAGTGGAGGAATAGCGAGTTGCGAGGCTGCGATCGCTTTGAAGCATTAGCCATTATCTAAGAGCGTGCTTGGTAAATTTAGGGATAAAAGGAAGGATTTAAAAAAATCTGTTTGAGGTGTTCGAAAGCATGGGGAATAATGTAGACAGAGATGTAACAGAAGAAGAGAAAAAGTGCATTACAACTAATGTGTAATTAATGTGCATCACAAGGCAGAGAAATTAAGAAATTTATCAGGAGCATTAAATAAGAAATTAGGAAATAGGCTAAGGCCGCCGGGGGGGATAAGAACAGTAAAAGGGATAAAATAGATAGAACAAATCATTAGGCAGCATAGTAATAACGAGGGTGCAAAATAATTTTTAGGGTTATGGGGAAAATATTTTGAGGATCGGAAGACGAATAAGGAGGTCAAGTGAATGGTTAGTTGGGAAAAAGTGATCGCTAAACTTGGATTAGGACTAAAAGAAGGTGAAGTAGATCGACCTCCAGGTGGTGATAGGAACAGGGGTGTAGATAAAGGGAAACACTCAGAACAAGGGAAAGGTGGATATCCTGGAAGAAACGTAGTCCCTGTAAAATTAATGATTAGGAATCTGATGGTTACTGCTGACTTTGACGGGGAAGAAGATGAGTATTTAGAAGAGTCAACGCCAGTGCAGGTTCACAGCTCCCACCATATACCTCTTGCATTTCCCAGGCTTCATTAGAACCATGTGTGACTTGTGTACGTAATAAATATTTTAGGTCTGTAGAATCTATAACAACTCCAGCAGATTCTACGTCATAACAGGTTTTACCAACAGCAGATACTGAGGTACCAGATCCTTCGATCCTATCCACGCCATCACTGATAGGTTGTCCAGTGGCTTATGACACCCGGAGTAGAACAAAAAGGTTAGCTCCGGTGTTTAAAGAAAAGAAAGGTATGTTAGATATAGTGCAACCGCCAGAGCATTCCTGTGAGCCACAACCTAGGCAGACCACTCGAGTGGAAAAGAATGATTTATTTGGGCAGTATCGAGAAATCCCTAGTGAACCGGAAGATTTATCAGAGAGTGAGACAGTGATTGCAGATACCAAAATAGACTTTGACATAACCGAAAGCTTACGAATTGAACAGGTATCCCATAGGGAGTTACCAGTAAGGGAAGGAATAGGTATAGCAGATTCGGCCAGCACAGTGAGTATGAATAATACCCGCGTTACAAAAGCTCATATGCCGTGGAAGGCCCATGAAATATTGACAGTACTAAACCGATTCCCTGATAAAAAGAAGTTCCCTGCTACTTTTATAGAGTACTTGCGAACCACAATGCGTGTATATCATGCAGATTGACGAGTTTGTGGGAGGACCATACAACAGATAATTACTCCAGCTGAGAATACCAAATTTCTAGTAGCCCTAGTACACCCGACTTATGAAACATTGGCAAACGCAGTAATAGATGACAGTGCAAGAGAAGAGGCCTTCACAAAGGCCCTTGCAATAATGTTTCAGAAACCAGGCAATTTAAGTCGAGTCCTGGAAATAAAACCAGAAAAGGGTGAAGAAGTAGACAAATTTCTAGACCGCTTTTCAAAGTTTTATATGGACCAATCAGGTGATTTAGACTACCACAACGGAGTAAGTTCCCCTCAATATTGTGCTGTCTTGTTCAATTGTCTCCTCACTAAAATAGAGGATTTAATTAAAACTAATAACAGGAACTGGTCTGAGAGCCAAGCCAGTCAAATAGCCAGAGCTGTGAGATATTATTGGAAGGAAAGTAGAAACCAGGAAAATTATGCTGTAACTAGGAGAGAAAGTGAACGCACAGCAAAGAAAGAATTACCAAAATCTAACTCTGAACCCTGGATCCTCAGAGTGCCAACAAATTATGGATTGGGAGAAAGTAGGGTCCCAGATTATTCAGATTACTATCACCGCTATACTCCCAATCTTGAGCCCATTTCAATGGAACCCAGGTGTAGAATAAGACCAACAATGCGGCCTAACCAATCTTATACTTGTGGAGGGATGAGACATTGGAGTAGGGCCTGTCCAACATTGAAAGAGAGGGGTCAAAGAAGGAATTTCCAGGATTATGAAGAACTTAGAGATCATAGAGAATATAGAGACATCAGAAATCCAAGGAATTGTGGGAGGTCCTTTACTTCAAGAGACTACTTCAAGAGGCAGATGCAGTAATTCAAGAGGCAGATGCAGTATTATATAGATAAATGTGAGGTTATCCACTTTGGCAGCAGAAACAAGGGGGCAGATTATTATCTCAATGGGGTTAGGTTAGGTAAGGGGGAGGTGCAGTGAGACCTGGGCATCCTTGTACACCGGTCACTGAAAATTGGCTTGCAGGTACAGCCGGCAGTGAAGAAAACTAATGGAATGTTGGCCTTCATAACAAGAGGATTTCAGTATAGGAGTAAATAGGTTCTTCTGCAGTTGTATAGGGCTCTGGTGAGACCACATCTGGAGTATTGTGTACAGTTTTGGTCTCCTAATTTGAGGAAGGACATCCTTGTGATTGCGGCAGTGCGGCGTAGGTTCACGAGATTGATCCCTGGGATGGCGGAACTGTCATATGAGGAAAGATTGAAAAGGCTAGGCTTGTATTCACTGGAGTTTAGAAGGATGAGGAGGGATCTTATAGAAACATATAAAATTATAAAAGGACTGGACAAGCTAGATGCAGGAAAAATGTTCCCAATGTTGGGTGAGTCCAGAACCAGGGGCCACAGTCTTAGAATAAAAGGGAAGTCATTTAAGACTGAGGTGAGAAAAAACGTTTTCACCCAGATAGTTGTGAATTTATGAATTTCCCTGCCACAGAGGGCAGTGGAGGCCAAATCACTGGATGGATTTAAGAGAGAGTTAGATAGAGCTCCAGGGACTAGTGGAATCAAGGGATATGGGGAGAAGGCAGGCACGGGTTATTGATAGGGGATGATCAGCCATGATCACAATGAATGGCGGTGCTGGCTCGAAGGGGCGAATGGCCTCCTCCTGCACCTATTTTCTATGTTTCTATGTTTCTATGTTTCTATGTTTACTGGGACCCAAGAAACCAGAGAGAGAGATGGCCCAAATGTCAGGAACTGAGAAGCCACACACCATTTACTCAAGCTGACCCATTTTCTCAGTCCTGACTCACCAACCCGCCCTGGAATTGTGGGCATGAAGAAATGACTCCTACTCTAGATCCCTCTCAAGTAATTTACCAGAATGAACAAATTGGATGTGCTAGTGTAGTAAAAACTGAAAATTTATGGAAGAAAATTATAAACCCTCTTATGACTACCCCAGAAAACCCCATGGAGCAAAGAAGATCAAGGAGCTTGTTTCAACTGCACCCAATCAGGTCACTGGAGCAAGGAGTGTCCAGCGAGAAGGCAGAACATAGCTGGATTAAAGAAAAACTGAGGGGCAATAAAGAAAGTACGAAAAGGAACATAGTAGCTAGCGTGAAAAGAGATAACAACTAAGGAATGGAAATGGCACTAGGGAGAGAAGAAACAAACTTACTGTGCACGAGGAATGGGAGTGGGCGAAAGAAGATATTGATTTAATGCATTGCTGAGTTTTGTGATTGCAGGACAGTATATCAACGAGAGACTGTCTGGGGAGTGAGGTAAAAGAATGCACAGACCCCTAAGAATGGGAGGAAGACAGCGAAAGGTAATGTAGCTCCCTAGAAAAATGTGACCAGCAGGAAGAATTGGATAGGGGTCAAATGAGATGGTGGAACTGAGTGAAATCCAGGTTAGCCGGGAAGTGGTGTTAGGTAAATTGAATGGATTAAAGGCCGATAAATCCCAAGGGCCAGATAGGCTGCATCCCAGAGTACTTAAGGAAGTAGCCCCAGAAATAGTGGATGCATTAGTGATAATTTTTCAAAACTCTTTAGATTCTGGAGTAGTTCCTGAGGATTGGAGGGTAGCTAATGTAACCCCACTTTTTAAAAAAGGAGGGAGAGAGAAATCGGGGAATTACAGACCAATTAGTCTAACATCAGTAGTGGGGAAAATGCTAGAGTCAGTTATTAAAGATGGGGTAGTAGCACATTTGGAAAGCGGTGAAATCATTGGACAAAGTCAGCATGGATTTATGAAAGGTAAATCATGTCTGACGAATCTTGTAGAAGTTTTTGAGGATGTAACTAGTAGAGTTGATAAGGGAGAACCTGTGGATGTGTTATATCTGGACTTTCAGAAGGCTTTCGACAAGGTCCCACATAAGAGATTAGCAAACAAACTTAAAGCACACGGTATTGGGGGTTCACTATTGATGTGGATAGAGAACTGGCTGGCAGACAGGAAGCAAAGAGTAGGAGTAAACGGATCATTTTCAGAATGGCAGGCAGTGACTAGTGGGGTACCGCAAGGCTCAGTGCTGGGGCCCCAGCTATTTACAATATATATTAATGATCTGGATGCAACATCTCCAAGCTTGCGGATGACACAAAGCTGGGGGGCAGTGTTCGCTGTGAGGAGGATGCTAGGAGGCTGCAAGGTGACTTGGATAGGTTGGGTGAGTGGGCAAATGCATGGCAGTATAATGTGGGTAAATGTGAGGTAATCCACTTTGGCAGCAAAAACAGGAGGGTAGATTATTATCTGAATGGTGGCCGATTAGGAAAAGGGGAGATGCAATGAGACCTGGGTGTCATGGTACACCAGTCATTGAAAGTAGGCATGCAGGTGCAGCAGGCTGTGAAGAAAGCGAATGGTATGTTGACATTTATAGCAAATGGATTTGAGTACAAGAGCAGGGAGGTTCTACTGCAGTTGTACAGGGTTTTGGTGAGGCCAAACCTGGAGTACTGCGTACAGTTTTGGTCTCCTAATCTGAGGAAAGACATTCTTGCCATAGAGGGAGTACAGAGAAGTTTCATCAGACTGATTCCTGGAATGGCAGGACTTCCATATGAAGAAAGACTGGATAGACTCGGCTTGTACTCGCTGGAATTTAGGAGATTGAGGGGGGATCTTATAGAGGCTTACAAAATTCTTAAGGGGTTGGACAGGCTAGATGCAGGAAGATTGTTCCCGATGTTGGGGAACTCCAGAACAAGGGGTCACAGTTTAAGGATAAGGGGAAGTCTTTTAGGACCGAGATGAGAAGATCTTTTTTCACACAGAAAGTCGTGAGTCTGTGGAATTCTCTGCCACAGAAGGTAGTTAAGGCCAGTTCTTTCGCTATATTTTAGAGGGAGCTAGATGTGGCCCTTGTGGCTAAAGGGATCAGGGGGTATGGAGAGAAGGCAGGTACAGGATACTGAGTTGGGTGATCAGCCATGATCATATTGAATGGCGGTGCAGGCTCAAAGGGCCGAATGGCCTACTCCTGCACCTATTTTCTATGATTCTATGATTCTATGATTTAAGGCCAGCAGGCCGAGCAACATGCTCCTCAGTATCTCCACTCCTAGTAACTAAAACCATCAGTAGAAAGGAGGAAGAAAAGGACCTACATAGCTACTGGAGGAAGAAACGGAAGGAGAATAAAGGACACTTTAATCATCTCCGAACGAAATGACACAGACAACTTATAATGACTATTGGGATGGCTCCTCTTTATAGTTGGATTTGAATAAAAAAGGGATTTCTCTGTGGGTCGGGACAAAATACTCACTTTGCGCCAACATTTAGTTATAAGTACATTAATTTAAAGAGGGCTTATGGGATACAGTCTTATAATTGTTAAGAGAATTGACTGTTAATTTAGCATTCTTTTTTTGTCTCACCCATAGGAGATAGTCAAAGACAGGACTGGACTATTTAGTTACCATTAAGGAAGGGACAGACCCTAGCGGATATTAGGAATTAAGACATACCCTGGAAACGTAAGGTGGTAGTATAAAATGATGAGGAAGACTGAAAATCAATAAGTTGCCCTCGGAAGATCAATACTAACTATCTAGAAGAGTTACTTAGAGATAAGAACCCCTACACAGAGAATTAAGCCAACATAGTAAAAAGCCAACATAGTAAGAGCTAATAGAGTAAAGAACCAACATAGTGGAGAATCAACATAGTAACGAGTTACCATAGTGAGGAGTGCATATATAGATAAGAGGAGATACTGGAGGAAAGACTTGGTTAACTGTAAGGGGAAACTTGAATTGTATTGGGAATAGCAGAGCCGATGTGTATTCACCCGATAGATTTGAATTGTTTAACCCTTGATGGTAAAGCAGCTTAGATTATCAAGGTGGAAATAAATTGTCCTTGGATTTGGCATTTTTGTTGGACTTAGGATAAAATTAATAGCAAAGGAAATTGATTGTTTAAATTTGAACAGCTGGGAATTGGAATGGAGTTGTATTATTGGCTACAATGCTGTGGAATGAGAAAGAGGGAATGGACATTGAAATTTGAAATAGTAAATTGAAGGCTGAGACTGAATTTGGTTAAATTGGAACATTTATTATGGTTTGCTTTAAATTGAAGTCATGCCTGCAGGGGAATCTGGACTGAACCCAGCTGAAATGTATATGATTACCTGTCATCAGATATACATATTATAACATCATGTGAATATGAAGGGCTAATTAGTGTCGATCCGAGAACAATAAAGAGTATATTGGGGAACAGAATAGGAATAGGGATATAGTAATAGAGCACAATATAATAGGTTCAGTAGATAATAGAATAGGAATAGGTTCGAGTGCAATTAAATTATAGTGAACGAGTGGGAAAGTATGAGTGCATGATGGTAACTTGCTTTGTCCCAAGTTTTTCAGGATTTTCTATGGTTTAGGTTCGACTGTGGAAGGTGATGCAAGACTAGGCAGCAAAACAGATGGAGGGAATTCACGCCCACAAAACCTCAGGAGGTGAAGACTCCTCAGACAGAACTTGTGAAGTTATGCCCATGAAAACTCGGGACGCTTGACAAGATTCTGAGAAGAAAATTATCATCTTGTGTTACTGATAAATGAGAAATGCAAAGCACACTATGTATATCTGGTTAGCCGATTATTGAGCCAGTTTGGTTATCATTAATGATGGGTTATCATTATGATAAAAGGAAGGAATGTTAATCCTGGTTAAATTGGAGCAGCTAGTACTTGAAAATGGGGTTCAGTTTCAGGATTGCTGGGAGATTTGGTTAAGTTGGAATCGCTGCAGAGAGGTGCCAGAGTGTCTGGAACTTAGATACAATTTGCAAGCAAAGAATGGGGAGAGCTGCAAACCCTGCCAATTTGGTGCAATTTGGATTGGATGGCTGCAAAGCAGACATACACCTTGTACATAGTTGTAAATAATGTTGCAGAGTTTGACTTTGCTAAGTGTTGATTGGATGAGGTGTTTGAGCCCTGTCTGTGTTTTCTGTAAACCAGGGTAAATGTTGGCTTCCTCTCAAAGTCTGTTTTGAATTCAATGTATTGAACTGTTGTATCATTGGGTTAGGGGAATGTCTGTTACGTATGGGGTTAATCGATATCTGTAAATGGGTTATTGAGAGTGCACCCCCATGTGGTTCGGCCCCTCGAGGTCCCGGGACATATAAAAGTCCACGATCACGAGGCTCAGAGTTGGTCTTCTGGAAAAACGCTCGGGACTGCGTGAACTTCTGGATTGTGTCTGACTGAGTGAGGCCTAGAGGGCTTGAACAGGCAGAGACAAGGTTCAAACTCGCAGTGGGATAGGTACAGTAATTGGTCTGTAATGCGCTTTTGGTAAAATAAAATTTTGTTGTTTCACGTGCTTTATTTTACTGAAACTAGACTGGGGGGAAATTTAGAAATGAACAATTATACCAAAAATAAATTCTGGAGGAAGTCGGTCTTTCAGGCAAATTCTGTGGAGACAGAGGAATAGTTAATGTTTCTGGTCAAGGCCTGCCTCAAACCCGATACAGTGTCTCCATCCGAAACATCGACCATCCCCCTGTTTGCAAAGATACTGCCTGCCCATTTGAGTTACCACAACGCTTTGATTTTTGCTCCAGATTATAACATCAATAACCTCTTGTGTCTGCATCTCTCTCTATTCCAGTTCTTATGAAAGGTTGCGGACCTACACACTTACTGTTACCCGATGTTGCCTGACCTGTTCATTTTTTCAACATTTTCTGCTTTTAATTTGCATTTCCAGCATTTGCAGTTTCTTAAACATAAAACATATTGGCTTCCTTGCCGAAGAGAAGGCAGGTAAGAAAATGGTGCATATATTCATCCCAGTTTGCATCTTTAGTATCCAGATACGATAGTTCTTCTGGCATTGGACATGAACATCATCAATGGAAGGTCTGTGAAATCTTCTTTGGTAAATTAGTAGTTCAAAGAAATGTTCAGCAAAATGAATCCAGAAAACGCTGGAGCCTGCAAATTTGATGACAAAGCCCAAGCTCGTCACTAATAGCATGGATCCCTGCAAAAGCCAACACTAGATGGCCCATACCACTGATCACTGTTTGTTAAATAGTTGCTGAAGTTAGCTTTGCGAGAAAAATAAATTATTAAAGAATTTGCAATATGTTTTAAGCTAATGACTCATATGAGGCAGCTGTGCTAAATAAAACAACTTTAATCCATTACACTCTCATCAAAAAAAGGCCTGATATAAATGATTAATTCTACACAACTGACTATATATATCGGTTCATACATTGTGAGCAACCCAATAGACTTGTTGAGAAAATTGTTATAGTAATTATTTTCAGAAGATAATTTCTCCCCATTTGTATTGTATTATAGATGCAATGAACAATATACTTGGATTCCAGTCAAAGATGTATTATGTAAAATACGACTGTCAAGGTGAGGCATTAAATCGTTAAAGTATATATTTTAAATTGAGAATGGACCTAACCATCTTAACTGTACTTAGACAGGGGAATGTGACTGCAATCATGCGTGTTAGCAAAGTTGACATAGACTGAGTGAAACACATTTTGGTTTTGCTCTTAATAAATTTGTATTATCGGGCATAGAGCACAATTTGAATACAAAGCAAACGTAGTGGTATGAAATGTTCACTGGACGACAGCAGAAACGAACATGAAAAAAGTGGAATACTGTCGAATCTGGACCTGTAAATTATATTTCCAATCCAGAGACCATGATCACCACCAGGAGTATGGATATATGAAGTGGCACGGGCTAAGTCTGGGTGGGAATCCAAATACCCAGTAATGCATTTTGATGCATCTATGTTGTCTGTTGCCTCTTATTGTGGAGTCTACTTTCACTCAAAGTTCAAGAGAGTCAAGAGTGCTTAATTGTCATATGTACCAACATCAGAACAGTGAAATTCTTCTTGCAGCAGCATAACTGCCTATAAATGCAATAACACGAGTTAAAATGTAATAATCTCAAATACAATAACTGTAATAGTAGTGAAAAAATTACCAAAGGCTGTAGTGCAGCTGAAGACACTGTTCATAGTTCATCATAGTACTGAGGCTAGTATGTAGTGTTCAAGAGCCTGATGATTGCTGGGAAGAATTCATCACATGCCTAAGTTGATGTAATTCAGAGAGAAGCGCTGTTCAATCTTTAAAGTTTTAATTTTAATTAGGCCAGCACGGTTGTCATGGTGAACTAGCATCATTCCAGTAGTTATGATAATTAACAGAAAATATTTTCTGCTCGTTATCTTGGATATTTCAGTGAAAGTTTACTTCAAAATGTAATAAAGATAGGTTTGGGTATGAAAGGAGTCAAGACTTAACTGCTAGAGTAATCTTTAAAAAATGTTGAACAATGTCTTGTACGAAATTAAGCAAAAAAAAAGAAACACTCAAAATGCCAATACATTTGCCTATTGGCCTTGCAGGAAGAAGTAGTAAGAGTTTTTCCCCCAGAATGCAGGAGTCTCAAATTAAAGGGCCACAGGTTCAAGGTGAGAAAGGAAAGATTTAAAATAGTAAGATTAAATGAGAACTTACCAGTTTGAAGTTTGATCTTTATTTTATGAGGAGTTACGATGAGGGATTACGTGAAGAAGCCCCGCCAGGCGCATGTGCGTCATACTTCAAAGCAGCGGCGTGAAAACACAGTAACTATAGTCGAAGTGATATAGTAAGACTGAGAAGACTAGAACTACCAGATGATCTTTGCGATTATGAGAGTCGGGAGCGGAGGGCATGTAATCCCTCATCATAACTCCTCATAAAATAATGATCAAACTTCAAACTGGTAAGTTCTCGTTTAATCTTACTATTTTACTTTGGAGTAACGTGAGTGACTATGTGAAGATTTCAAAGCTCTGTGATTTCATGCCGTAGATCCATTCCATATGACACACTGCTTCGGTTGACACAGTAGTGAACAAATAATGTATTGAACACTGCTCGAATTATTCAATAAACATTTTTTAATAATAATAAACAAAAACGGTAATTGCTCCTCTATGCCAGGGGGAAATTACAAATGAAATTTAGAAAAGAAAAGAAATCAAACGGAACCCAAAGCAGCATGCCCAAAATCTTGCACTGTCAGGACAGGTTTGTCATAAAACTTGGAGAAGGTTGCCTCCCTAGACCATCCTGCGGCCCTGAGGATTTGATCTAGAGGCACGTCCTGTGCCTTCGCTGCGGATGTTGATGCCGCCCTGGTGGAGTGAGATTAAACACATGATTGTCTACTCCAGCACAATCCAAAACCTGTTTTAACCATCTAGACATAGTTTGTACTGACTCCTTTTTATGAGTTTTTTTTTGTGGCTGATGTGCATTGCTATCTCAGAGCCTCTGAGACTCTTAGTTACCTCGATATATTGACTCAGGTTTGAAACTACACATCGCGTTTGGTCAATGGGGTATGCTTTAAAGCTTACTTTGGTTCCTGCCATTCCTGGCCTGCTTTGTTTGATTAAATCATATACATAAAACATAATGTTATCTACAGAAGAATACATGCTATCCAGCCGTATTGCAATGTTTGAACTTGTTGCGCCGAAACTAGCGCCATGAGCATAACCATTTTTAGTGTTAACTTCTGAAAAGATTGTGACGTGATTGGAGCCCATTGCCGAAGCAGTGTGAGAACTATACTGACAGCCCAGATTTCTGTATATCTAGGCTTAGGAGGGTTTCTGTTAAAGATACCTCTCATGAATCGGGACACTAACGGATGAGACCCGATAGATTGTTCTGAAAACTGCCCTAAATAGGAGGACTCCTCAGCTGCTTCCAGAGTATTGCTTAAAATTAAAATATAATCTAAATAACCCATTACATTGTAATTCTGGGCATGAAGATGCGCCAGAACTTCTTTTAACAATTTTGTGAACAACCTAGGAGCTGAGGTTAACCCATTGGGCAACCCTTTAAATTGCCACAGCTGTCCCATCCAACTGAATTTCAAGTATCTACGGTACTGATGATGAATTGGTACTGAATAATATGCATCTTTCAGATCTATAGTTGCCATATAACAATCTTTTGATAACAGCTGTTTAGCAGTACTGAAAGTGTCCATTTTAAAATGCCTATACTGGACATAGGAATTTAACTGGGTTAGGTCTAGAATGACTTGACACCCACCATCTTTTTTCTGTCTGGGGAATGTATTGGACACAAATTATTGAGGATGATATACCATCTTCTCAATTACCCCTTTTTGGAATAAAACCCAAATTTCATCATTACCTGCAGAGTTTCTGGTCCAAAAAAAAACAATACCCGACTGGGCATATTTTGTGCAGGTGGATGTATTCCTGACATAAACTCAATTCTAGACCCTGAGACAGTGTCCAGTATAAACAGATCAGATGTTATGCAGCATCATTCATCATAAAACAACTGCAACCTATCCCAAACTGGAGGTTGTTCCCCAGAGGATTTATCCTGGTCTGAATGAGTTACCCGCCACTTCATACTCACTCTTCTGGCCATGTTGGGGTTGTAGTTGGAGTACGCAGGTAGATATGGATGGCGTCCAACTGGTAACACTCTACTTGGGCCTACTCCAGCATCTGACACCTGTCTGGTTGAGAAAGACCTGCGAGATGGTATCCTGGCCAAGGGTATGTAGGTTTTCATGAGGCCAATAGTTTTGGCCTCTTTCTCCATGTCTTTGACCTTTTTCAGCAGGTCTTTGGCGAATAAGAAATTTGGTGCTTGATTATTAGAGGACCTACAAAGAGCTGCAAAGCATGGCTTTAACGTTGGCTTGAAGGCAATTTTCCGGATACAGTTGATCTCGAAATGGGCATTGCACAGAAGGGCCAACATATGGTGCCCCTTGGACCATTTTCCCAAAAGCCATGATACCTGTCCCCACTAGTTTGAGGACTCGCTGGAAACGGAGCTCTTGCCCCCTCATCGATGTGCTCATTTGTGCCCAGATAGCCGAGTTCACGGTGGGCACCTTGAGCGACGCACAGTTAACAGGTGTCTGGTAAAACATGGTCGTCTGTTCCATGATGGAATCCTGGAGCTGGTGAGAGGCCATGTAGTTTATATTGGAAGCCAGATTTTCCTCCATGGCTTCACCAGTACCCTCCGGAACGGCAAAATTTCTAGCCACAACCGGGTCACCTGGAGCATGACTCATGTGCCTTGGTGTGTGCACAAAAGCAGTGACACCAACTTCATGGTCAGACTCCTCCTGCCCTGGCTCTCCTGAGTCTTGCTGTAGGGAGGTCTCTACTAGCCCTAAACAAGGTGCTGGTGAGGGTGATTCCCATTGGTACTCATAGGCGTTCAAGTCCTCCTCGCCATATGGGCCTCTGCCTGAGGCTGTTTGGGGAATCCTGGGGACATGCGACCCCGATTGGAACACTTCATGGCTAATCATGGTTTGAAGCATTCTTTCCATTTTGTCTAGACATCCCCAGACTTTCTTGTTAGAAGGAGGGGAGTCTTCTTTATCAGACTCGTCAGATAAACCAGGCCTAACTGATTTTTGTTTGGCCTTTCTCCCTGCTGGAGTGGCCACAGTGCCCTGAGGCACTGGAGTTAATGGAGTTTGAAAGTTTTAAAAATCACTTACCTGCCGATTTATTACTTACCACTGGTGGAGCTGCGCTCTCCAGCATGTCGGTACGCCATGCGTCGGACGTAATGATGCGCATGCGTCTGGCGGGGCTTCTTCACGTAGTCACTCACGTGACTCCGAAGTAAAATATACCTGAAGGCATCACATTTCCCATTGTTATGAATGCAGAGAGAAAATTTACTCCACATTATAATAACAACTGTCAAAAAATACTCGTAAAATTTTGGATTATTTGGTGTGTACATAGAATGAGATGCCAAAGGAAGTGGTGTAGGCAGACGCAATTGCAAATTTCAAAAGACATTTATGTAGGTACATGGATAGGAAAGATTTGAAGGGATATCACCCAGGCAGGATGAGGCAGGTTAGTCTTGGTCAGTGGAAGAGTTGAGCTGAAGGACCTATTTCTGTGCTGCATGGCTCTTCAGATAAACAGAAAACATAAATAGAACTGTAAGCAAGTATTTCAGCTTTGCAAATATCACAAAGATTGTCTACTTTCACATCTCTACTGGCAGCTCTCTAGTCATTCATCAGCTGTTTAAATCTTTGTTGATATGCTTATTACTAAAAAATGACTATTTTAATGCTCTATTGGCTGATTTCCCTTATTCTAACACAGATACTAAAGGATAGAAAAGGGAAGAAAGAAAGAATGGGAAGGGTAAAAGGATAGCGACACAATAAACTAGATTGTGGAAAATAATGCAAACAGAAACATAAATAATCTGCTTACTGTCCATGAGTAGTGTAGATCAACCAAAGAAAGTCTTAATTCAATAACGAACGTGTTCTGTGAATGGCACAATTTTTATACAATCTGCTTTTAACAATTAAATAGACATAATACACATAATAGAATGATAATACATGAATAGAAGGAACCCATACAGATAATACATAAATAGAAGGAACCCATACAGATAATACATGAATAGAAGGAACCCATAGTAAGGATTAATGGATTATAATAAAGTGTGAGTTCAAATTTCGTTATTATAGGATGTAAACTCAATTGATCTGTCAATCTGTGGGCTGTCACCACAAGCACATGACACTGAAAGCTGATAGATTGCTGCAAGTAGGTTGCTATAGGCAGCCGGTAGAGTTGCTGCCTCACAGCGCCGGAACCGGGTTTGATCCTGACTACGGGTGCTGTCTGTACGGAGTTTGTACATTCTCCCCATGACCATGTGGGTTTTCTCCGAGGTCTTCGGTTTCCTCCCACACTCCAAAGACGTACTGGTTCGTAGGTTAATTGACTTGGTATAAGTGTAAATTGCCCCTAGTGTGTGCAGGATTGTGTTAATGTGCAGGGATCGTTGGTCAGTGTTGAATGGCCTGTTTCTGCGTATCTCTAACACTAAAATCTAAAATAGTCAAAATGTTAATTGTCCTTCAGGCAGGTAAAGTTACATCTTTACCTGGCTGATTCTGTAAGAGATTTAATCCTAACCTTCTCAGTCCTCCTTGTCAACATCACCCTTTTCCCAAAATAACTATCAATGCCACCCTCCAGTAGTATGTGGATGCTATACTCTACAAGAGTTTGTTTAGAGGGAATATCAGACCAAACTTGGTTTCCTTGGAATAAGGAAGGCAGAGGAAAGATTGAATCCAGGTGCATAAAATCAGGAGATGGACCGATTAAAAAGTAACTGTTTACTTCAGCAGTGAGGTTAGTAATTAATGTTCATAAGACATAAAAGCAAAATTAGGCCATTCAACCCATCTACTCCGCCAGTCAATCTATCTTTGCCTCTCAACCTTATTCTCCTTCCTTCCCATTTCCTTTGACACATTTACTAATTAAGAACATGTCAATCTCTGCTTTAAAAATACCCATTGACTTGGCTTCCACTGCCAACTGTGGCAGTGAATTTAAAAGATTCACATCCTCTGATGAAATACATTTCTCTTCATCTCCTTTCTAAAGGCAGATCCTTCTATTCAGAGGCTATTGTTTCTCTTCTCTCTCACTAATGGAAACACTCTCTCTGCATCCACTCTATCCAGGTCTTTCACTATTCAGTAAATTTCAATAAGGTTACCCCTCAACCTTCTAAACTCCAGCGAGTATTGGCCGTGAACCGTCCAACTATAGGAATGGCTATAAGCATTAGCAAAAATTACTGAAGGATTTGTCATCAAATAGATGCAGGGTTCTAGAATGTACTGCTTATGAAAGTAACAAAAACACAAATCTCCATCACTTTTGATGTGCCATAATATAAAAGGATACAGAAGGGGAAAGAGCTGGGAAGTGTTATTAGCCTTTTTCACACTTTGTTGTTCATCATCGAATGGATTCTTGTATCCTGTGCCATAAATTTCTAAAATTAAATAAGTTTGGGAGGGAGATGAAAGGGGCATGGAAAAGGTTACTTTATTCTTTCACGGGATGCAGGCCTTGGCTGGTGAGGCCAATATTTATAGCTCTTGTGAGGTAGTGATGAGTTGCCTTCTTGAACTGCTGAAAAATCTGTGGTGAAAGTATTCTCCCACAGTTGATAGAAGATGAATTTAAGACTTTTTACCCAACAGTGAATATACATCCAAGTCAGGATAATGAATTATATTGAAGAAAACGTGGGGCTGATGGAGTTCCCGTACACCCTGCTGATGTTCTTCTATCACTGGCATTCCTTCTGTTCTCTCCACCTCCCCTTCTCTGGATCTTAAGTTTGAACAAAATTTCCAATGAAAGGCTTTTGACTTAAAATGTCACCTGTTTTGTCACCCTCTATTCCTGATTATTTATTTTGAATTTTTTTGTTCAGCCATTTTTTTCCCTCCAAACAGGTGTATGTGTGACAGCTAATTTGTTGAAAATCAGGCTAAAGTAGGGTTTTCCTAACTGTCATAGAGTCATACAGCAGGGAACCAGGCCCTTCAACCCAACTTGCCGACACCGATCAACGTCCCATCTGGACTAATCCCACCTGCCTACGTTTGGCCCATATCCCGCTATATGTATCCTATCCATGTACCTGTCTAAATGTTTCTGAAACGTTGTGATAGTACCTGCCTCAACTACCTCCTCCGGCAGCCTGTTCCGTACACTCACCACCCTTTGTTAGTTAATTGTTAGTTCCCTAACATTCTTTGGCAGTACCAATATGGCAGCTGTGTCTTTTACACTATTGCCAGCTAACAATAAATTTGTGATGTTGGATATTAAAGATATTGCACAGATAATATACTGTGCTTTTTCTATCCTTCGTGTTGATTATAAATCGTACATAGATGAAGGATGACAGATTCATTAACTAGTTGTCCAAGGAAGGTTTCATTGGGTCTGGAATGAACATGAAGAAGCCTCAAAGGCATCTCTGACAGCACTGCCACCTCTGGTGTGCAGGACGCGTGCAGTATTAGTGATGAAAGTGTCTATCACATTTAGAAACATAGAAATTAGGTGCAGGAGTAGGCCATTCGGCCCTTCGAGCCTGCACCGCCATTCAATATGATCATGGCTGATCATCCAACTCGGTATCCCGTACCTGCCTTCTCTCCATACCCTCTGATCCCCTTAGCCACAAGTGCCACATCTAACTCCCTCTTAAATATAGCCAATGAACTGGCCTCAACTACCCTCTGTGGCAGAGAATTCCAGAGACCCACCACTCTCTTAGTGAAAAAATTCCTTCTCATCTCGTATGCTAATCTCTTATGTGGGACCTTGTCGAAAGTCTTCTGAAAGTCCAGATATAACACATCCACAGGTCCTCCCTTATCCACTCTACTAGTTACATCCTCAAAAAATTCTATAAGATTCGTCAGACATAATTTACCTTTCATAAATTCATGCTGACTTTGTCCAATGATTTCACCGCTTTCCAAATGTGCTGCTATCCCATCTTTAATAACTGACTCTAGCATTTTCCCCACTACCAATGTTAGACTAATTGGTCTGTAATTCCCCAATTTCGCTCTCCCTCCTTTTTTAAAAAGTGGGGTTACATTAGCTACCCTCCAATCCTCAGGAGCTACTCCAGAATCTAAAGAGTTTTGAAAAATTATCACTAATGCATCCACTATTTCTGGGGCTACTTCCTTAAGTACTCTGGGATGCAGCCTATCTGGCCCTTGGGATTTATCGGCCTTTAATCGATTCAATTTACCTAACACCACTTCCCGGCTAACCTGGATTTCACTCAGTTCCACCATCTCATTTGACCCCTATCCAATTCTTCCTGCTGGTCACATTTTTCTAAAGAGCTACATTCCCTTTCGCTGTCTTCTTCCCATTCTTAGGGGTCTGTGCATTCTTTTACCTCACTCCCCAGACGGTCTCTCGTTGATATACTGTCCTGCAGGCACAAAACTCAGAAATGCATTAAATCAATATCTTCTTTCCCCACTCCCATTCCTCCTGCACAGTAAGTTTGTTTCTTCTCTCCTAGTGCCATTTCCATTCCTTAGTTGTTATCTCTTTTCACGCTAGCTACTATGTTCCTTTTCGTACTTTCTTTATTGCCCCTCAGTTTTTCTTTAATCCAGCTATGTTCTGCCTTCTCGCTGGACACTCCTTGCTCCAGTGACCTGATTGACTGCAGTTGAAACAAGCTCCTTGATCTTCTTTGCTCCATGGGGTTTTCTGGGGTAGTCATAAGAGGGTTTATAATTTTCTTCCATAAATTTTCAGTTTTTACTACACTAGCACATCCAATTTGTTCATTCTGGTAAATTACTTGAGAGGGATCTAGAGTAGGAATCATTTCTCCATGCCCACAATTCCAGTGCGGGTTGGTGAGTCAGGACTGAGAAAATGGGTCAGCTTGAGTAAATGGTGTGTGGCTTCTCAGTTCCTGACATTTGGGCCATCTCTCTCTCTCTGGTTTCTTGGATCCCAGTAAACATAGAAACATAGAAAATAGGTGCAGGAGGAGGCCATTCGCCCCTTCGAGCCAGCACTGCCATTCATTGTGATCATGGCTGATCATCCCCTATCAATAACCCGTGCCTGCCTTCTCCCCATATCCCTTGATTCCACTAGTCCCTGGAGCTCTATCTAACTCTCTCTTAAATCCATCCAGTGATTTGGCCTCCACTGGCCTCTGTGGCAGGGAATTCCATAAATTCACAATTCTCTGGGTGAAAACGTTTTTTCTCACCTCAGTCTTAAATGACCTCCCTTTTATTCTAAGACTGTGGCCCCTGGTTTGGGACTCGCCCAACATTGGGAACATTTTTCGTGCATCTAGCTTGTCCAGTGCTTTTATAATTGTATACGTTTCTATAAGATCCCCCTCATGCTTCAAAACTGCAGTGGCTACAAGCATAGTCTTTTCAATCTTTCCTCATATGACTGTCCCGCCATCCCAGGGATCAATCTCGTGAACCTATGCTGCACTGCCTCAATCACAAGGATGTCCTTCCTCAAATTAGGAGACCAAAACGGTACACAATACTCCAGATGTGGTCTCACCAGAGCCCTATACAACTGCAGAAGAACCTCTTTAGTCCTATACTGAAATCCTCTTGTTATGAAGGCCAACATTCCATTAGCTTTCTTCACTGCCTGCTGTACCTGCACGCCAACTTTCAGTGACCGGTGTACAAGGATGCCCAGGTCTCGCTGCACCTCTCCCTTACCTAAACTAACCCCATGGAGATAATAATCTGCCCCCTTGTTTTTGCCGCCAAAGTGGATAACCTCACATTTATCTATATTATACTGCATCTGCCACACACCTGCCCTCCTGCAACCTCCTAACATCCTCTTCACAGTTCGCACTGCCACCCAGCTTTGGTCATCCGCAAACCTGCTCGTGTTGCTCCTAATTCTCTCTTCCGAATCATTAATATATATGACAAACAGTTGCGGCCCCAACACCGAGCCTTGCGGCACTGCACTCGCCACTGCCTGCCATTCAGAAAAGGACCCGTTCACTCCTACTCTTTGCTTCCAGTCTGCCAACCAATTTTCTATCCATGTCAACACCCTACCCCCAATACCATGTGCTCTAATTTTAGTCTCCAGTCTCCTGTGCGGGACCTTATCAAAGGCTTTTTGAAAGCCTCGATTCACTACATCCACCCCATCATCCATTTTACTTGTCACATCCTCAAAAAATTCCAGAAGATTAGTCAAGCATGATTTCCTTTTCATAAATCCATGTTGACTTGCACTAATCCTTTTACTGCTATCCAAATGCCCCATTATTACCTCTTTAATAATTGACTCCAGCATCTTTCCCACCACCGAAGTCAGGCTAACTGGTCTGTAATTCCCCGTTTTCTCTCTCGCTCCTTTCTTGAAAAGTGGGATAACATTAGCTATCCTCCAATCCACAGGAACTGATCCTGAATCTATTGAACATTAGAAAATGATCACCAATGCGTCCACTATTTTTAGAGCCACCTCCCTGAGGACCCTGGGATGCAGACCATCAGGCCCAGAGGATTTATCATCCTTCAGTCCCATGAGCCTACCCAATACTATTTCTCGCCTAATGAAAATTTCTTTCAGTTCCTCTACCCCCTTAGATCCTCTGTCTCCAGTACATCTGGGAGATTGTTTGTGTTCTCCTTAGTGAAGATGGATCCGAAGTACCTATTCTGCCATTTCCTTGTTGCCCATAATAATTTTACCCATGTCTGCCTTCAAGGGACCCACATTTGACTTTGCTACTCTTTTTCCCTTAACATATCTAAAGAAGCTTTTACTGTCCTTCTTTATATTCCTGGCCAGCTTCCCCTCGTACTTCATCTTTTCAGCCGGTTTTGTTTCCTTCTGTTGCCCTATGAAAGTTTCCCAATCCTCTGGCTTCCGGCTACTCATTGCTGTGTTATACATCTTTTCTTTTAGTTTTATTCTATCCATAACTTCTCTTGTCAGCCACGGTTGCCTCCTACTCCCCTAAGAATCTTTCTTCATTTTTGGAATGAAATGATCCCGCGGCTTCCGGATAATGCCCAGAAATCCAGCCGTTGCTGTTCCACCGTCATTCCTGCTAGGATCCCTTTCCAGTCTACTTTGGCCAGCTCCCCTCTCATGCCTTTATAGTCCCCTTTGTTCAACTGTACATCTTTTCTTTTAGTTTTATTCTATCCCTAACTTCTCTTGTCAGCCACAGTTGCCTCCTACTCACCTTAGAATCTTTCTTCCTTTTTTGGAATGAAATTTGGAATGAACTCCTTTTGGAGTTCCTGCAAAATATACGTAATATTAACAATATCGCAATTAAATTAAAATTGCTTTTGCGTGAAAATGTATGTTTATTTGTGCTCAGTGTTGTGCTCATTATTGTGCTCATTAATGACACACTTACAACGCCAGAGACCTGGGTTAGATCCTGACTATGGGTGCTGTCATTACGGAGTTTGTAAGCTCTTTCCGTGACTGCGTTGGTTTTCTCTGGGTGCTCCGGTTTCCACCCACACTCCAAAGATATACAGGTTTTTGGGTTAATTGGCTTCTGTAAAAATTGTAAATTGTCCCTAGTGTGTAGGTTAGTGTATAGGGATTGCTGGTCAGCACAGACTCTGTGGGCCGAAAGGCCTGTTTCCGTATTGGCTTGTATCTCTAAACTAAACTAATCCAAACTAAAAGTATTTTGGATGTTACCTTCTGTGAGTTTCAGGTTTTCAGTTGTTGAATGAAGATGTTCACAATAAATCACTAAAACTGGAATTGCTTGACAACATCCACATTTAGATAATGAAAACTATTATTAATTTGAATACATGTTCTTACCCTTTTATAAATTAACACTGAAGAATATATGAAGGTTCATCTTGTTTCTAATATTTCATGTTCTAGGTGTGGAATTATGCATCTTCAAACATTATTTTAATTGAATCTTTAGCAAGGCCAAAAGGTTTGAAAAATCCTTAACTCTGCCAATCAAAATTCCTGCTTGAGGTATTCAAGAAATGGTTTTAAGATAGATGAGAGAGTCCTGATGCTTTGCCAAGCAATATATTCATGCCATGCCAAGATGAGTATGAGAGAGAGGGACAAAGGGACATAGTCTTAAAATAAGAAACTTGCTATTGATAAGATGGGGAAGACTTTTTCAGGCAAAAGATAATAAATGTGTGCTTTCTAGAAAAAGTTTCAACTGTTGGCTCAGATTAATAAATTGAAATTTGGAATTGATAATTTATTCCTTCCTGATATAAAAAGCCCATGCACGTGAATATAATTAAGATGCAGACCACATCTGATCTTATTGAAGTGCTATGCTTGATGTAAACTTCAGAAGTTGTTTATATCTATCATAGAAAATGTTCTATGATGTGCTGTTTAGACATTTAACTGCTTTGATTTGGCCCATGACATAAAATTTCAATGGAGATAAGTTTCAATGGATAGAAAATTGCACGTTGCCCTAATATTTTAAATGTAGGTTTTGGATGAATAGGTACAAAGGAACATCCAGTGTCAATTCTCTAAGGGAAACACCTGTGGGGTGCAATATATTAAATGTCATTATGTTAGGGACAAACTTCTTCACATTTGGTTGTTGGTTTGAGGCTGATTCAACCGAGGAGGAGGAACTCAGTGGGTCAGGTAGCATCTGTGGAGGGGATGGAGAGATGATGTTTCAGGTTGGAACCTTTCTTCAGACTGATGGAGTAGAGGGGGAGAAAGCTGGAATAGAAAGGTGGGGTTGGGGCAAAGCCTAGAGGAGCCTAGATATAGTAGCAGTGGAGGTAGTCCAAAAGAGATTCACCAGGCATACTCCTGGGATGAGAGTGTGGTCCTATCAAGAGTGGATCGACAAGTTGGCTCGTGATTCTTTGGAGTTTAAACGAATGCGAGGCAATCTTACTGAAAATTGAAGTTCATCACCACTGAGTTTTAGGATGTTGCCATTTGCTCCCTAAGCCTTGTTAGTTTAGCATAGGAATATGGGCTTCTTGACATTGTTGGTCAGGGATGGGACATAGCTGTGGGTTGGAGTCTAGAATAAGATACAGTCATTGAGTTTTGAAAAACACAAAGAATTGATTCCAGTCTCTCTGCTACTAAATACTTTAAAGCCCTTAAATGCAAGGCATCAAGTCCTGATGATTTGACAGACTTTGGTTCTATTCGTTTTTCCAGTTATTTGTATATCTTGAAAGAAATTGTCTCATAATTCTACTGGATGAAACCAGAGAACATCCCAAAAAGGTGTGGGTTAGTAAGCTTATTGGCCATTGTAAATTGTTCCCGGTGTGTGGATGACTGGTAGAATTCGGAAGGAGTGGATGACAACGTGTGGACAAACCCACACAATCGCAGAGAAAATATGCCAACTCCAGGCAGTCAGTATCCAATGTCAGAATTTAATCCAGGTCTCAGGTGCTACATCTTAATAGTTCTATTAGATGCACCACAGTGCTATCCAGAGTGAGTATGGCTCTGCTCTAAGTCCTCGTCTCTCCAAATTGCATCAGAGCCTCTGAGCTGCTCGGTGAAAACCTAACAGCAAGATTAGACCTGAATAGGGAGTTGTGCACAGCAATTTTTACTCTTCTTCTATTTTAAGTCTGTTTCTATTGGGAGGTGTATGTTGAAAATCAGCCTGTGTACGTGCACATTTGTTTGTGACACCATTATTAAATTCTTTATACAGATGAGGCCCAGGGAAGAGCTATATACAATTAATGCAAAGCACCTGATAGGCCATCTGTGAACAGTCAGTAATAGCTGAGGATGCTGCTTTGTTGCTACTGTTGTACTGACATATGGAAGGCTGTAGTTAATTAACATACATAACCTGATGCTTTGGTTGCCCAACTGATCCTAGAAAGTCACTGTGAAACTTAACACACTATGCCAGAGGGGCAGGAAGAAACAAGATTTCCCATCTTCATTTGTGGTACCCTGGGAGAAATATGAAACATCATTTAGGAAACTGATCCAATCTAAATGGAGCAGAGTAATTACATTGCTCGCAGGTGAATAAAGGAAGCATGCTGCTTTTGCAGTACACTTCCTTGCTGGGCGTGTAATTTGCACTGAAGATTCAATGAGTTGCATGTGCAGACTATTTTCTGTGACCAAACCTCCATTTCAGTTTGTGATGTTATTTGGTTATCTCCCAACAGCTGGGTCCCATTGAAGTTATTACATAGTTCATGAATAAGTCACATCTGCAAACATAATATATCACATCTAGCAATTGGAGAACAACTTCATGCCTCATGGTCTCCAAATCCCTTTCCCAGATCTATTAGTACAACATCCTTCTCCCCAATAATCTTTCAACATCTCCGGTTCCTTTTCAGATTTTGTTGGCTCCACCTTTAGTGGTTATGCCTTTAACTGTCTGAGCATGGGCTCTGGAATTCCATTCCTCAACATCTTTATTTCTTCTCCTTTAAGATTACCTTCAAATCTATCTCTTTGATCTGACATTTAGTTTCCTATTCCAACATTTCCTTTTGTGATATGAAGTCAAATTGCGTTCAATAACATTCCCTTGTTTGGCCTTCGCATATTCCAACATGTTAAAGATGTACATAAATGCTAATTTTATTAATGAAAGCCTTTAGTTTATGGATTGAAGACACCATTGAATAGAAACCTTTATCTCCATTGATGTTATCTAATGGTTCTATGTTTTCTTTTGGGGACAGAACCAAGTTATTGGGTAATTACTTGTCAAACAGATTGCAAACAAACCAATGAATTAATTTAAAGAATGCTGCAATAAAACTAGATATTGCTTGTGATATTCAATTTGTCAGTCAGTTTCTGTGTAGGGAGGAAAAGAGTTACTGATTCAGGGCGACAACCTTCCATCAGAGAAGAATGCTGTGCCAATGATTGTAACTCCATCCTGTTTAATCCCTTTATGTGCCTCTGGTTTCCATTTCAGACTATTTCAACAGATATCATATGAACTTTGAAATGATTGTATGGCAAAAGTAACTAATGATTATCCAAGATCAATCTTTGTTTCAGGATATGGAACTGAAAGAAAGATAAGGCAGCATTTTTGTCCTCAATTTAATACAATTTCTGTAGGTACAGTATAATTATGAAACATACAATTCAAGTGTTATTGAAAATGAAATGAATTTGTTACTGGTACTATTCGTGCTAGTCCTCAGAAATATCAGTTCAGAACCACACCATTCCACAGCACATTGTGCTAAACATAAGAAGGAACAGAATTGGGTTGTGTTTTACTTCACAGAAACAGCCAGTTCAACCCAACTGGTATATCCTCCACAAAACCTGCATAGTTTCTACAAACTTGTTATCACACTCTGCTATTTCTTTCTCCCTTGCACACTAATTTTGCTTAAATGTTTTAATGCAAAATAAAGTATAATTAGAGCAGTTTTAATCCTGGAATCTCAAGAAATTTGTATTGTGAACTTTTGCGCAAAGCATAAATTCTCAGCAAGCCATAAATGTCACCATTAACATCTCTTTCAAAAGACATTGCTAAGCCAGTTGTGTGGTACCTATGATCACAACTCTCTGCACCATTCAAACAGAGAAAGCGAGCTGTTGCCTCCAGGCAGGGAGCGCACCAGTCCCTGCAGCTCTGTGACTAGAGTCCCTGACAGCTTTGATAATGCTCTCATTTAAAAATTTGAGTAATAGCTAATACACATTTTGTAGCAGCATATTTTCCAGTAATTGGGGTTGATCCTTGTGTATGGGTTTTAAGCGAGGTCTAAGTGGTTGAGATAGGTAAAAAATGTTGCCCCGGTTAATGGAACTCAACTCTCCGGATATGTATTTGCATAATCATTTATTGACGCTGGTGCAGATTTAAAAAGATGCATTGGAGACATGACTGGCAGGATCAGAAAACTGCATATAGATTAAATTTAAAGTATGCAGGCATGTGGCAGAAAGTGGCAGAATCCGGGATAGTGACTCTTAGAATTTGTCACAATAAAAAAATAAAGGGACATCACAATCATCTTTGCCACGGTTGAAGAGGGGAGAGCGGAATAATGACAGGCAGAAACAATGAAGTAAGAATGTTGAAGATGTGAGTCTCTTGGCACCTGGCCCAGCACGAGACGTTTGATGGCTGTTGGTAGAAGCATTGTTGTTTAACGGTGGCTCCGTTAGAGAGTGCTTGCACAACCCCTTGAATCTGCAATGCAGCATACAAAGAATAAGGCCACAGCTGACCACTACAGGATAGAAGCAAAATGCTCAACCGGCTGGGATTCTAAAACCAAAACAGAAAATGTTGGAAGAGCTCAGGAGATGAGGAAGCAATATTCTTGCAAAGAGGGACACATGTAGTGTTGCACGGCAATGATTATCCATCAAGGGTCACTGCTTGTTCCAACACTCAGGTGTGCACTTACACCCAATGTCAGTCTTCCTTTGTTTTTCATCATCACCAGATCCATGGATGTTGCCAGCACTAGGGGGATTATAAATAGAGATTGGATAAACTAGGGCTGTTTCCCCTGGAGCGAAGGAAGCTGAGAGGTGATTTAAAGTTTCTAGAATTATGAAGAGAATAGATATGGTAGATATTTGCAGACTTTTTTCAATGGTATTGGAGTTAGGTGGGGGCAGGAACGAGCCATACGAGAAATTGGGTATGGAATGAGCTGCCTGAGGAGCTGGCAGGTAGATACAAATACCATTGTTATTTATATCAATTTAAAATATATTTGGACAGGTATGTGGATAGGAATGATTTAACGGGATATTGACCAAACAATGCCAAATGGGATTAGTTTAGTAGGCATCTTGGTTTGCAAGGACAATTTGGGCTGAGGGGCCTATATTTGTGTTGTGCAATTTTATGAATATATGAACCTCTAAAAGAAAAATGATTTAATTTTGATTGCATCCATTGGAGGAGTGTAAACAATGCCATCTTACTGGTTCTTATGTGGCAAAAAATGAGTCAGTTGGATATGGTTTTGGGGTCATGACACCAGAATCAAGGCTCTCATTCTATCTGCCCTGCGAGATAGATGTGGAAAATGTCATAGAATCATGGAGTCATAGAGTGATACAGTGTGGAAACAAGCCCTTCATCCCAACTTGCCCACACCGCCCAACATGTTCCAGTTAAACTAATCCCACCTGCCTGCACTTGATCCACTTGGTATAGTCGCAGCCTCAACTACCTCTTCTGGCAGCTTGTCCCACACCCCCACCATCCTTTGTGTGAAAAAGTTACCCCTCAAATTCCTATTAAATGTTTTCCCCTTCACCTTGAACCTATGTCCTCTGGTCCTTGATTCCCCTACCCTTGGCAAGAGATTCTGCACATCTATATGATCTATTCCTCTCATGATTTTATACACCTCAATAAGATCACACCTCATCCTCCTGCGCTCCAAAGAATAGAGACCCAGCCTAGCATTACAGTGCATATAACCATACACATGAGGACCAGGAGTAAGCCACTTGGCCACTCGGCTGCTCAAACATGCTCTACCACTCAACGATCAGATCGTAGCTCAATCTTTGCATCCCTGTCCGCCCACGATAACTTTTCACTCTGCTGGTTATTGTGTGCCTTTTTTAATCTTACTGAAAAATATTCAAAGATTTTCTTCTCTTGTTTTCGATGAAGAAATTTCCAAAGATTAGCAACACCCTAAGAGCAAAAAACAAAAGCTTTTTCACAGTCTTTCAATGGAGACCAGGTATTTTTAAGCAATGATTCCTAATTCCGTATTTTCCCACATAAGAATTAAAATCATCTTTATTTCCACCTTGCTTAGCATGCAACAAAAGCTTTTCACTGTAACTCAGTACACATGACAATAAACTAAAACTGAAACTGTCCTTGTGGAGATACAACCAATGTTTTAATGTAGATGCAAGAAGCTGCAAATACTGGAAAGTGCTGGATAAATTCAATAGCAATCTGTGGAGGGAATGGACAGGTAATGTTTTGGGTCAGGATCCTTCTTCAAGGGTGTGTTACAGTTTTCAAGAGAGATTTAGCTCTTAGGGCTAAGGGAATCAAGGGATATGGGGAAAAAGCCAGAACGGGGTACCGATTTTGGATGATCAGCCATGATCATATTGAATGGCGGTGCTGACTCAAGGGGCTGAATGGCCTACTCCTGCACCCATTTTCTATGTTTCTATGTTTCAGATATATCTTTATATGTATATATTTCATGTATGTTCCTTCTTATATTTTGACGGCACTGGGCCTGTACTCGTTGGAGTTTAGAAGGATGAGGGGGAAACCTCATTGAAACTTACCAAATAGTGAAAGGCCTAGATAGAGTGGATGTGGAGAGGATGTTTCCACTAGTGGGAGAGTCGAGGACCAGAGGTCATAGCCTCAGAATTAAAGGATGTTCCTTTAGGAGGGGGGTGAGGAGGAATTTCTTTAGTCAGAGGGTGGTGAATCTGTGGAATTCTTTGCCACAGAAGGCTGCGGAAGCTGTCAATGGATATTTTAAAGGCAGAAAGAGATAGATTCTCGATTAGTATGGGTGTCAAGGGTATATGGGAAGAAGGCGGAAAAATGGGGTTAGGAGGTAGAGATAGATTAGCTATGATTAAATGGTGGAGTAGACTTGATGGGCTGAATGGCCTAATTCTGCTTCTATCAATTATGATCTTATAATCTTATATGTCTCTAACTCTCCTAAATTCCTAACATTAAGGTTGTCTTCCACTGTGTGTTGGTTAATATTTTTCTGTCAACAATCAGTTGTTCTCACACTATTGTTAATGAGATTTTGTGTGAGAATTACCTGCTTACATTGAGGTTTGCTACATTTCAAAAGAACTGATTTGGTTATAAAGAACTTAGAAGTTCTCGACTCTCTGAATAAAGTTCCTGAAGTGTTCGCCATATTTTCAACGAGGTACATATCACAATGTTTGATCAGAGATTTATGTAATGTACAATCTGTCAGGACTACACTCACAACCTACTTTGGGATCAGAACAACCTGGGATCTGGCAACCAGAGACATTGATTTTGTTTCTCTCTGTGAGATCCAGATATGAACATATTGGAAGGAAAGCAAACATATCCTTTGTAGGAAGGGACTGCAAATGCTGGTTTATACCAAAGATAGACACAAATTTCCGGAGTAACTCAGCAGGTCAGGCAACATCTCTGGAGAAAAGGAATGGGTGACGTTTCAGGTCGAGACCCTTCTTCAGACTCGATATGTCAGATATGTCAGAACATATCCTGTGCTGTAATCCCCTTTCACCAGGGAGCCATTTTCTTTTGTGGTCTATGCATGGATTCATGAAAAAGTAAAACTTCATTAATTAAATGGAAGATAACAAAAATAAGATGGTATAAATAAAATGCAGCTTGTAAATGGACACTTTCTTGTATGGCTCAGCAGTGCTGAAGGCTGGTGCAATCCTGATATAATGGTTAAAAGTGGAGGTGTAAGGAAAATCCAGCCTTCTTTGAAAATTACTAAGCTTATTTTAAGCAGGAGCTTCCGCACAATACTCAGCAGTGCTCAAGGAAAAATCAAGCAGCATGCAAATGTGTGAGATGTTCGGCGACATTTATTTAATGGATTGACTGCACAAGTTTCCAAGTTATAAAAGGGAATATTATTGGCTCTAGCACATCGACGATTTTGCTCCAATCCTAGTCTTTCTGAAACTCCATCCCCTGAGCCAGGCAGACCACACATGGTGCAGTACAGTAAAAATGAATTTGTCTCTTCATCATGGGAAGCATAACTTGCATGGCCTGCAGTGTTTCCGAATCAAACTGGATTAAGTTACAATTTCACTAATAAAGATTCTTTTCCCAGCCGTTTCTTTCTTTAGATTCTAGTGGTGCTTTGGGGATAATTATCTTTGTGGCTTCCTCAGTTTGGTTCTCTACAATTTCTTCCCTAAGCCACTCAGTTTCATTTTTTCCTCCCCCACGTTTAATGAAAGTGACCCCAATCCACCTCACCGTTACCGTGTGCCCGAGGATGACTTGCTTCCAACTCTAGTTTTGTGAATTTTGATATGACAAATGAAGATTAATGTCAAATAAGATAGCATGCTTGTCCAATACCTCCCTCAACACAATGCTGTCTCAACTCCAACAAACTTGCGATGGGAGTGCAACTTGGAGAGGTTGGGACTGTATTTCCTGAAGTGCAGGAGGCTGAGACGTGACCTTATAGAGATTTATAAAATCATGAGGAACAGATAAGATGAACTGTCACAGTCCTATTGGCAGGATATTGTGATCTAAAGCAAATAAGCAGAGGTTTAAGGAGAGTGGAAAGATTTGAGCATTTGATGGCACAGAGCCTATATTTTCTGGAGTTTAGAAGAATTGGGGGGGGGGGGGGAACCTCATTGAAAAGTACAGAATATTGAAAGTCATGGATAGAGTAGATGTGGAGAGGATGTTTCCACTAGTGGGAGAGTCTAGGACTAGTTGTTATAGCCTCAGAATTAAAGGACGTTCTTTTAGGAAGATGAGGAGTAATTTATATTGTCAGAGGGTCGTGAATCTGTGGAATTCTTTATCACAGCAAGCTGTGGAGGCCAAGTAAATGGATATTTTTAAGGAGATAGATAAATTCTTGATTAGTACGGGTGTCACAGGTTATGGGGAGAGTGGGGTGAGGAGGGAGGGATAAATCAGCTCTGAGTGAATGACAGAGTAAACTTGATGGGCCGAATGGCCTAATTCTACACCGATCTCTTATGTTATGATTTATAGGAGACCCTAGAGGCAGGGTTTTCACACAGAAGGTGGTGAGTATATGGAACTAGTTGTCAGAGGAGGTGGTAGAGGCAGATATAATTATAAAGTTTAAAATATATTTAGGCATGTACATGGATAGAAGCTGTTTAGAGGGAAATGGAGTAAATGCAGGTAGGTGGGATGAGCTCAGGAAAAACCTTGTTCAGCATGGATGTGTTGGGCCGAGGGGCCTGTTTCTCTACTATGCAGCTCCATGACCCTATGGGTTCTCACAAATGATGGAAAACTGTGCTGATTCCATGTCTAGAACCAAAATCATTTGAAACTCAATAGTTGAGGTGAGGTATGCAGATGGCATTGGGGTCTGCTCATGCTCAGAGATCAAGCTCCAAAGTATTACTGACTTATTCATTAAAGCATACAAGAGGATGGTGGCACGTTGGCGTAGTGGTCGAGATACTTACAGTGCCAGAGACCTGGGTTCAATCTTGACGATGGGTGCTTGTCTGTGTGGTTTGTACGTTGTCCCCATGACCTGGATGGGTTTTCTCTGAGATCTTTGGTTTCTTCCCACACTCCAAAGATGCACAGGTGTGTAGGTTAATTGACTTGGTATAAATGGAAAATTGTCCCTAGTATGTGTAGGATAGTGTTAATCTACGGGGATCGCTGGTTGGTGCGGACTCGGTGTGCCAAAGGGCCTGTTTCCTCGCTGTATCTCTAAACTAATCTAACCTCAACATTTGCAACATTGCCTTTGCTGCACCACATGGCTCTCTGACAATTAAGGTTCATGGTAAGAAAAACGAATCACCCTTAAGTGAAAGCAGACATCAATGATACAATGAACGAGTGATCTGAAATTGCTAAATTCAGTATAGAGTCTTGAAGTTTTAGGTTGGTTTAGTTTAGTTTAGAGACACAGTGTGGAAACAGGACATTCAGCCCACCAAGTCTGCGCCGACCAGCGATCCCCGTACACTAATACTGTCCTACACGTTAAGAACAATTTACAATTGCCCACCAAAGCCAATTAACCTACAAACCTGTATGTCTTTGGAGTGTGGGGGGAAACAGGAGCACCCGGATGAAACCCACGTAGTGACTGAAGAATGTACAGACTCCGTACAGACAGTGCCCATAGTCAGGATCGAACCCAGGTCTCTGGCGCTGTAAGGCAGCAGCTCTACCTCTGTGCCACCAGGCCACCCCACTACTGCTGCGCCACCCTGCCACCCAGCCCGAAGTTCCTTTTTATGCCTTATTTAACTTCATATTCTGCTTGGGTAGCACGCAACCCAACAGTGCGAATATTGCATTCACCAATTTGAAATGTCCCTCAACCCCCTTTCTCTTTCCTGTGACACCCCCACCCCTGCCGCATACCATTACACCTCTATTTCGCCTACTACCTCTCACCCTCCCAGTCATCCTGCGTCTTTCCCCTCCATAGCTCACTAGTTTCAAATCACTTTCCCCTTAGAAACATAGAAACATAGAAAAATAGGTGCAGGAGTAGGCCATTCGGCCCTTCGAGCCTGCACCGCCATTCAATGTGATCATGGCTGATCATCCAACTCAGTATCCCGTACCTGCCCTCTCTCCATACCCCCTGATCCCTTTAGCCACAAGTGCCACATCTAACGCCCTCTTAAATATAGCCAATGAACTGGCCTCAACTACCTTCTGTGGCAGAGAATTCCAGAGACTCACCATTCTCTGTGTAAAGAATGGTTTCCTCATCTCGGTCCTAAAGGAATACCCCCTTATCCTTTTCCCACCTTATTCCCCTCTCCCTGCAACCTTGATCCCTCCCTCTGGCTTTAAATCTCAGTAATTTTCTTTCCTTACTTAACCTCCTTTATTTCCTTTTCACCTCTTGATTTGTCAGTTACTCCACCCACATGTCAATCACCGCCCCTCACCCGTATCCACCTATCACCAGAGATCCAGAGGAGGTTTACAAGAATTATCCCAGGAATAAGTAGGATAACATATGATGAATGTTTTTTGGCACTGGATCAGTACTCTTTCGTGTTCAGAATCAGAATCACACTTTATACGCCAAGTACGTTTTGCTACATACGAGGAATTTCATTAGCCAGGTCAGTCATACAATTAAAAATAACAGATCACTCAAAAACACATTTTAACATGAACATCCACCACAGTGAGTCCTACACATTCCTCACTGTGATGGAAGGTGAAATAAAGTTAAAGTCTCTTCCTTTGTTCTTCCTCGGTCGGGGGCCTCGAGCCCTCCGTTGACGGGAAGGTGTTGACTCCTGTAGTCGGCGGCGTTCGGGCCCTCTGCGTTGAGGCGATCAAGCTCCCGCATCAGGGGAGTGTCAGCTCCCCTGCGTCAGACGATCGAACCTCGCGTCGGGGCTGGTCAAACCTTCCGTGGCGTTGGAGCTCCCGACTAGCCTCACCCGAGACTTAGAAGAATGTGGAGGGGCCTCATTGAAACATACAGAATAGTGAAAGGCTTGGATAGTGGATGCTAAGAGAATGTTTCCACTAATGGGAGAGTCCAGGACTAGAGGTCATAGCCTCAGAATTAAAGGATGTTCTTTTCGGGAGGAGATGAGAAGAAATGTCTTTAGTTAGAGGTAGTGAATCTGTGGGATTCAGCCAGTGGATATTTTTAAGGCCGAGATAGATAGAATTTTGATTAGTACAGGTGTCAGAGGTTATGGGGAGAAGGCAGGAGAATGGAGTTAGGAGGGAGAGATAGATCAGCCAAGATTGAATGGCGTAGACTTGATGGGCCGAATGGCCTAATTCTACTCCCATCACATGACTTATGACCTTATGATCACTCGTCAATTTAAGTCCTGCCCCCTGTACTCTTTTCCAGCTTTGTCCACCTACTACTGTCAGTTTGAAGAAGAGTCCCAACTCAAAACATTGTACATCCATTTCTTCCATAGATGTGGTCTGATTTGCTGCGTTCCTCCAGCATTTTGTATTTTGCACATCATCTTTGTACACACATGCATGTGGGATCTGTGTATATCAGTTTAATGACTGTGACTGGAATATCCTTGGTGAAGATGGAAGTGAAGGCAATTGATCAGTTTCCTACCCATTAAACAAAGAAACCACTAATGTCATAAGATCATAAAGTCATAATTGATATGAGCAGAATTAGGCCATTCGGCCCATCAACTCTACCCCACCATTATATCATGGCTGATATATCTCTCCCTCTAACCCCATTCTCCTCCTTTCTCCCCATAACCACTGACACCCGTACTAATCAAGAAATAAGCACATAGGAAAATAACCCATAGACAATGGTTAATGGTAGAATATGGTTGTAATTCTTCACCATTGTAAAAAAGAGGGTTAGGTCTAAATAAAATATAATGCTGTAGATTGTTCTCTTCCATTCTCTTACCTCCCAATATATCCTAAGAATTTAAGTGAAAAAAATTACAGGAGGAATATTATACAGTACAGATTAGGCAGAAGGGTTAATCTTGTGGCAAAATATGACAAATAATATTAATATCCAATAAATTTATGGCATTACTGCACAGTCTTTTCCAAAGTGAAATTAAAATGATCAACGTTGCTTTAATCAAAGATCTTATGAAAGAGGATCAATATATTCAGTTTTTCTCAGCCCTGTTCAAACCCTGACTTCATGATGATAATGGTATTTAGCATAGAATAAGCTGATTCAAGTTGAAATAAATATTTGTATTTGTAAATATCCATTTATTGTGCAGATTTTCCTCCCAACTAATAGCATTTGAAAATAATCTATCATGACATTTAGGATTTCCAGAGAATGACTTCTTGCTGTAGACTGATAATCACTTTCTTACATTATCAATTCAATAAAAAATCCAACAAAATATCACTTACAGAAAACCTACATTGAATGGAATGAAATTATAGTATGTTAATGTCTAATTAATGTGCTCAGGAGTCCTTGCAATTGGAAAGTTTTCTTTATTTTTTTTAAGAACAAAAAATGCTCCCTTGAAATCTTCTCCAGGCATGTAAAGCTTTGTGAAAAAAATTATTTGAATGTAAGATGTCAACATGCACAGAAACTTCACACAAACTGCATTTCCATATTCCGTGCATTTTTTACAGCCGTGAGCTTTGTATTTACTTCCATCCTGCTGAAACAAAGCTTTATATCTGACACTGTATAAAGGTCTGATAACAATTCTATAATGGTTCTGTCAGAACTGGTTTGCCATTCATTGGGATTCCACGAGGAGTGGATCTAAGCCACCTCTTTAAAAACGGACTCACAAATGAACACGTTCCTAGTGACCAAACTAGCTCTGACAGTGATGTATGGATTTTTATATGAATACTGAAAACTGATGGATTTGTGATCTTATAAATGCTAAGAACTAATGCACATAATTACATTGCGCATTTGAAATCTATAACTGGGTAGCTTATTACAGTATTATTAAGCTAAATGTTCAAACGATATAACTGGTAGGATTTTCTCAGAGTAGTTGCCAGAGTTTCTTTTTTATTAACTTGAATAGAAATTATCTCACATCCTGTGGAAAACAAATGATCCTCAATTATGAATTAGCTCAGGGAGATCAGCTCAGCCAGAACTGTCACTTCAAATAAAGCTTTCCATTATAGTTTCTATAATACAGAGCAGTCCAAATAATGCTAAAAATATAAAACAATGGAAGCTTTAAAAATCATCACTATTCAAAGCTCTGAATTTATGTATCAGCCTAAAATGTTATTATGCTTCTAATGTTTCTGAGTGGTCCAATCCACACACAACATGGACCAATGGGAGATAATACTTTTTTTCCACACAAAAAATGATTTGCACTGTTTTAAAGCTCAGTTTTGTTTCCTGATGTTTCAAAACATTTCTCTGTAAGGATTGGTTTCAACCTAGTGAGTTCCTCTGATGTTGTGACCAGCTAGAAGATTCTCTGTTTGGGCAACCAACATGCTAAAATGACAAGCATTAAAATATTAGCAGAAGCGGGCCAGTTGTCCTTATGATCATGTTCTGTCATCCAATACAATCATGGCTGAACTTTCCTCCCATGCCTTAATCCCTTCAGTCTAAAGAACAACCTTTAACTATTTCATAAATATATTTAATGATTTGTTTCACTCTGCATTCTGGTTTAAAGAATTCCACAGGTTCCATATTCTCAGGGATATAAATGTCTCCTCATCTCAGTCTTTAGTGTCTCAACTTTTATCCCCAGTATGTGACTTTTGGTCCTGGACTCTCCCTCTATCAGAACATCCTTCTTGCATCTAATCTGTCTGGTCCTTGTCAAACCAAGTCTTCCAACTCAGCAGCTTTAAAAGTTATCTCAACAGGGATCAGTGGCACAGTGGTAAAGTTGATGTCTTACAGCGTCAGAGACCTGGGCTCGATCCAAACTATGGATGCTGTCTGTAAAGAGTTTGTACCTTCTCCCTGTGACCATGTGGGGTTTCTCCTGGTGCTCTGGTTCTCTCCCACATTGCAAAGAAGTACAGGTTTGTAGGTTAATTGGCTTCGGAGAAGAAAATTATAAATTGTTGCTCGTGGTTAAGATAGTGCTAGTGTACGGGTGATCACTGGTTGGCGCAGGCTCGGTGAGCCGAAAAGCCTGTTTCCATGTTGTATCTCTAAAGTATAAAGGGAAAGGCAATGTTTGATTTGTAGCAGACCAACACTAGTCTGGTGTCCAAGCCACTGCTGCAAACTCTTATCGTATATGTCACTGATTTGTAAGTGAATAGAAGCAGGTATCAATTACAATGCAGACAAAGGTCTTTTCTCCATCATTGCAGAGTGCAAGGAAGTGAGGCAGCTGATCTTAGGCCCAATGCTCTTGGCATCAAATGCACATGAAGTAAAGAGGCAACGTTATGCTTGAGAAAGGCAATGAGTGGGGTAAGAATAGAGCTTGAGGCAGCAGAGGGTCCAGGGATGTGGTTGTGATCAGTTGCAGAGAAGTAATCAAAGTAGTGAGCCGGTGAGGAGGGGAATGGTAAAATGTGGCATTACGAGGGGATTGGCAGAAAGCATCGTGTTCAGGGATTTAAGTGAGACCTGTATCAAGAGGCTACCATTTTATCGTAAAATGCTTTTGCCAAGCATGTGTTAGAAAGTGGGCTTGGAAGCACTCCTTAAGTCTAAGTGAAGGTCCATAGATAACCCACTTTGGTTGCAAATAAAGCACAGAATGTTTTGTAAATAGTGTGTGTTTAAATGCTATTGAAATACAGAGCTGGGCATCCTTGTAAATTAATCACTGAAAGCTAAAAAGGAAGGTCAACAAGCATTTAGGAAGCCAAATTGTATGTTGGTCTATTTCAAAATAGTCTCTGTTCAAGAATAAAGCTACCTTGCTCCAATTATCCAGTGCCTTGGTGATATCACTTCAGTGTACAACTATTATGTACAAGCCAGGTCTCCCTACCAAAGAAAGGATGTGGGATTGAGGGAGTGCACAAGGTTTCATCAGATTGGCTCCTGAGATGATGAGTCTGTCACCTGAGGGGAAATACTACCTGGAGTTTAGAAAAATGAGAGGTGATTTCCATGAAACACATCTACAAAGTTTGTTAGGGTAGATGCTGGAATATATATTTTTCCCTTGACTAGGGCATCTGTAACAAAGGTCAGTCTCAAAATAAAGGGCCATCCGTGATGAAAAGTTCCAGATAAGAAATGTCTTCATCCAGAGGTAGTGAAACATTGAAAGTCTCCACACAAGATGGCAGTGGAGGCTAATTTGTTGATGATGGTTAGATTTTTAGATATCAAGGGATGAGAGGATCTTGTGTCACTACAGGAACTCACAAGTACTGCTCAGTTTCCATTCCCGGTTTCAACGTTGTACAAACTTAATTTTCTTTAATACATGAATTTTGCCAATTTGACCACGTTATTAAGCAACACATTTTCTATGAAACAGAATAAGAAAACACTGGAATAACTAAACTGCAGTATTAAATATGAACACTGAAATTGACGTTAATGCCAAAATAAGAAGCAAAATGAAAGATATAGATGCAGTTACCAGAGCAGCTGCATTGGAAAAAACAAGCAGTGACTGGTATTTAAATAATGGGTCCGAATTTCCTGACAGTGGTGAGCTGATGACATTTTATGAGCAATTTATGTCTAATTTATGCATCGTTTGTTTTTATGTGCTTTCTGAACCAATGTGCCAAAGATGCTGCTGCAAATAAGATTTTCATTATTCCCATACTTCACAGTACTTGTACATATGACAATAAACTCGATTTGACGTGCCTGTACCTCTTACAGATACAAGGAACTGCAGATGCAAGTTTATACAAAAGGACACTAAGTGTTTAGTCTACTTTAGTTTAGTTTAGAGATACAACATGGAAACAGGTCTTTCGGCCCACCGAGTCCACGTCGACTAGCGATCCCCGTGTACTTGCACTTTTCTACAAACGAGGGACAATTTGCGATTTTTAATGGAGCCAATTAACCTACAAACCTGTATATCTTTGGAGGGTGGTAGGAAACTGGAGAAAACCCACGTGGTCAGACGTTGTGCAGACAGCACCCGGGACTTTGGCGCTGTAAGGCAGCAGCTCTACCGCTGTGCATCGTGCCGCCTTGCACCGTGCCGGAGTAACTCAATGGATCAGACAGCATTTAATACTTACTTTTAGTTTGGTGGTGCCTATCAAGATCTAGATCCATATTTCTTTGAAGAAGCTAGCTACAAACTCACTGGAGAGCCTAATACAGCAAGGTTCTTCGGGACCTAGATGCCATCAAGTGTTAAGTCCAGAATAAACCTCGTAATCAGAAATGCAGTAGTGAACTATGATAGCCTGGTATTCCACATCCCAATTTAGCTGGCTGGCAAAGATGACAAAACATAATTTTGGCCTGAGGCATTTAGAAGTATTTAAAAATTATTATGAATTAATTTCAGGATAATCTGGGCCATTGGACATGATTTTATAGTTCCATTTTTGTGTATGGTATGTTTCTAACCTGCAGAAATAGTCATGATAATTATACATTTGTGCCATTCACCATGCCACCCAGACCAGGGTTTACACCAGCCTATTTCTTGTCTAATGTTTCAAACATCTTCATCAATTCTATAGCTATTTAATTTGAAAGAAGCTGCATACTTTAATTTTCAGACACTGCTTGATATCTGTCTCAATGCAAAAATGATTGGTAACTCCATAATAAAGTAATTTAAGTTATTAGAACACTTCTTTTGAGAGAATCTCTCAGTACAGTTAGGAAAAGAGGCTATGTGACGCATATGAGTGTCTCGGCCCCTTGAAAACACTATCCAATTAGTTGACCTCTCCTTTCCTATCCCGATGGGTTTGGATTTTTCTCTTTTTATTAGGAACTTATGTAACTTCCTATTGAGTACCCAACTACTAGTTAGACTATTAGTTATCACTATCGAACAGATCTCTCATGTAGTCCCATTTTCCCAACCTATCTCATTGAAACCCATGCACTTTTTTGTATCTGCACTTTCTCTGCTGCTGTAACTCTACAATGCTTTTGCACTGTAATCAGTACTCTGGTCATTTTTCTCTTTGCACTATCTGTTGTTATTGGTACAGCTTGATTGTACTCACCCAAGGTATGATTTGACTCGATTGCACATAAAACAGTTTTTCACTGCATCTTGCTACAATAATAAACCAATACCATTACTAATACCAATGCCAATATTATGATTGTATTTGCATTCATCGACATTTCTCGATCCTAATTTAACAAGGAATCATATTAGAGAAATAAATGTTTCAAGTCCACTGCAGTGTAAATGGATTTTCAAACCACAGACAAACAATCAGAAAGATTATTAAATCAGAAAGATCATTAAATGTTATAATGTTCTCGCCTGATGAAAATAAATACTGCATTTCTTTGGCCGATCTTATATGCTATTCAACTTGCTTTCTTTCCTATTAAACTAAAGTTTCTTAAATTAGTTGTTGATCATCTACCAAACTGAGCCTGATTTGATTTGTTGATTTCTTTCCAAATTTGTTAAGTTGAAAGAGACAAATAGTTTTCAGTCTAAAGTGCTCCAAATATGGAGACAAATTAAAGCACCATTAATCACAAATTTAAAAGCCAGTTCACTGTATCTTCCTTGTATCACAAAAAGAAGACTAATCTGCTTCATATGTCAGACCAACCTGATAAATAACAAAGTGTACTGTTTAAAACAATTGATTATCTAATTAAGTGTACGTATCTCTAACCCTTCTAATTGTAATTCATGATTTTTGTCCATGATATCAATTAGATGTATATTTTGTAAATATCAATCAAATGATTAATTGGAGATATTCCTGCATTGACTTAGCTTTGTCTCAGCTTTTAGTCTCATCAACAAATAACCCTTTTAAAGTGTCTGTTCAGAAGGTTAGAATTGGGATTGAATAGAAGAAGACACACAGTGAGAAACTGTAGTTGGATCAATGGTCCTTATAATTCTCTAAGAAGTTAACATATAGAATAAGAAAATGCCTTTCAACCAGATGAGAGCTATCGATTCACTGGACATCTTCAGTCTTTTACAAAGACTTTCCATAATCCAATGCTGAAGCTAACTTCACTGAATGCATGATAATAGTATCCCACTATTAACTAATTCAGCGACAGAGGAGCAAATGTAGCCATACAACTCATTATCACTCTGTGTTATCACTTAATGTCACTTAGTACTTTATTTTAAATGGTTAGGATTTTCTCCATCAGCAATCATTCGGCTACTTTTATGGATGGGGAATATGGGAAGGATAGCCATTTGAAAATAGCCATTGTTGCTCTTTGTTGAGACACACATTTTTACAAAGTAAGATCCCAAAGTGACTTAATACCCAGTGAGTCTATTTTTTTTAGTGACACATGAGACAGCCGCATTAGTTTCCATTAAAACAATATAATGAGCAATAAATTTCAGATAGATGTAAATCTATGACTCAGATCACATGTGTGCTACATAGCGTCTGCATCCAATTAAAACGTGTAAAGATATAACATTATACAAATTGAAATAATTAACAATTAAGGCAAGTTACTTTTTACTATTAAAATATACTTCAGAGTATAATTGAAAATGTAAATTAATGAGACTACCAAAAGAACAGAAATCATAAATGTGAATATAGATTTTATTAATGGGGAAAAAGTAGTTTGCACCATTAAATACTTCCTTTCAATTCGGGCAGGATTTTGGCATGGACATATTTACAGAGTAGCAATTGATTGTACACTCAAATGGTTAATGATACCAAGGGGTAAATTACTAGGTACCCAAATATGTCAGATCTATTAGTTCTTGTCTGATTATGAAACATTACATCAGGTTTTTTTTTAAAGCTGCAATTAAAAACATTAGTCCTATTAAATCTGATTGAAATGTTTTCCACATTTGATTTCACTTTTGTTTAAAATAGATTCACTTCAAAGTGTCTCGGTTAATTCATTGAACAATTCATAAGCAGTCTTTGTGGCAGAGTATCCCATCCAAGCACATTTATAACGACATGTAAAGTTCCAAGCCTCCTCATTCCTTGCTGTAATTTTATTCATCCTCTCCCTGCAGTGGTAGTCAACAATTTCACTTGATTTCAGTGTTGCCCTGTAGAAATGGATCATTGCAGTCATGTAGTTGAACAAATGTCAGGATGCCAAGTTCATTCTCTGAGGGCGCACAAACAACTTTCTATGCCTAGCTTGCTAATGAAGTAAATGCATTATATTAAGAATCTGAATAAATAATGTGCCATGTTAAAAATTATGGAAATAAATGAATGCAATTAAATCTCAGTTGTAACGAAATCATATGTTGGCATATCTAGTTTTATAAAGTAGATTTATCTTGACCATCTATTGAGCGGAAAATATTACAAGCACCTGTTCTGGATTTGCTGGATGGTTTAGTTTGTTAGCGGAGGAAACCTTTGCTGATCTGGCTTTCAGTTTCTTTCTGTAAGTCACCACTGAAACAAAATTGCATCTTATGCCAAAGCAACCTTGTCAATTCACCTACTCATTCACTGCAGCGAAACAAGTTAGCCTTCTATGTAACCTGAGGAAAAAAATCTTAAAACAAAATTAAGTATTATGTACTGTATGTAGCTCTCCTGCTGGATTAGTAGGCAAGGATTTGGCTTAGGGTGGCACAAAGCTGTGTAGGTCTTAAACCCCCAGTTTACGTCATCAGTTTATGCTGATATTAATTCAAAAGAAGCAGAAAATAGAATGCTACAATTTGTTTCCACCCAAATGTACCATGGAAAGGAAAGGAACAGCCTAGAATGCCACACTGAAAAATATTCCAAAATTCTGAAAACTAGCGATGTGGACACTGGTTGAAATCAAAAATTAGCTGAGTTTTGATAGCTACAGATTAACACAGTAAATGTCTCCAGAACTTTATCCCATCATAAAAATGTGGCCATATTTGGCGAGTGAGGAAAATTAGAAGAGAATGACAAAAGGGGAGAAGCAAACTTCTGTAGTTGTATAGGGCTCTGGTGAGACCACATCTGGAGTATTGTGTAGAGTTTTGGTCTATTGAGGAAGGACATCCTTGTGATTGAGACAGAGCAGCGTAGGTTCACGAGATTGATCCCTGGGATGGCGGGACTGTCATATGAGGTAAGATTGAGAAGACTAGGCTTGTATTCACTGGGGTTTAGAAGGATGAGGGGGATCGTATAGAAACATATAAAATTATAAAAGGACTGGACAAGCTAGATGCAGGAAAAATATTCCCAATGTTGGGCGAGTCCAGAACCAGGGGCCACAGTCTTAGAATACAGGGGAATTCCCTGCCACAGAGGGCAGTGGAGGCCAAGTCACTGGATGGATTTAAGAGAGAGTTAGATAGAGCTCTAGGGGCTAGTGGAATCAGGGGGTATGGGGAGAAGGCAGGCACGGGTTATTGATTGGGGACAATCAGCCATGATCACAATGAATGGTGGTGCTGGCTCGAAGGGCCGAATGCCCTCCTCCTGCACCCCTTTTCTATGTTTCTATGTTTCTAAAACCGAGTAAACCTGCACAAGAACTAGTACTTGTTGTTTTGTATACAATGAGAACATTAATTGGGCGTAAGGTTTGTTGCCAATGTATTATAGTTTGCAAAGCTGAATAAGTGTGTGTATTGTTAGAAACTGAATAATTTAAAATACATTTTGATTTAATGCTGGCAGATGGATTTAGAAAAATATCTATTGTATGTTGCATATTTAGCTGTACACATCCCCAAACTCAAATGCAAGTCAATGTAGACGTTACATATAAAACCTAATGAACTAGGGAAAGTCATAGAAACATAGAAAATAGGTGCAAGAGGAGGCAATTTGGCCCTTCGAGCCAGCACCGCCATTCATTGTGATCATGGCTGATCGTCCCCAATCAATAACCCGTGCCTCCCTGTGCAAAGGTTTTACATGAAAAGTTCCAGTCAATATTTTCCTTTTAGGTAGAGGTTTTCGGTAACCAGTTAACCAGTTTATCATAACCATTGTTAACATCTGAAGGCCCATCAAAAGTTCATGATTTGAATTCAGAAAGCAAGTGTTGACATGTTAAGATGGACTATCATTAGCCACATCAGGTCAGGAAGGGAGCAATTGTCACCAAAATATGTGGGGAGAAAGGCAATATTTCTGCCTTTAATTTATGTCATGTACAAATGTATGTAATTGCTTTCAACTCTGCTACTTTGAGAATAAATAAAGCCATTGTTGTTTTTTATGAATGTTTGGCACTAGAGGGTGCTATGTAATTGCACCAGCAAGTCAAATGCAAGTTCCCAACTGCAGTGCCTGTTGACTAGATTTAAAAAAAAAGTTAAACCAGAAAATTGTTTTGGGGAATTGATTAATCAGATTATTTTCTCCCTGACAGATCATTTCCCCCTTCCCTCAGTCTTGTTCTTGTCTGTCAAGTTATTTGATATTTCAAACATAAGCCATGTGCGCGTAATACATTATTTCAGCTGTTAATTCTGCAAAAGCATCAGCATTTCTTCTGAAATTCCTATCAAGTGATGTATATTTATTTTTGCACAGACTATACAGATTGTATCACATCTCATGCAATTTTACTTCAAGGGTTCTTCAATTTGGCTTAAATATTTGAGAAAAAAAATTGAACAAATAGACGGAGCATTCAAAGTAAGAACTTTCATTTTTAACATTATTCTATGTGACCAAAGCTCTAATTATGGTCTTTCATGTTCCAAAGGGATGCCATTTCCCTTTGTTGATCTATATAGGCCAAATTTAAATTTACTTCGGTTCTCATAAACACAATAGACATTGGAATTCACAAACATTAAGCATTTTAAACACAATTTCCATGCACATTGCAACGCAGTAACACTACCAAAATAGGCCTCAATCCTTTGACTGACCTTGCCAAACCTATTAAGAAAAAGTTAGCAGAGCACTTTTAATAATACTTCTTTGAAAGCACTTTAAATACACTTCTTATTTTTAGTATTTGTCTAAAGTTATCAAAACTGTCTTTGCACTTAATCCAGCCATTGCATCTTAAAGTCACCCGATTTTAAACACATTATCCTACTTATGATAACTCACAATAAAATGTTTGTATAAATAGTCAGTAGATGGCTCTGCAGCTTTGAACTAAATACTTTCTAATCCACTTTGCTGCAGAGTAGTTTTAATTTCACAGTTCCATGTTAAATTATGTTGCCCCTAATCTGTCTTCCATTTACTATCAAGAAATATACTATTCCTTAAAATCCAAACTCTAAATAGAATGAGCTTGTTCAAAGGTAGCTCAGAGTTTTAGTTTGCAACTTCATAAAATGTTTTCTTAAGTTAGTTATTAAAGTATTCCAACACAGCCCATGACTGACTCGCCTATTTACATTTGCCTGCTTGACCATTCAGTAGTGTAGATCGAGCATCTTAGCAATCAATATGTTTCCTTTCATCAAAACAGTGTTAACTATCATAGTTAAAAATAAAAGCAATTGAGACACGGAGTCATAAAGCGCACACAAAACATAACTTTTGTTCCACTGAGACAATCCTGACCATCAAACACCCAATTACACTCAAAACAAATAAAACCTCAAATGCTGTTTTATTCTCTACACATTCCCATCAATTCACCTGAAATTCTACCCCTTGTCTAGACACAATGTGGCAATTTAAAATAGGCAATTAACCTGCCAACCTGCGTGATTTTGGAAGTGGAAGGAAAATCAAGGACCCAAAGAAAACCATGGGGGTCACAGGTAGAACAAGGAAACTCCACATATGTTGCATACCTTGGTAGGTGGAAGTGTGGGGCACAAAACTCTGCAAAATGAGCCGCCGTATTAACTATTCCATTCAAAACAAACAAAGAGCGTTAAGTATTAACCATTACATTTAAAGAATAAAGGGGAAAAATATATATTTTTTAGTTTAGAGATACAGGGAGGAAACAGGCGCTTCGGCCCACCAAGTCCGCACTGATCAGCAATCCTGCACATTAACACTATCCTACACACGCTAGGGATAATTTACACTTATACCAAGCCAATTAACCTACAAATCTGTATGTCTTTGGAGTGTGGGAGGAAACCGAAGATCTCGGATAAAACCCACGCGGTCATGGGGAGAATGTACAAACTCCGTACAGACAGCACCCGTAGTCAGGAATTACATTCCAATATAATGGAATTACATTCCAGATGGAATTACATTCCAGATGGAAGTTCTTACTGTTCAGAAAATCACAAACGGGTGATAAAGCAAATGAAAGAGATGACTGAAGGTATATATTTAATGGAAATAAAGGAAAACAACTGAACAACTGAAAATAACAGTACCTCATAAGTGAATTGAAAATCTTGTTACTGTGAATGTAAATACATCTGTGGAAGTCAAATGTCTATTAGTTTTAATATGCCTTAAAGGATGTGCTGGGATGGCATAGCTATGGTGGGATGGCCCAGTGAATTAAACATAATTTTGCATTTGAGGGATTGAGGGAACAGAAGCTGGAGCATTGGCTTGTGAGAGTGGAGGTGGGGGAAGCTCCATAAAGATAAGGTGAGAAGCGGATTAGGGGGCAGGAGATGGAGGATAGTGTGGATGCAGATCAGTTTTATTAATGAAGGGGAATAGGTAAGTGTTCTACTTACCTTGCTGGCCACCCAGATCCCAGGAGTGTTCAATGACAGATGCTCCCAGGACATGGTAGGTCAGGTTCCCCTGCAAAGCTGCAAATGAAGCATCTCATTGTGAATATCATCATCCCATGAACATCAGATAGGGGTTGCAAGGGTGATCCATTATAAGAAGCTGCAGCATTTAAACGCACAGCATTTAAATCATTATATAATCGCAAGCAATATTTGACAACTGGAAATGATGCATCAATGTAAATAATATAATTCTTGTCTTTGCACTTAATCTTTTGTCCTACATTTAGAAAAACCATTTGTGAAAAACCATTAGTCAGTGTTGACATGTTTATCAAATATATCTATTGTAGGTTGCACTATGATTTAAAGAGTAGTTCACAAATAGCATGCGTAATCTTTTCGTTCATCAACACAGTTTATAAACATTTGGACAAAAATATCAAGATCGGTGAAATTTAAATTGCCTTTATAAGGAACTGTCATTTAATGCTGTTTTCCTTAGGGGTTCTGATGGTTTAATTCTGTCGAGCAAAATACCCTGCAAAATGCGGCAAGATTCCTAACACTACAGAGACGTGCAAATGTCTTACATCAATGGTTCAACCAAAAACAGATCTTTGGATATGCTGTGTTTCCAATGGATTGACACGGGTAAGTGATCGCTTGCTAAAAGCTGATAAGAAGCACGTTAAAATCAATTTTAAAATTATGCAAAAAATATTTTAAATCAAGCTGCTATGTGCAGACAGGGAAAATAAAAAAACAGTGACATTTCTTCATGGAGGCTGCATTACTTACAGATGATAAAATAGCAATTTAATTACGTAGATCTCCTTCACGATGAAACTAATATTGTTTTCCCCATTTTCATACAGATCATTGCCTTTATGTCTTGCAGGTTTTCTTTTTTGCTCATGTGCCTGGAGATTTAAAAATAAACTCATTCTTCGGTGGTGGCCAGATAACGCAGTTGGTCGAGCATCAGGATTTTGTATGGCAGGCTTTTGCTTTTTAACCACATTAAGATTTCTCAAAACACACTTCACAGAGCTGGGAAGTGGAGTTGACTTTGATCTCATCAGTGTCAGTTGTTTGAACCAAAGTTCCAAACATGAAAGGCAGTCTCTCAAATACAGCACCTCACTGTATGAAAACGGTTGCGATACAAAGAACAAATAGCAAAAATCTGAGATAAAATGGTAGGATATTAAATATAGATCTAGAGCAGGAGTTCCCAACCTTTTTCGTCCCATTTACCCATGGCAACTTTAATAGCACATAACTATGTTATTTCACTTATTTACGAAAAACCTATGATGAATAGATACTGGTATACCAGAACCAAACACAGTCAGTCAATGAGAAAAAATATGTACAAATCCAGAATCAACAAATGTACCCCCTTAATCTAGAGTCATCTACAAAGTGAAAAGATGTTAAGGTAATTGTAAAACCGCCACTTGCACGGCCTTTGGAACAATCAAAGGCAAGTACAGACCCCTTGCATGCAAATCTAGTGTTTATATATAATACGTATTAATGGAGATGGAGATTGCTTCTAACATTTGTTGTTGCTTTCTGATTATGTGGCTCTGATTAGATTGTTGATTCTTGTGTGTGGTATAAATGTCAAAACTGGCTCTCTTCTGTTACATTGGAATCGCTGTTATAATCGCTGACCAAGAAGGTATCCACCTACTGTATATTCATCATATTCACCAGAACTTGATCTGCACCTTTCAATGTTTCTGTGATTCAAATGGTCATCTAAATAACTTGTACATGTTTGGAGAGTACTTGTTTCCACCATCAACTCAGGCAGAGCATTGCAGATTCCACATTTCTGCTGGTTAAGAAAGTTCTTCATCAGTTCTCCACTATATCACTATACCCTTACCTTAAAGCTTTAAAACCTCTTCTCTAAATATATGAATATAGGAGCAACAGCACATAATTAAGTGCCTCAAAACCTGTTCCATCATGCAATAAGATCATGATAGATCTACCCTGGACCTCGTCCCCTCTTCGGTCAAATTTATATTTGTTCTGCTTCACATACCTTTGATAATATAGCCTCTGCAACTCTGCTGAGGTACAGAGCTCCATAGGAGCACCATCATCTGCGAGAAAAAATCCTAACACACATCAGTTTTGAATAACTGCTCCCATATCCACTCTCACAAGCCAATGCTCCGTTTAACAATATTTCCTCATTTGAGATTCTTCCACCAGTGGAAATATCTTGACATCCATCCTTTCACTTTTCTTTAGGATCATATGTATATCAAGAAGATCATGACACATTCTTCTAAATTCCAAAGAATATAGATTAAATTTATTTGGATGCCCACAACTGCTTTGAATCAGTATATCTTCTCATACATAAAAAAAATTAAAACCTTGCCATTTATTCCAAGTGCGGGCTTATCAAAATCCTGAACAATTGTAACAATAGATTCCTATTTCTAAAATTCAACTCACTTGCAAGAAAGGCCAATGTACCATGTTTTGAATTAAATGCTCTAAAATCAGCAACCTTTAAACACTTGGGCTGTGAACACTTTTCAGCGCGTTCACACAGCAACTGCACTCACAGTTTAAAATTGAATGAAATAAGCAATTTAAAACATCAAGATAATTAAATTCTTAATTGTAAGCAAGCAGCGTAAATTATATGAACGAGAGGCGAGAAATATATTGATAAGCTAGAACAAAGTTTACAAGAAGCACAACTGCAGGCAGAGACTTATTGGTCTTTAAAATGGTTTAAAGACTAATTTCGTCCTGAGGAGTCTGTTTGTCAAGAAGATGCTTTCTAGGAATAGCAGTTTATAGACAGTTGCTCTGCCTGTGGGTGTTTATCAATGAGCCACCCTAACCAACCATTTGTTTGGAAAAGAAGAAAGATGCTGAGAGCAGCTGAGAACTTCCAGGTCAGCAAATTAACCAAATATCCATGTTAAATTGCCGCAATAAAATGGCCACCCAATTCTAATGCTCACTGTAGCCAGTCCTAATTTGAAAAGTTAATGACGCTGAGATCAGCATGCTAGTTGGCTAAAATTACACTCACTATTGATGCTGGCTTTGTAAGAAAATCTGGTCCATTCACTTTATTGCATGCAGTTGGCGTAATGATGAACAATCAGTACGGTGCTCACCATAAATCCGGCCTTTCCATAGTAGCTTGACATTAGTTAATTAATCAGGCAAAACTAATAAAAAACACTTTTGGCAAGAACAGTTTTAGAATAAGAGAAACAAATAACTTACTCTGCTGTTTACGATCATGGGTGATTTTGTAGCATCTGCATTTGTAATGTTATGAAAGTGTAGCAAGTATCTAGCCTGGGTATCGTTGTTTATGAGGTTAAATTGTTCACATGGCATCGCTTTTATCTGCTATCTGTAAAAGGGCAGTAACGCAGTTAGGTTAAAGTAAACCGATTAATAACGTTGCTTCAATCAGACACATAATAAAATGGTGAATATATTTGTTCTCCAAATGCCTGCATAACTGGCAGGTTTGTGTTCACTTGTAAATTGATTGTCATGGTAAGATGATGGTTGTCCTTCAATCTTAATAGTTATGGTTTTGACAATTAAACCGCCTGATAGAGCTCTTCAAAATGTAATAAGGGTCTACTACACCAATAACTACTTTAATTATTTATGTTCTGACTGCAATTTCAGGCAATGTAGTAGGTTATTTAGCTATCTGCTGCTAATTGTGGCAACCCCACATGAATATCACATAGGCATTTAATAAGCCACATTTTTAACAAGCTGTTATAATTTAAATTGGAAAGATAGATGCATCAGAATGCCTGATTTTGAATGTTAAATATTAGTTATGATTGTGTGTTACAAATTTTCTGTCAAAGTGATATCTTGGTTATGCAAAAAATATGTCACAACATTTCAACTTTAATATTGCACCTTTTGAAAAATTTAAAACAAATGCACTAAACGAAACAAACATAAATTTGTAATAAAAATAGCATATTTGTGTTTCAGTGGAGAGGTAGCATAACATATTAAATATAACTACCATTTGGACATCGATGACCATGTTTCTGTCATATTTATGAGCAATTTTGTGCAGTGTCGTGTCAGACTGATGAGAGAGTTACAGACAGGTGATTGCATAATTTTGTGCTGTTGTTTTCAAGTTTCTTTAAAGGAGTTACGAACCTGAAAATGGTAAATACCGCATAGAAGTAACAGTATCCCGACTTTTGTGAATTTCCGATACTGTAAGCTTTGCAAAACAGGAAATTAGGTCATCAGTCCTGATTAATAACAGGTTCTGGCACTTTAACCTGCAATTTGTTATGTATTGATGGTTTGGAGTGATTAAAATCTAACCACAGAAGCTGAACTCTGACTATTAAATACCTGGCCTTGGTGGGATGACTTGGTAAAGTTGTAACGATTGAAGCAACAGTAAAATATCATAATGTATGATTTCTTAACAGCTCTGAACTAATGAACTTAACAAAAAAAGTAAATGGTGCCTTGTTATAAACTACACTTCAAAAGGATAATTTTCTGCTAATGTTGGTAATTTTACTGTTTAGGTAATCTATCTTAAAGATATACTTGGCCTACACCTCATTGGTCAAGCTTACATATTCCCTGGTGGAGTTGCTACACCTCACTCATTTAGTTTACTGGCCTTTGTTAAGGGCATAGGGCGGCACGGTGGCACAGCAGTAGAGTTGCTGCCTTACAACGCCAGAGACCCTGGTTTGATCCTGACTACGGATACTGTCTGTATGGAGTTTGTACATTCTCCCTGCGACCGTGTGAGTGTTTTCTTCTGCTGTCACATCCCAAAAACGTGCGGATGGTAGGTTGATTGTCTTCAGTAAAAATTGCAAATTGTTCCTAGTGTGTAGGATAGTGTATAGGTGATCATTGGTTGGCATGGACTCAGTGGGCCGAAAGGCCGGTTTCTGCATTGTACAGCAACTCTAAAGTCTAAAGTCTAAGGTTGCATTTTGTGTTCAGACAATACAAATTGAGCAAGAATTAGTTTAGTTTAGTTTAATTTAGAGATACAGTGCGAAAACAGGTCCTTCAGCCCACCGAGTGCCAGCAATTCCCGCACATTAACACTATCCTACACACACTAGGGAAAATTTACATTTATAGCAAGCCAATTAACCTACAAACCTGTACATCTTTGGAGTGTGGGAGGAAACCGAACATCTCGGAGAAAACCCACGCAGGTCACGGGGAGAATGTACAAACTCTGTACAGACTGCACCTGTAGTCGGTATCGAACCCGGGTCTCTGGTGCTGCAAGCGCTGTAAAGCTGCAGCTCTACCACTGTGCCACCAAAATTAATTTTGAGATTCTATGCTCTCGGCTCTGCGATTAGTCTCCATAAGTTTTGAAGAGGCAAGGGGGAGGTTCTCCTGCAATGTATGGAAGGGAACATTGAAACTGAGAAATTATAACCAGAGACTGTTAAAACTCTTCAAGTCTTTTATTTACATTGCTGTACCTGTTACTTTCTTTTTGCCCCAGCCTGATTCTGTTCACATTTGCGGATGTTAATATGTAACAGTGGCTTTAATGTAATCATCAGCAATTTGTAGAGCGGAACCACCAAAGCAGTTGCTAATGTCGGCATGTTAAGGGGCCTTACAATTCTGGAAATGTCTCCAATAATTATATGTCCATCACTATTACACTTCTTTTTTTTCCATTTTGGCATTCTCACAAAATTGCTTCGGATAAAATACATGTTCCACTTCATTCATGCAGCTTTGTCCTGCTGCAATATCTCTTTTTCTGATGATGGCCCTTTCTAAACTCGAGCTTCAGTCATATCCTTCTTTTCCCTTTGGTGTAGCTACCCCTCTGCCAGAATTGGCTAAGCTCTTATCTGTGTGTGTTCCATTTCCAGCACATTTCCTCTCATTTCCCTCTCCATCCCTTCTCCTTCCATCCAGATCAGATTCTTCATGTTGTCAAATTCGGCCACCACACTTCTGCCACCACATTTTCTGTCACCTTAAATGAGATGTCATCGCCAATCACATCATCCCCACTTGTTTCAGCTTTCTAAAGGTACCATGCCTTCCTCAGGTAACTAGCTCTATTACCGCTAACGCCCCCTTCCGTTAAAGTACTCTTCATAGTACTTTCCCATGCAACTTGATTAGTACAGGTGTTAGATGTTATGGGGTGAAAGCAGGAGAATGGGGTTAGGAAGGAGAGATAGATCAGCCCTCATTGAATGACGGAGTAGACTTGATGGGCTGAATGGCCTAATTCTGCTCCTATCACTTATGAACTGCAGGAGGTGACATACCTACCCTTCTACCTTTTTTCTTTCTCACCATCCAGGATCCAACGCACTTCTTCCAGATGACAGGTTAAGAAGCATCTTTAGTGAACATGGATAGATTTTGGGTCTGAAGAAGGATCCTGACACAAAATGCCACCTATCTCCAGAGATGTTGCTTGACCCACTGAGTTGCTCCAGCACTTTGTGATTTTTGCTAAATTCATTCCTAAACTTCTGGTCCTTGACCTGAGGGCCTGCATCTGCAATTGACTTCTAGACTTCCTCAAAATAGACCAGTTGGTTAGTTTATCATAACATTATTTCCACCCAGACCCTCAACATTGGTTTTCCTCAGGGGTTACATGTTCACTTCCCTGTATACCAATGTCTGTGTGACCAAGTACAATGCTAACAAAATCGATGAGAGGGTGTGCACAAAGAGACAGGGAATCCTGTGTCATGGTGTCAGGACATCAACCTATCCCTTAACGTTAACAAGATGAAACAGTTTGTTTTAGACCTAAGGAACACAACCATGTTCTCGTTAATGGAGCTGCTGTAACTAGTTCAAGTTCCTTGGGATCCATATCACCAGCAACCTAACCTGGTCCCTTCACACTGAAGCAGTGACCAAGAAAGCACATCAGCGTATCTACTTTCGTAGGCATGTAAAACGTTTCAGCATGACCACAAGGATTCGGTCAAAGGTTTACAGTTGCAGTACAGAAAGTATCCTAATGGAATGCATCTCAGTCTAAAATGACAACCTCTGCTCTTGACCACCCGAACCTGCACAAAATGGTGAACACAGCCCAGTTCATCATAGGCTCGACAGTTTCTTTCATTCCAGCATTATAAAGGCTGGAATTATCATCAAGGATGCCAGCCACCCTAGCCTCTACCTTTTCTCTCTACTTTCTTGGAGAAGAAATAGGAGCTTGAAAACCCAGACATCCAAACTTTAGAACAGCTTAGTCCAAGGGCTAGGGTCTAGTCCAAGGGCTAGGCAGTGAATCGCAAACACTTCTTTATTCCCTCTTCTTTCTCACTTTTCCTGATTTACACATCCCCCACCTTCTCCTCTTTGTCCCTTTTGAGGGATCCCTCAAACTTTGTTCTGCTTTATCTTCCCTCATCTTTACTCCTTTTCTCTGTCCTCAGTTATAAAAATTATTACACATCTCCTTTCTTGTCAGCCATTTTCTTTCCATCCCCATGGAGTTCAACACCTGTGTCGGGATCCAAATTGTTCTACTGCAAACATTTTATGGATGCCCTCAAAACAAACATTAAAGAGCATGGCACACAACCAAATAGGGGAAGATTTAATCACAGGACAAGGTTAGTATGGAATCTTCTTATCGAGTCCACATCACAAGATTAGAAATTGTTCAGCCAGAGCTGAACACACTTCTCGGCATCTGCTTACAATGGTGTCTTGCACTTCTTCTGTTTCTCGTGCTTCTTGTGCGTAGTGGTGGAAAGATCGGTGGAAACAGAACCACAACGCTCTTTCCTTGACCCCAGAATGGAATTATTTTATTAGAGAGGTAAATTCCCATTTTTAAGCATAACCGTCTCTCCTTGGGTGTGCACAAGTAGAAGACAAGAAAGGAAAGGAACATGACACAGTCACCTGCAGCCTGAAAGTCCCATCAACCACTGTTCATGTCTACCAGAAAGTCTATGAATGGAGCATTGGACTTTCCAGCGATGATGTACTCACCTACAACCCTTTCTCTTATCCATAGCAGATATTTTCCCTGAGCAAGAGAAATTGCCACCAGCAAAACTGATAACTGTTTAATAGAGCTTGACTGTTCACTTCCTCCAACTTATAATAGCACCTACAGTTCAGTTAAATTACTAAATGCTTTGGAGTTTCCTTTCATGATATATCTTTGTAATGCACAACATACTTGCAGCTATTTTGTTTTAGTTCATGTATGGAATGGTACATAGAATGCATGCTTGCTTTGGACTTAAGGTAAAGTTACAATCTTTAAATTTGAAGGTAGTTTTTTTTTGGTGATCTAAACAAACACTAAATAGACTGCGCGGAGAGAGTGTCTCTTTTATTTTAACAAATGCATAGATCAATAATGCTTAAATTGTAATAGATCCCTCAAAATTATGTTATGCACCATCAATTCTTTCCAGGCTTCTTCTGAAATGTATTTTTCCTTTGAAATATCAGCAAATGAAATCAATCATGACCAAAGATAACATTTAGTGTCCTCTAAGGACGACACAGCATTTCCTAATAAGACATCACTTGCAAATCACATCATTGTGATAACAAAGTAATAATTGGAAGGAGCAGCTTCTGCGAGAACTAAAATAAAAGCCCTTTGAACATAAAATGTTTTGAAGAGTGGCTGTGACAGAAAAGTTTGGGAAGATGCAGACACTTAATGACTTAATGGCCATATACTGTCATCGTCACCCCAGCTCATTTTGTGCATTGGTGAAAAAAATGTTCAAATAAAAGCTAAAATCTACATCTAGAATGTGGCATTTTTCTTCTGTCTGATTTAAACATATCATAGAAAATAATGACTGCATTTGGCCAATCATTTCAAAGTTGACTTCCAACAATTGAGGCCTTTATTTTTGATTTGAAGTCATGTTGTGCAAACATTAACAAATTCACACAAATATCCTTGTCTTCTTGCTTATAATCTTCCACTGAAATAAAAATGAACATTATGTATTCATATGTTAATATTGAAGTATCATTTCTTGTAAAAAGTGGTAAATATTCTCAGTTAATAGTGTTTTTTTTTTTTAATTCTCAATTTATGTAACTACTCTGCTAAAATCTCGATTGCTGAGAGGGAGTAAATAAAAGTCACAAGCCACAATACATTACTGGATGCATCATTTCGAGTTACACATCTGAGCAACTTATTAAGGAGCAGATTGACTGAAAAGCTGAGAATGGTGCCAATTTTAACATATTTGTTGTGCTGCTTTTGCAGCTACGAAGATCTTTTGCCCTTTGAATTCTGCTTGCTGATCCAACAATTGGTGCATGAGGAGAAATTGTTCTCATGTGGGATATCATCTATTCCACTCCAACTGCTAAAGGTGGAGAAATTCAGTCCCTGACACAATCAATCTGCTCGTAAAACCAACTTTCCCCTTGTAAAATTTCAAATGTCTTTTATGAGGGTTTTACTGAACTGTTAACGATTAAGGAGGCATCAATAGAGTGAAAAAAAATCATTTGAACTGCTTTGCTACTTTCTGAAGCTAGTTGAATGACCACCCAAAATGGAACAAATGAAATGAAATTAGAATTTAGTACTTGGCTCTGCAGATTTTGACCCATATGGCAAAATCACTTCAATAAACAGAACTTAGTTAGGCTTATGCTTCTTAACTAATAGCACATCCATCTTTTTGCACTCTATAAATCTTAAGAACATTTCTATTACTGTGCAATTTGTCGAGCCAATGCTATTTATTACCCATTTTATTCTGCTGCTTTAAGAAGTAATCTGACAGTCATTTTATTACTTGTTCAATAAATTGTTAATTATAACATACTGATTGCTACTGACGTGATTTAAAAGCTGCACAAGTATTGTAGCATTATGCTTAAACCATTTCCAGCTACAAGTTCTACTTGTAAATTGAGGGAACTAACCTGGAACACATTGGCAATGCAGAACAGAAAAAAAAGCAAAAATGGCTTATTATTATTGAGGATTCACTGCCCGATGCAAAGGAATAAAAAACAATCTGTGTATTTTATCTGAAGATTGTTTTTGTGACAAAAAAATAGTGGTCCTGCTGTTCCCAGCATTGAGTCCATAGTTTGGAATGTGCTGAAGGAGCCATTCATTTCAGGGAATGGATGAACTTATTTAACCCCTCCGTAACGGCATATATATGATTAAAGCCCCTCAGGATTGCCTGAAGCTGTTTTCAAAAGTTTTACGTTTTCATTTTGTTTTAATTCTTTTATTACAGAGGTAGAGAGGAGAAGGGACGGGAATTATTAGACAGTATTAGTAAGAAAAAATGAAGTGGTTTTATTTTGTAGTAAAAAGAGAGATGGACAGTTTGCCTCAATCAGGAGACCCATAAACCTAAGACTGTATTACGGTCCTTCAATTATCTTAGCTTCCAATTTTTGGTTCATGAAAGTTGAAAAATATTTCATGATATACAGATCGCCACATGTTAAAAGATTTGTGACATAACAAAAAAAACATGATATCAGTCACGTGAAATGAGGAGAAGATTTTCCTTCATTGAACATGACCTCAGAATGTTGGATGGAAAATAAATTCTGGCTTTTAAATCATATTTCACTTTCCCTGTCTCCCAACCACATTCTAGGTCTGCTTAAATCCAATTCTTTAAGCTCATAGTCATAGAGTCAAAGAGTCATACAGCATGGAAACAGGCCCTTCGGCCCAACTTGCCCACGTCAGCCATCCCATATCCCTCGAAGCCTGCCCAATACATACACCTGTCTAATTGTTTCTTAAATGTTGCAGTAGTCCCTGCCACAACTACCTCCTCTGGCAGCTTATTCCATATACCACCTATTGCGCAAAAAAAAGTTACTCACTCAGATTCCTATTAAATCTTTTCCCCTTCACCTTAAACCCATGTCCTCTGGTTCTCGATTCACCTATTCTCCTAAAGGTATATGGAAATATGGTTATAAACTAAATCAGTTGGATTAGTATATTTTGGCCAATATATAAGTTCTGTTGACTGGATAAATGTGCTTAAACCAAATAATGAACACTGTGTAAAATGTAATGGCTGTAAATCAAGGTCTGGCCTTACGTTTAGTTATGCACTCATTAAATGGAACTCATCATAAAGCATTGTTATTGATCTAAAAAATGTTAGTTACTTAACAGTCATATTTTATGATACAGTTGTGTTTTATATGCCCAGTCTATAAATAAAGTCATATTTTTTTTAATATTTAACACAATTTCATGTAGTATTGCATCCATTTGAATCTTATAATATCATAACATTACGATTTACCACAAAACACTGAAAAATATAAGTGTCATTAATCTCCCAAATATTTGTAAACAACCTTATTCCACTGTGCAATCAATAGGGGAAGATCTAAACTGTGGCGCTCATGATATTTATTGCATTGTCATCACCAACCTTGATACCTTCAAAATATTAAAACTATAATATTGCACTTCTGATGCTCTGCAGCTGTAAATATTTGGTATGTCCTGGTGTTGTAAGGACAAAGTAAAAATGGAAGTCCTCCTTTCTTTCCTTGGGGAATCTCATCAACCAGAAATTCAACTAGACCAGCCATATAAATATTATAACCATGAAAGCAAGTCAAAAGGTAGGTGATTTGTTGTGAATGTCTGACCTACAGAATCGAAAAAATTTCCAAAGCAAATAAGAAGTGTGATGGATTTGCTTTCAACTTCTCTGAATACATGGTGTTGCAATAACAGTCAGGGTGATTAGCATGATCCATGATATGGCTATTTGCTTGATCAGGGCCCCATCCTTAATCTTAAAATTCCACTCCACCCATATTCACCTCCCTGGCTGGGTCTGCAGTTTTATCGTCAGGATATAGTGCAATGAGTTATCTTAAGCTTCAAATCCCAAACTCAATCTTCTGCCATGCAGCAGACAAGTACATCAGATGCATAGGGCGGCCATCACAACTAAGTTCCGTTTTAGGCTGTATATCATTCAAGATTAGACATCTGTCAGCAACCTTGCATTGCTGTAGGTCCAATTCCTGGTGCTCCCTATCTAATACACCAGTGGGTGCCCCTGCACCTTGCAGGCTACAGCAGCTCAGGAACATGGTTCAACATGTTTCAAAATAGGGGCAGCACAGTGGCACAGCGGTAGAGTTGCAGTCTTACAGCGGCAGACATGCAGGTTCGATCCTGACAATGGGTGTTGTTTGTACGTTCTTCCTGTGACCACATAGGTTTTCTCTGGGTGTTCTGTTTTCCTCGCACATTCCAAAGACATACACGTTTGCAGGTTAAGTGGCTTCTGTTAATTATCCCTAGTGCGTACGATAGAATTAATGTATGGGGTGATTGCTTGTCAGCACGACACGGTGGGCTGAAGGGCCTGTTTCCACGCTGTAAATCTAAAACTAAACAATCACAATAATACTTTATTAGCCAAGTATGTTTTGCAACATATGAGGAATTTCATTTGCCAAGTCAGTCATTCAATAAACAGCAACGGAACACACATAACACATTTTAAAATGAACATCTACCACAGTGACTCCTTCACATTCCTCACTGTGATGGAAGGAGAAAAAAAGTTCAATCTCTTCCCTTAGCTCTCCCGCGGTCGGGGGCCTCAAGCCCTCTGTTGGCCGGACGATCCTGACTTCCGTAGCCGGCGGTGTTTGGGCCCTCCGCGTCGGGGCGAGCAGGGGGGATGTTAGCTCCTCCGCGCTGCCGATCGAACCCCGCATCGGTGCTGATCGAACATCCCGCGACGTTGGAGCTTCCCGACTCGGCCTCTCCCAAGACTGCGAGCTCCCCATGTAAAGTCCGCAGGCTGCTTTTGGACCGATCCCAGGAAAGGGATCGACTCGGATGTTAAGTCCATGGCCCACGGGGACACTCAAGGTCAGTCTGAGGAGCCCTCCAGCTCTATCGATGGTATGCTGCAGAGCGGCCGGAGACATGATCCGAAATGTAATCGCATCTCTAGCAAGGTAAGATCTGAAAAAAAAGTTTCCCCCTCCCCCAAATCAATCAAATGTACGCTAAAGCATTTCATTGCTTTAGCGTACATGATTACTTATCAACTCTCATGAATAGATACAATTTAGTTAATAGGAATTACGTACAGCTTTCAATAAACTATAGATTGTACATTGCAACAACACATTGGATATTGATGTAGAAGGTCTGAAAAAGGCCCTCCATCTGAATTATTACACATCCATGTTCTTCAAAGATGCTGCCTGACCTAATGAGCTTTACTCCAGCACTGTGTCTTTTTAGATACTGATACACTACAATGCACTACAATACAGGTAACTATATTTTGCACCCTATGTATATCTTCCCCTTGGCTCTATCTTGAGTTTGGCTTGATTATATTTATGTACGGTGTATCTGAGCTGTTGGATAGAATGCAAAACAAAGCCTTTCACTGAACATAAAAATATTTTCACGTGACAATAACAAACCTAAACTTAAACCTAAACCAAAAACCTAAACTAGATACCTAATTAGCAGATTTCAGGAATATTTGAAATGAAGACAAGACAAGCTGCATAAAATTAATAAAAACACTATTAAGAGGTGTCGGGGGTTATGGGGAGAAGGCAGGAGAATGGGGTTAGGAGGGCGAGATAGATGAATGGCGGAGTAGACTTGATTGGCTGAATGGCCTATTTCTGCTCCTAATACTTATGACCTTATGACCTTATTGTGAAAGCTGAGATGATTCAATAATGCACTGTGAACGAAGTCTGGTGGCCACAAACACTAAGACTAATGTTATGGAGATTGTATTTGCAACTACATCCTACTGACTGCATGGTTCTGGATAAATTACAGTGGTTCCGTTGGGAGAAATGGCTGTAAATGTTGCCATCAGTTTTTGTTTCCTCAGCTTATGAAACAGAAATTAGTTTTGATTGCTATATAATAGTAAGATTAAATGAGAACTTACCAGTTTGAAGTTTGATCTTTATTTTATGAGGAGTTACGATGAGCGATTACGTGAAGAAGGCCGTCAGCCCGCATGTGCGTAAATCTTCAAATCACAGATAATAATGGTAAACTGAACATAGTAAGATTAGAGAAGAGTAGAACTACCAGATGACCTTTATTATACGAGGGTTAGGAGCGGTGGGCACTTATTCGCTCATCGTAACTCCTCATAAAGTAAAGATCAAACTTCAAACTGGTAAGTTCTCATTTAATCTTACTATTTTACTTTGAAGTCACGTGAGTGACTGTGAAAATTTCAAAGCTCTGTGATTTCATGCCAGAAAAGAGTCCATGCATTACGCACCGCATGAAGTGACCATGGATGAGTGAAAAAGATTAATGCATTCAGACATGACTTAGTTTGTTAAAATGCTGAGGCTTTAATCATCAAAAGGAAATAATAGTGACCCCTTTCTTCCGGGGGAAACTATAAAACAGAATTTTAAAATGTTGGCAAATACCCCCCGTTTGGCAATGGGTTATTATAAAATGTTGGGAAAGTATGTTAGTTTGACCATCCTGCAGTTGCTAGGATGTGGTCCAGTGGAATGTACATAACCCTTGGAGCTGATGTAGTAGCAGCCCTGGTGGAGTGAATGTGGAAAATATTAGTATCGACTCGTGCATTAGCCAAAACCCCATTTTAACCACCTGGAGATGGTAGAACTAATACTACTCTGAAGTTTTTTGTAGCTAACAAACATTGCTAGTTTGGAGCCTTTAAGACTCTAGGTGACCTAGACGTATTGTTGTAAATGTATGACCACACATTACCAAAGGTTCATGGGGTATGCCATGAAACTGGTTTGGGACCTAACACCTCTGGTTTGTTCTGGTTAATTAAATCAAAACTGAAAATATTATGTTATTAGCAGATGTAACCATCCTGTCCAGTCACAATTTATGTAGTGACTGGACCCGTTGCACTGAGGCCAGTGCCATGAGGATAACTACCTTCTGAGAGCCGGCTAAAGATAAGGATGTAGCTGGAGCCCCCTGGTGTTATGTGTTAACATAACGTCAATGTCCCATTCTTCCGTGTAACTGGCCCTGGGAGAACTTGTGTTAAAGATACCCTATATAAGTCTGGATATCAGAGGGTGAGACCCGACAGTGTGGGTCCAACTACCGCAACAAATATGATGAGAATGCACATTGGCACAGTTAATGGCACTGTAACTTAATTATTGTCAAAGACCCATTTGAAAATAAACTCTAAGACATCAGTTATCCATGCTGTATAGTATGTAACATGTGTATTTAAACAAAAACGCTTCCCATCTATTGAAGTGGAAATGTACTGCCTTTTGGTGCTTTCCCTGCACTCTGCAGTGAGCACTACATGGATCGGTCTGGCAACCCGAGCCACAGGAATAGTCATCTCAGATTCTGCAAGTCAATGAATTGATTTATCCTGCAGAGGCTGGTTTCCCGAGTCACCGGCTGAACCAGCAAAGTTTTATGTTTTGAATAACCATATAAGGTTCTATATTATTCCCAACATTAGCGGGAACCATGGCTGCGTATGCCAGTCAGGTAGTTCGAAAGCCTGAAGCGGTATCTTGCTGGATTTATTGCAAGACCCGACTGATGTGGCAGAATGGAGGAAAGACATGCAAGAACATTCCTCCCAAGTGTGGCAATAATGTATCTCTCGCCACTGTATGCCACATATTTTGCAACTGGTTAATGAGCCTGGATGTAAACATATCGATATTCGATGTTCCATCGAGTCATAATGACATTAAATACTTTGTGATCCAACATGCATACTGTGTTGTTATTGATTTCACGTGATGATACAATAGCGTCAAATGAGGTTAGGTAAATATCACAGGATATTCTAACTTGATTGCACCCATGTGACTAACATATGCCACCACCATACTGTATCAACTTGGAGTTGAGCATGCAGATTATGCATATTCTCACAATAACCATTAACCTATAGAATGCACCTAGTGTTTATAGGTAGTTGATACCAATAACTGAAAATTTGGTAACTCATGCAAACCACATCCGCCTCCGTAACTGGAGATGGTATTCGTAATTTCTCTTCTTTGAGCACTAGCATCAGTTTGTAATTACTGAAGATTACTGACCAAAATTACTGGAGCAATGCTGAATACTGCCACTATAGTGACTTTGGTAGCTTCAGCTGGTAATAGCATAGGTCTATTAAAAATGACCTATATGGTACTTGAGGGGTTAATTCTTTGCACATTGTAAGTTCTGATAATGCAAATGCCAATTTGCACCGCTGAAACACAGCTGCTATATTGCCAAATACACTTGATGAATAGAAGGCCGATTAATAACAACGTGGTTGTTACAGGCTTCTGTTAATTCCATCTCTTGCCCCAGGGCGGAGTCCCTGGTAAGTTGATAGTTAAATGTAAATCCCAATAGTCAATAGTTCTGATTGGTATCAACTTAAATTTAACTGGGTGGGACCTCAATTTCTCAAATATAGTTTGGGGCTGCAACAGTTAATTTTAGTAAAATACAGCATTTAAAACATCATCCAGATAGGAGATAACAAATGTTCTTGAACTCTGAGCAGCCCAAGCACCGGTTTTAATAATTTGGTAAATAAACCTGGGAGCTGAAGTTAGCCCATTTTGCAACGCTTTAACTGTTATCATTGACCCATCCAGATAAATTTCAAATATCTCCGGTGATCCCTGTGAATGGGAACTACATAGCATGCTTCTTTGGGATCGATGCTTGCCATATAGCTCCTATAGAAATCAATAGTGAGACAGTAACGAAGTTTCCTATTTTGAAAATCTATACTGCACAAACGAGTTAAATTTGGATGAAGTGACATCCTCCATCTTTCCCCCTGTTCTGAAAGGCAATCCTGGCCATAATACTGGGCCTGCCTCGAAAGACAACTAAGGCCCAATTCCAAGCCTGCATATTTTCCCTGAGACCGGCTTGGGCCTTGGTCTGAAAACCTCATCATCCTGAGCCTGCCTCGTAAGACAACTCTGGCCATAATTCTGAGCCTGCCTCGAAAGACAACTCTGGCCATATTTCCATGCCCAGCTTTCAAGCTGCCACCAGCTTCAGTGAACCCCTTACCCCCGATGGAGGCTCATCATTGGTACCTTTGCTTCCTCATCCTGGTCTTATCTGTGGGATAAGTCTTACCTGAAGAGAGGATTCGGCGGCTGGTTTCATTTCCTGGATTTCATGCCCTCCGATGTCACCCTGATAGCGCTGTTCACTGCCGGCACTTGTAGCGTGAGGGAACTCTGGCCCCTTCCGGGTATTCTGCCAACGGCTGGAGACCAACTCTTCTAGCAGCAACACCTTCCTTTGCGAGTATCTCTTGAAGCCATATGCTTGTGCTCCAGTATGTTCCACAAACATACTTTCAATTTTGAAGTCAGTTACACACTGACCTCTCGCACTCCCCTCCACAGCGAGGGAGATTCGTAGGCAGCCCTGAAAACAGGTGCTGCCGCAGGCCCCTGAGGATACCTGCGCTGACATGGCCCCTCCTACGGACCTATATCAGGTTTTTTGCTCTGAGTCAGACAGGAACTGACCCTGAATGCTCCCCTCCTCAGAGAGGGAGACATTGTGCAGCCCTGAAACAGGTGCCGCTGCCACGGGACCCCGAGGAGATCCGCGCTGATAACTCCCTCATTTGGAGTATCATTGTGGAGCAACCTCTCCATCAGGTGCTCCATGTGGGTTTAGATGTTCGCAGATGCTACCCATTGAAGGAGGGGAACCCTCCTGGCCTGACACCCCTAGTCCACAGGCCTGACCGTCTTACTTTTGATTTTAACCCCTTTCTGGGGACCCACAGCGGTCTGGAAACGGCTGAGCGCTATATGTTGGAGGGGTCCCTCCTGGCCTGACTTCTACAGGCCTATCCGACTTGCTGTTGGGTTTACCCCCTTCCTGGGGAAATACAGCAGTCTGGAAACTGATGACCCCTGTATGTGGGGGGGGGGGGGGGGGGGGGGGAGGGGGGAACCCTCCTGGCCTGGCTTCACAGACCTTGCCGGCTTGTGGTTTGTTTTACCCCCTTCCTGGGAACCACAGCTGGTCTGGAAGCCACTGACTGTGTTGTCAGTGACTTGGGTGGCAAACGCGACGGCTGCCGGCTACCCGCACTTCCTCGGTCTCTGTAGCCGGTTCCCCCTGGCTCCGGTATCCGTGGTCCGAGACCGGGATTCCCCGCAGTCCATGACCGGACATTGCCCCAATTAGTTGAGCAGGTATATCTCTGTACAGAGATTCCTGCAGAAAAAGAAAACACAAAAACCTGGGAATAAGGTGAAATTTACCTTCAGGTTTAACTTACCGCTGGAGGGAGCAACGCTGCCGCCAGTTGGCTCATTTGCGCAAAGCGAGTCAACGTAATGACGCGCATGCGGGCTGACAGCCTTCTTCACGTAGTCACTCACGTGACTCCGAAGTAAAATGGACAATTTACTCTAAGACCAGTTGCAAGCCCCACTCTGCATCCAGCTCACTGGCCCATACAGTTTTGAAAAGACATTGAGAACTTTAATTTGCAGGATGCACCCCATCAGTCCCAATAGCCACCAAAAGCAAACAAAACCCAAGGCAGCAGAACCCTTCAGATATATTGCCTGAAAAATTATCTTCCCCATGTCCTGTGCCCCATGGCCTTAAAATTTAATCAGCACAGGAGTCTTTTATTGCCTTGTACATTGGGTAAATGTAAATTATTGCTGGTGTGATCTTACATGGATTGGCACAGTCAAAAGTTACACTGTGAGCAGCGCAAATTAAGTAGTTTTAAAATGCACTTATGACTGACTGCGGCTACCATACCATCATTTGGCATTGTAGTGCATTCACTGAAAAAGTGAATAGAGAGGCAAAGTGAGATTAAGCATAGCCTGCGGCTGTGAAAGTACAAAAGACCCATAGATGTGATTTGTTTTTTTTAGTAACATTTCAAGTAGCAGCTCTTCAAAAGCACAAGCTTCATCACAAACCAAAAGGTATACTGCAAGCAGACACAAAATGCTTGATTCCAGCATCTGCAGTTCCTGGTGTCAAACAAACTCATATGTTGTGGTAGAGGCAAGTGCAGAATCAGCATAAACTTTGCTGTCTGTTTGGTCATTTTCTGCAACAAATGTATTTCATTCGTCCACATGCCAATTTTAGTCTTGTTGCATTTAAAATGTTAATTAAATCATTAAAAGATAAACATAAAAGGAGGTGGTTTACCAACTAAATATAAATTTCCTTTTTTCTCTGTCTGAGACGGGGCTCAGGGAATAAGTAGATATTAAATAAGATAATAAGTAGATATTAAAAGGGTCTGAAGAAGGGTTTCGACCCGAAACGTTGCCTATTTTCTTCGCTCCATAGATGCTGCCTCACCAGCTGCCTCTCCAGCATTTTTGTCTAAGTAGATATTAAAGTTGTGAAAGTAGATTGTCCCAATTGAGCTACAATTTTAATTGTAAAAGAACTGATGCTTAAATTTATCCAAATAAGTCCCATAGAATAATTGAAAGTTTTAGCCTTCTGAGATTAAGTTAAAAAAATATATGTTTCAGATTGAATTATGGGATGTACCATGTTATTCCAAGTTCACTGACAAGATGTTCAGATAGCTGAATTTTGGTGTGATGAAAAAAAAGATTCAAGGAAGAGAAAATACTACCTGGGACATATCTGGGACATATGACAATAATCTATCTGGGACATATGACACTTAAACACTCTTGATGAGTAATCAGTCTCAATCTGTAGGAAACGGAAAGGTGAATGGGGGGAGAGGAGGGGCTGTGTGCCAGTGGAAGTTGCACAGTTATCAGGAGAACTCAAGTCAATAAATGCCAACAACTGCAGGATTGAACAGATATTTCGATGGGCAGTGCCAGCCTGCAGATGTGTGCATGATCACTTATTATATTGAATAACAAGGAGTGTGTTTTGGTTGCTTGAAAAAAAGTTTGGCCATGAAGTCTAGACTTTAGTCAATTTTAGACTAGGAGCCTTCTTGAATGTGGTTCACAGCTGAGGCTTCTGACCAGTTGATGAGCACCTTCTACATAGGAGGCTACAAGTGTCGGAACATGGAAATTAGGAAAGATAGTAGACCAAAGATGAGAGAAGAGGAATCATTCATCACTTCCTTGTGATAAATGACTGCCCATGATTTCATTAACTGCAAATGGATGCTTAAATTTGACAAATGTTTAGAGCTTGCAACCAAAACACATTCCTTCAATACATCTTTTCCTTTTAAGGGATAATGGTAGGATTCAATACCAATCCCTAATTTCCCTTAGGTAGATTGTGTGTAGGCGAATTAGTGTTATTAAATTCCCTGTTGTGAAAGAGAAACTGCAGGATTTTCAGGAAAGGAATTCCAAGATTTTGGGCCAGTAAGAATTCAATTGACATGAGTGCTTAATTGTCATATGTACTGGGAATGGAACAATGAAATTCTTACTTGCTTCAAGTTAACAGGCCTGTAACCTCAATACCTGCAGGTAAATATATAATAATCAATAATGAAATAAATTGATAACAATAGTAGGTAACCATAATAGTGCAAAATTAAAGTCCATAGTACAACCAAATACACAGTCCATAGAAGATCATAGATGCTGAGATTACTGTTCTATAGTGTGCAAGTGCCTGATGATTACCTGGAAGACGCTGTCCTTGAACCTGGT